>BLBF01000002.1:50689896-50739294 GCA_015471245.1 Laticauda colubrina
CTTCTTATCTTCCTCCTGCACATTCTTTTCCGGTCGAGTTCTTCTTTGTGGTGGCAATTTCTGACCACCGCTACAACCACCTTTGGGAAAGGAAATAATGGCCAGCTGGGTCAGAGAAATGTGGCTCTCCTCAACCCTGCAGGCAGTCTCCCCTCTCTTCATCATCACTATGGGGTGGCTTAGCCCCAAAACCAGCCAGCTCGGGGCGCTCCAGTGGCAAAGACCGATCGAAGCCTCACAGAAATGAGGCTTTGGTCTCTTGCCGAAGAAGCTCAAATCAGAAGTCTAAAATCATTTAACTTCTGATCACAAGAATTTCATTATACTTGATAGATAATTAGGTGTTCCTAATTATTTCTCTGATATGTTAACTTATCAAACTCATAAGATTCAGTTCAGCAATACAGTATAATTCCAGGACTATTTTCCTAATAGTCTATAAGTAAGTACAGTAGACATCAGACCAGATATCTAAAGTCATCTTGTTGCAGATGCATCTGTAGAAATGCTTAAAGTTATTAAATTTTGCTTTAGAAATATAAGCTATTTAAACTATACATTCAACTGTTCTAGAGGTATATGGTCAGAAGTCCTGTGATTACTTTTGAATTTATACAGCTAGTCTTCCTGACCAGGCAGTCTTTTTTTAATGAAATTTTTTATTTTGTTTCCTGGATCAACTATTTTTCTTTACTCCTTGGTGCAAAACATCATGTGATTGAAATGGTTCCACATCTGGTGCTGCAAAATGATACAGACTGGGTGAAAATGAATTACTATGACACCATGTTGCAAAAGCATGTTAACATTCAGGCACAAAAATGCAAACTGCAGAGTTCTCTAAAGAAATGGATAATATTTATTAAAACCTACTAAGTCATTTGGAAATCAAGTTGATAGTAGGTTGTTTATAATCACTTCTGAGTTCTTGTTTCAGATTCCTGCATCTTTCTCTCTCTTTTAAACAAGTTCTTCAGAGTTCTTAATTGAATCAGAATGTGTTATAAAGCAATATCTATTTAGTATATAGATACGTTCCATTTACTTAAAAGGTTCATGTAATTTTGTGTCATTTCACAATTAATCCAGTACTTTGGTGCAAGTTAGTAAGAGTAGAATGAGGAGAAATGGAAAGACTGACATCATAAACCAAATAGCTTATGTCCATAATGCCACTGAAAAATTTGGTATGGTATGTTTTACTCTTTGGTATTAAAGACCAAACCACACCAGAAGATATATGTGCTCTGGTTTAAGTAAGATTCTATCCCTCAAGATTTTCTTCTTCTACCAGAGAAATGAGAATAAGATAATACTCTGTCTTGCAATGTTTGTTTTGTAGCAATTTTTTTTAAACACCAATAACAACAGCTAGATTTTTGGAGATTAAAAAATTTCACTCTTTCTGGATATATTATTTAAAATCATATTAAAAAATATATAGTTGGTTTGCAGCATCTTTATTCAATTTCACTATACAACAGTATTTAAGTATAGGTAGACATACATCAAAATATTTAATGTGCTTCTAGTTGTGAAGATAGGCAAAACAGGGCAATAATTACACCTGCCTGAAAATTAACTTTAAAGTAGACCTTTGACAATTTGGGAAAAATACATCATAAATACCTTCCAATTTTCTACAGTCATACCTCTCTTATCTTGTACTCCCTTTGATAAGTAACCTTCAGCTCATTTTTGCCTACTCTTGAAAAGAAACAAATCCAGCTTTGCTTTCAATTCAAGTTTAGACAACATGGTTAAATTAACAGCTTGAACATTACCAAAAAAAAAAAAAAAGATTAGGATAATTAATGCCAAGATTATAAGAACTGGGAGTGTTTTATATTGTAGGTTGGGCCACTATTTGGGAGGCCAAATGAAACTTTTACCACCAACTCTAAACAGGTTCTGACAGTGAACTATGAAAAAGAAATGTCCTTAAAGGGCTTCTACAAGATTCTGGGTGTTTAAAGGAAGCTTACAGCTACACAGAAGAGTAGTTCTATCCATACTTGTTTGGAAATACAAACCACTGGAAGTAGAAAAATAATTTAATATTGTTCTATAATAAGGGTCAGTAACGTTCACTTATTATGAGTAGACATTACTGTAGGTATATTTTCTAATTATGGTACTAAATGCAAAACAATAAGAGCTTTAATATGTTAACATGTTCAAAAATAGGGTCAGAATTGTGCAATCTGATTTCACTCCCAAACATAAACTTGAGATTTGTCATCAATTTGGAGAATTAGCCACCTAGAGTCAGGTCATAGTAAAATGGGCAATTACATAAATCTAATAAATAAAAAGAAGCAGAATGAAATTAGAAATGATGTACATAATTTATCCTGATCATTTGGAAAGTTGGAATTAGTTCAGTCTTTAGCAAGTCCATTAAAAATATACTTTTTATCTGCAAAAGAAATAAATAAAATGTATTTTTATTACATTTTGCATATTATTTTTGTGCATCCATGACTAGTATTTTAAACATGTGGCTTCAGAGTGCAGAGACAAGCTTATATCTTCCTTGGTGATTCTCAAAGTTCTGATAAATGCTACCTCAGTGCAACTTTTCATCTATTCTAAAGATTACATACTTTATGGCTTGCTGCAAAAATAACCTTATAAAGCAACTGTGAGAATAAGAGCTTTCGTTACATTTTATAAAAATGCAGCATCAAAGAAACAGGAGGAAAAACTTAAATAGCTCTTCCATCCACCCCGATGTCTTTGATTTTGGAATATATTGGATTGATTTGGATTCCTTCTTATAGCACAACATATAATTCTGTTTGCCATGAACTATTTTCATCCAGATAAATTTTCAGATCTCAGATCCTGTATCCTAAGATGTAATATTATGTTGAAAACCTGGCTCCAAGTGCAGCAATATATCTATACACAGGTGTTTGTTTTTTGTTTTTGCTTTTTGTTTTTTTAAAGCTACATCAGTGTTGTGAGTCTTAATTTTGTGATCATATTTATTAAACTTTGTCCATAAATAAACTAAATAAAGTTATCAGTGAAGTATCATACTACTACTAGCCATAATATGAAGCATTCAGATTGACTAGGGTCAATATTTTCATTTTAACTGATAGTATAATCTTAGCATTAGAATTGCACCTTTCATATTAATACTATATCTATGATGTCACTTGAGATGGTGTTGCCTAACATGTTCTTTCCTTTTATTTGTTGCCTCTGTTTTAGGCTGCTCATTAACTGAAATAAAAGTTGACTGAATCTGACCAGGGATTTAGGAATAAAGGTTATTGGAGTAAGATTATTGGAGTAAGAATAAGGGTTATTGAAGAATGGCTTTCTTTTCAGATTTACCTAATAGGATTGCCAAATATCGAACAGCAGATATTGGAATGACAGTTTCTCTTTTAGAAGACTATTCAGAAGTAAAGAAGATATAATCATTTGGGTAAGCAGGATATGGAGCAGGCCAGGGCCTGCCCCATGAAACACATTCACCCAGTGATTTCACTGACAGACAGAGACACTTGCCTATGGCAGGTGCAAAATTCAGGCAGTGCTCCGATTGCCTCAAGAAAAGAAAAAAACTGCGGTGAATGTTGGGACACGTTCTAAGCTTCTCAACAATTATGCATTGCTTTGTCTCTCTTCTCCCTGCACCTACCTCTCCCAGAAATGCTTTCAGGTTTGTCTTATTTTTTTTGGCCTGGAAGCACAGTTGTGGTTTACGAGGATGTGAGCAGTGGTGGTAGTGGCAAAGAACAAAGTAAAGTTAGAATTTTAGAAAATCTTAAATGTTAGTCAATATTCTGCTTTTCATAAAGTAGCTTCCATAACTTTGGAAATATACTTGCATCTGTTAATTTTGGGCAGAGATGTTTAGAGAAGGGCAGGAAACCTTGACTATTTAATAACCTTGTTTTTTTAAGCATGTCTGATTAACCCAAGTATTGTTTTCTCTAACTTCTTAAAGGTTGGTCTACACATTCCACATGATCTCCTAGAAAAAATGGCATTATACAATTGCGCAGCATATCATGAAGATAAGAAAGAGAATAGGCACAGCTCAGCCTTTCCTTAACAACCACTTCCAAGTGCAATTTCAGTTAACACAATAATATGCTAGAAATTCATAGAGAAATCAAATAAGCTTTTTGTGTTCCATGTCATCAAACTATTGTTTGTCTTTGCTCTGAAAGTTAATCTTACAGATATTTCAGAACAATCTCTTGTTCAGTCCTGGTAAGAGAATGAGAAAATGTTCAATCTAAGGAACAACTAATAAGAGGGCCCAATCATTTTCATGAGGTATTAATGACATTCAGTGGTGAACAACATGTATTTGCACTGATGATGTCCAAATATGCTCTTCCAAAGAACTCTTAGATATCAGATATGGATTTTGTTTCTTTAGAAGCATCATATCCAGAGTTAATACCAATAATACTCTGGGCCAACCTTGCCATACTAATCTATGCTTTACTGAACAACATCCAAGCTAATGTAGGGGGTTGCAGGATTCTAACAATAGCCATGCTGGCTGGGGAAAATTGGGAATCAATATATTTGAAGATCACCCAAAAGGAGAAAGCTGGTCTAGTTCTAGCCAAGTTTTCCCTCTGTGCTGCTTATGCTTCTTACTTTTGGGCTGAGTTTGCTTTCAATTCTTCAACAAACTTTGTCCATCATGTTTCTTTCTTGCCTGCATACTTGGGCTACTACTTTTGTCCACCTCTTCCTCCATGGCTACCACAATAGACTATCTGAAATTCTTCTGCCTGAGATAAATAATGAAATGGCTGGCTCTCCTGTTCTGTGTATGCAATCTGATTGGACTAATACTTGAATCTTGTATCAACAGTGAGTAGGGAATAGTATCCACATCCATCAAAAAAGAGAATGAGTCAGAGAGACTGAGGAGCCTCCATTGCTTTGCCCTCCAGCACCTGCCTTGACACATTTGCCTCACCCTAACAATAGGGCCAATTCTTCCTATTACCAATCCTTTTCTGTCATCTAAGACATAGCAACACTTACTGTTTAAGATGCTCCTCTCCAGTACTTATATCAGCTTACTCTAAGCTGGTTTAAGAAAATCTTGTCCAGACTGAGGTATGGTGGCAATAGCTAGCAAAATATTCTTGCAGACAGAAGACTCCTATGTCTTCCAACTGAAAGTTTCGCCAGCTGCTTTGCCATTCTATCATTCTGTTCTAGAAAAGCAATTACCAGTCTCTCTTATTGGGAGGCTCTTCCTAGGCATGTAACTTTATATGTGCGAATTTATGAGAATTTGTGCTCGTATATTTGTGTGGGTACTTAGTTATACAATACCTAGTCTACTTGTGTGGGGAGAGATGATGTTTGGTACAATAAGCTGAAAAGCGCATTGTTTTCTATTTGTTTTTTCTAGTCATATAAGAAACTATTCAGTTTCATCTCCCAAGCAGACAGGCAATTGGATGAAGTATGAAACCTTTCTTCTTCAGATAACTGGAAAAATAAATAACTAGATATTCAAAAGAACAGAACTTGGAAAAAATAGGAAAATTAAAACAAAAATAGTCAATAAATGTGACTATTGCAACAGCAGCCTTCTCTTTATGAAGAAAGTGTTATTGTTATCATGGTAAAGTAAACTCTAAAAGAAATATGCAATCATGGTAAGTGTTGACTCAGTTGAAAGGGAATTCTTATAAAATGGCCTTTATGAAATAGTCAGTGAACTAGGTTAACTTGCAACAAACTAAAGTGCGTCTATGGAGATTCTCAATCATACTGGTCATGGTTGTCCCAAAACTGCTTTTTCAAAAGGTAACTGGACTTTGTTTTTCTTTGAAGATGTTGAAGCTTTTCATTCAATAAACTTCTTCAGTTCTGACTGAATGGTGGAGAATGGAAGAATTGTGCTATCCCAAATGGAATTACTTAGGGAACATAATATGCAAACATCCATATCTGAAATATAGCAGAAAAAATGTGCCTTGCAGTAGCTTTGACAGTGAGTGGGAGATTCATTGAGGATGATGTCATCTGTTTTGGGGTGTTTTTTATTGTTTGGGTTGGTTGCTGCCTCAATCTAGTGATTAAGCAACCAGGCAGTATATATAAGTCCTAAATCTGATCAGTAGTTCCAACTTTGTCTCGCTATAAAGAAGGGGTGAAGCAGAATCAGAATCAAAAAAAGAGACAGCACTGGTTGCTTTTCGTATTTATACTTCAGAGCACACAAAAGGACAATTGTAGATCTGGAATAAGTGTCTTGGGCCTTCCACAAGCATAGCACCTTTCTACTATACTTTAAAAACAGCCACACCCTTTTAAGCAGGGGTGTGGCTGCTTAAATGGGTTTCTACCGATTGTGTCCATCTCTGTAGAACCGGTAGTTCTGAAGAGCAGCAGACATAGAACCAGTTCTATGTCTGCTGATGTTTTTGCCTGCCCATTCACCCAGGCTCTTACCTGATCTTTATTTCCTGATTTTTCAACTTCAGCTGCCGAACAAGGCACAGCTGCAGTTAGAAAAGCAAGAAAAGAGGGCTGTTTCAAAGGCTGCTTCTCTGCAGGTAGCTGCTGATGACAATTTACAGGTGCGCAGCTCGCAGCCTGCAGGGAAGCTCGTAAATCCCAAACCGGTAGTTAACCTTGTCATATCGCACACCTGCTTTTAAGCAAGTTTGAAAATTCACTGCTGCTTCAGCGTATAGCAAGAGATGTTTTGTTTTCCCAGGCCAAAAGCACTTATTCTGAATCATAATAAAATAATCACCATTCCAACAAAAAACCCTCTACACATTTGCATTTAATACTAATTTTGTTTTTTAAAATACAAGTAGCATTAAGTAGGAAGTTATTCGTAGATATTGTACTCCCAAATTGGAAACGGAGATGGAGGTACTCTATTTTTCTTATCTTCATTTTTAAGTGCTTTGGTTTTATTGTATTGTGAACAGTTGCTGGGGTGCATCCACAGTTTTGTTGTACTTGTACAATGACAATAAAGTTCTTCTAATTTTAATTCTAATTAAGTACCAGAATTCCACTGGTGTGAAAACAGATATCTTTCTTTCCATCCAGAGATGTTACCTAAATCACTCAATATACTTTTATTCTGAAATATTATTAGCACATAATAATCAGCACATACTGACCTCTCAATGTCAGTGTTGTTTTCCCTCCAAGAAACTGAGGAGTTATATTTGGAACTGTCTGGTTAAGCATGAGAGCTTAATGCCAGGTCTGACTGTGGTGCCTCTCAAGAAGTTTTGTCAGTTTGCCTATATAGAGATAAACTAGCTAAATAATATGCCTGCTCCTACCCTCACTGAGATACTATGAAAATTTTTCTGCTGAAATCATTGTTAATAGTGGGGCTTTTTCCCCATGACACCAATGTGGCTTTTCTTTCAGAATAAGAAGACTTCAACAGATGAATTTTCTTCAATTCAGTAACCAGGAAGAAAAAACTTTTCTATATCAGCTGTAACTCTAGTAATTATCAGTCTTTTCAGTTGATGCTATTTGAATTTTTAAAAATATAACTGCAGTGAATATGTTGGGTAATTTAATTTGTGGATAATTAAATGTTAGTTATCTAATGATTATATAATGCAGCATTTCTATGAGATAGGAGATGCATACAAGAGAGGGAAAAGAAATCCTCAGACTATTTTTTACTGAACAATGAAATGTACACAGAAACATGTTTTCTACGATCTCACAAAAAAAAAATGTAACTAAATTTGAGATATGTATTATTGCTCAAGCTCAGCAGCATCTTGAGGCAGGCACTGACCTGCACACATATTTTCAGTCACTGCCCTTGCCAGCATGAGCAACAGACAGGAAAGCAGATATTTTCAGTAAAGCAAAAAGTTGAAGGTTCAGTGGTTCAAAATGTGGCTGAATCATTATTGTCTGAAAACTGATAAATGTTTAGAATTCTATTCCCCATAAAAACTCTCAGCAAACTGGAAAACTTAATTACAGCATCTTACAATATTTCCCAGTAATAAAGTGCCCTCAAGGTATTAGCTTTTTTTTTTTTTTTTTGCTAGGAGTTTCAGACATTCTTATTAATGCACCTGTCTTCTCTTCTTTCTCTTTCTCACACACACTGAGCCTATGATGCAAGCACTAAACAGAGAGTCTTTAGTAAAATACTGGTTCTGCATAAAACATATTTCATGTCTACATTCACTCATCATTTCTTAGAATAATTTTAGATCATTCCAACAGCTGTTCACAATTGATTGAAAACACATATTCACATACATATCCTCCCTTGGTGGGATATGGTTTTCATCCAGGAAGAGTATGCCTCAGAAACAAACACATCTTTATTAGAAATTCTTGAATAGAGGCTAGATTGCTACCTAACAGGGATGCTGGAACATTTAATTTCTTGCATCAGAAATAATTCAGACTTTTGACTATTTCTGAGATCCCGTCTAATTCTATGAAAAATTTAACATCAAGCTATGGAGACATTTAACAACTGTTCAGACTTGTGAAGGTGCTGAATAAGGAGAGGAATTATGACTATTCCTTGGAGTTCCAGCCATTGCAAATTCCCAGCAGTCATTTAATCACAATCCAGGCTCTTGGTGCTTTGGTCACAGTTACAACATTGCAACAAGTCACAGTCACATTATTGCGATTTGCAATCTTTCCTGCCAGCTTCTCACAAACATAGTCAATATGGAAGCTGGTAGGAAGTCGGAAATCAGAAGTCACAATCATGTGTGGTTCTTGCTTAATGATCCATGCAGTCATCACTTAATGGCAGCAACCAGGTCTGCTAGAACTGCTGTCACTAAGCATGTCATGTGACAAAAGGAGGGAAAAGTTCACCTGCAACATTTATTTATATAATGTATATTCTTTTCTTTTCAGAAGCTCAAGTCAGTGAGCGTACAACTTCCTCCTTCAAGGTTTCTTTACAAGCCCTTTGTGAGATAGGAAATAAAGATTGACCCTAAGTGAACCTTCAGTAACTCTCCTTCTTCTTCTTGTGCCATATTCATTATTGGACATTGGTGATCATGTTGGCAATCCTATTTTATCAACAGCCTGAGTTTTGTCCAAAACAGTCTCCTAGATTTTGCTTTTCTTCTGCCTGTTTGTTTGCCTTCAATCTTTCCCTGGAGAATTAAGTGAACTATGTCGTATTTTCCCGGGTGTTGTATTTCATATTCGAAATATTCTAACTTTTGCTCACAAAACATATTATTGAGTCCATTAGGCTAGGGAAGTTTGAGAAAGAGATTCAGGCTTAACTCTGCCTTAATCATACTAAGAGAATTACTTTGGTAGGTTTTCAAGATTCTGTTTCAATCAATAAAGATATTTCTAGAAATCTAAGTGGTTCCTATTTCCTGAGCTTCTCAGCTTGTGTGGCTTGATTTCTACAAAATCAAGAAGTGATTTTGTTTGCCTGAAGAAGACTAGACATAAAATGAAATCTGTGAGGAATCCTTGGTGTTTTCTGAGCTTGGTTTTTTCTTGCAGATGTTTCATTACCGAAACAGGTGTTCAGTAAGCTACATTTGCTGTTGTCACCTGATATCCAAAAGAGGAATGATTGATCCCATCAGGTATAATGCAGTATTGCAGGCTAACTCACTGCTCACTCCAGGAATTCAATTCTAAGCATCTCAAGATTGACTAGCCTTTCATCCTTCTGTGGTCAGTAAAATGAGAACCCAGACTACAGGGGGCAATATGCTGACTATGTAAACTGCTTAGAAAGCACTGTAATGCACTATGAAGTGGTATATAAGTCTAAGTGCTATTGCTATAAGTAGAAGTTTCCTTTTTGTTTTCTATTTTTCTACTTTTCTCCACTATTCCTTTTTTCTTTTAAATGATTAGCTTCCAACCATATGGTCCCATTGACAATACATTTGGAATCTGCATCATTTTTGTAAACAGCATTAGAACATAGGCCTGTAATCTATTCTAACTGTGAACAATACCTTCCAGACCATCTCCTGATATTACAAGATGGGCTGAAATACCCTTGAATGGGCCAAAGCATAACAAAAGTGTTTTGCAATAGTCTTGGACTTGGCAGCACATTTGCTGCAATTATGAGGAAATTGCACTTTATAACCACATGTTTTATGAGATTCTTTTTCTCAATTAACACAACTGTTTTGCATTTATTTTTTAAATATTTCAATTGAAAGAGACAAAAGAAGCTAAGCAAATTATTTTTTGAAACATACTGAAAGCTATGAACATTTGAACACTCAAGAATTTTTTATTAAACTGTACATTTGGGCGATCATAATTGGATCCTGCATCAGTTCATGGCACCTGTACATTCTGATCTGTTGTCATAACCCTCAGAGTTCTGTAAACAAGCAAGTCCTGTCGTGTTGCTGGCTGACTGCAGTAATCAGACACAGACAAAAGTGATTTCTGAGGGAGTCAGGAATATGTACATGAATTTGCAGGTGGTGGTGGTGGCAATAAAACTGAAAAAACAATCTTTAAAGGAAAACTTGAAGACAACCTATGTTGTCTTCAGCCTATGTTGTTACTTTAGCAATGATAATATAGAGGTGTTATTTTCAGAATTGTCTTGATTTGCAATTAATGCATCACAGCAAAACATGATAGGCTTTTTCAAAATGTGCACATAACAGAATGGATGTTGGTGAGTAAACTGACTTTGCCACATCACACTGATGCATCCTGGGCGGGAAGCTATTCCACATCTGCCTATGAAAAGAACATTGCACTAGATAAAGTTTACTATATGAGATGATGAGGATGCTTCAGAACTTCTCTTATTATATTTTCTTCTACAACTTTCCAAGGTTGCTACTTTTCCAGGCTGAAAACAGATGGCTAAATAAAATGTAAAATAGGAAAAGCAGGTACAGATAATTATGATTTATAATCATATGTGGTATGAAAATACTTGTTATTTCATTCAGACCCCTAGGAGGCTCTGCCATTAAACGGCAAATTACCAAATATAGGCAGCATATCATCTTTTTGATGAAAAATTCAAATCAAATAGGTTTGATAAGCATCCAATAGAAAGCTGGCATTTTTTTTAAGAATTCAAAAGCAAAAAACAAAACAAAACAAAGGATGAATGGCAAAAAGTCATTGATGTCACGGCATCACTATTCTCTGAAATCTTTGGCCATAAAAAAAGATTTTGAAGAATGACTTTAAAAAGTTGCTATTGCTCATATTAAAGTTATTGTGGTTATCACAATAGTGCTGAGATGTCAGCAATGAGGATTAATGTGCTGCTAATATAGAAAGGAAAAGACTTGGGCAAGCCTTGTAGTCCATAGTGATTGGGCGTGACAAATAAGACCTTCTGATAATGAAGGCAAATCATTCTGGTTGAGATTCAGCTGGCAATTCCATTACATATTGTAAGCATTCATTCAAACCATCTTAACAAGTTTTTAATAGTGTCCTATTGGTATACTTTTTAATATAATTCTAAAACTTTGGATAAGCCTCTTTTAATGAATACTGGCTTTTAATTGTATTATTGTTACTGATACAAGCCACTACAAATCTTCTATAAGCCAATGTTTCTCAGCTTTGGAAACTTCCAAGATATGCAGCAAGAATTTTACATGCTCAAATATAGAAAGACTTACAAACACCTATCATGAACAAATGGATAGTGAAACTAATAGAACAGGTAGAGATGGTAAAATTGACAGCTTTTACAAAAGAAGAATTGACAAATTTTATTTCTATGTGGAAACCATTTTTGAATTTTTTACAGAAAAATGAAAAGTTAATTTTGGGATTTGATGATTAAAATTATATAGGATTGTGAATAATGTCAACATATATTAACCCTACAGTATGAGTTTGATGTATTTTACTTATACCTGTACCAAAGAAAGTTAGAAGTCTTTCTTTCTATTTTTCTTTTTTATTTTCTCTTTTGTTCTTTCATTTTCCCCTTTTACTCTTTCTTTTTTTAAAATATTTTTTCTGTTCTTTCTTTTCTTTTATGTTTTAACTTTGTATTAAAAAAAAAACAATAAAGTTATATTAAAAAATGTGTGGACTTCAATTCCTAGAATTCTTCAATCAGAACTGAAGTCCAACATGTTAATGTTGTCAAGATTAAGAAACAATGCTATAAGCCAAAAACCCACTAAATGTAATCAGTAAAAAAATGCACATCAATATGGTAACAATATTTAAGTTTATTATTGAATATATACAATCACTGACCCTCAAAAATTATGGAACAATGAATAATGGATTTATATTATTTTAAATAAGGCATATGTTTGAAATTTTTGGTAACTCTTTTCCATTTCATTCATTTTTGCACTGCCAGGTAGTCTTAGATATTCTTCAGCATACCACAACATGTCAAAGATACCCCCAGATGATTTATAAAAAAAATTGCATCTTATATAAAACATAGAGAATCTAAATCTTCCTTCTGAATAAAAAAAAGGAAGAGAAAATATGATTCTTTCCAGATCTAATTTATGTACTAAATCAAAGGTCCCCAAACTTGGCAACTTTAAGACTTGTGGACTTCAACATATAAGATTTGTTTTCCTAGCATTAGCGTGACCATCCTATATCTCAGTGTTTCGTAACCACAGCCACATTAAGTATGCTGGTTGGAGAATTCCAGGAATTGAGGTCCATCCATTTTAAAATGGCTGAGGTTGACAGAAGCTGCTATACATAACTGAGCTGGTCTTTATAACCAATTTTGACTAAATATTAAAAAAACATAGCCAACCTATGGCCATAAGTTACATGGTACTCCCTGTATCCTCTCCCAAATTCCTTTCAACATTCTACAAAAGGCTTCCAGCCAATTTAATTTTGTATTGAAAGCATTTCATTTATCTATGTTTAATGTTAAAATATTCCAACTTTTAAATTATTTAATTATTCAAATCAAATTTAAATTTAATCATTCCACCCCTTTCAGCACAGGGCACAGATATCAAGTTTGGTCTGACAAACAAAGGGATGCCCAGCTTACAAAACAGAATAATTTTCTGGAAGGCCTATTACAGTACTTACAATTACTCAAGAAACACCCTCCAACAATTACATTGCTATCACAATCCAAAGCCCCAAGATAAAATAAGCCTCCCAAAAGCGTTTGGAAATGGCCCATGAGTCTCCCTATACAACACATTTTCTGTAGAATTATCAAATGATAAAGCCATCTTCTGATTACTTTCTTTTTAACTAAGTACTGTTTTATCTTCTGATCAAATAATAAAAAAATGGCAAGTAGTTTTGATCATTTAAATTTCCTAAAGAGCCATATGATTGGGTGTGCCATCAACAGCATACCTGGAAAAGATATGCTATTGGCATTATCTGTTCATATGAGTGCCCCCCTGTGGCTCTGCTGTTTTTTTCGAGAGAAAAGTACATGAATCTGCAAAAAGTATCAGGTTTCATAGCAAGGTGGCTTCACTGTACAATATATGCAAAGTAATTAAAGTAAGCTGTTGGAATCACCCTTGATAAAGTAAAGCTGGAAATCCTACTAAAGGCATGGGAACGAAACAGCAAAGCTCTTCACAGTGACTGTGACTAAAAAGTTAACAATGCTATTATAAGGATGGATTTAGGGTCTGCAATGAATTCATTATGGTTTATTTACTGTTAGTATTGTCTTGCAAGAGCTTTGAGGTGTGTGAGTTCATGTATAAAGTGACAATGCCTGAATTAATATGGCTTTTCCTGCTTAATTCAAGTTCAGCTGAGGTTGCATCTTGTGCAAAACTCTATGTTCAAGAAATGCATTGATGTCTATGGTTGCCAACTCCTTTGAAAGGGATTCCTTTAAGAACAATAGTTGCAGACAAAGTTCAGCTAGTTGTAATGACTTTGTATCTAATAATATGAAAGCCTACTTCCTGGCTTCTGCCAAATTCATTAAGTTTTCACAATCACTTTGATCTGAGATATAATGTTAGTTACACTATATGTATCAGCAATACTGTTAGCAATAAAGTCATTAAAGAAAATATCTTATGAGAAATCAGTTTCTAACTTTGCCTTTGCTATATTTATCAGAAGTAGAAAGCCTCCATAAAGACACTGGGTGGCTCACAGCATTAAAATTAGCAATAATAATAATAAAAGAAGTATTCAGTTATTCAAACTAACATGCAGAGTCCTATAAAGAGCTCACCACCAACATAACCAAAACAGAGACTTTGACTTAAACATTGTCAAGACCTAGCTTTATGGATCTCTAGAGATGCTGTTCTGGAGAGCAGCACTGTGATACTTCCTAATAGATGATATATTTTTATATATGGAGATTGGAGGGTACTCGCTCTGTCTGAACATATGGAATGCAGAAATATCCAACATAAATCATCCTCAGATTGCACTGGAATTCTTATGACTTTCTGATAGCAAAATCAATAGTGCAGCTGAAGTCTTTTTGTAATACCGCATCTATTTGACAGGAAAAAAGTATAAGCACATTCTCCTATACCTGTTGTATATTGCAAAAAAAAGCATCAAGAAGGACCTATACCAGGCCTTCCATTAATAACTGATTGGATATCCTCAGTCATTCAGCAGGATTTCCAGTAAAGCAAGAAATTTGAGAAAGCAATTTCCCTCTTTGAGTAATTTATGTTCAAAGATCCACATGAAGTGTAGTGTAGTGGTTTAAAGCATTAAATGTAGACCATAGAGACTCAGGTTTAAATCTCCATGTGCCCAAGGATTTCAAGGATGGTTTGGGACTAGTTCCTATCTCATAACCCAACCTCATATCCCATAAGGTTGGTTGTTCTGAATGTTTAAAATTGGGAGAGACCATTATGTACTCTGTCTTAAATTCTCAGACAAAAATAAGATATAAATCCCATGACTCAGTAAAGAAAAATCACTCATATGCAAATGAAATAAATTGATAATACGTATCTTTATCTTTTAAAAATGGTCATTCATTTCCACAACAGAAACTAATGCATGTGAGTAGAAGAATTCACACACAGGATGACTACCTGTAAAAGGTCGACCTTGAACTGTTTGATTTGGACCTCTTCTTTCACCCAAAGTGGATCACATAGTTGTGTGTTTTTTTAAAAAATGTTACGTCCTTTATGCCTTTTTGAATTTCCTCATTAAGGATACAGATGGAAGATATCAAAACAAAACAATTGTTTTTGTTTCCTTTCCTCCTTACTAGGATTTTTTTTTTTGCATAATCTCTGCATTCTCTTAAATCATCAGGAATGAAGATCAAGTGACTAGGACATGGATCATTATCTGGATTATCTTTGCAAGGATGGAGAGGTTAAAAAAATAGTTTAGCATAGCTCTTGTAGAAGAAAGAAGGCTTGTACCTAAGACACTAGAGAACTTGTTCAAGGACAGTTAATATATCTAAAATATTACTCTTGCAACTATGCCAAGGTCAATGAGAACTAGAATGACCTGCCACAAAAATGGTGTTTTCATATGTTCATTTGAGTCGGTATCTCCCCCATCCCCAATTTCTCCACAATATTTTAGAGATACAGTCATTCTCAATTCCAGGATACAATCAACTCCTCCACTTCTGAAATATTTGGCATTTCCTCAAAGATGTTCACAAAGGTCTAAAAGGAAAATACAGGCATTACAAGTTAAGGACAAAGTGTTCCTTAACTTGTAGAGTTGTGGGGTTGATTTGGGTTTAACAGCATTCCATATTTTAAGAAGAAATGCAGCTTGGTTTTATATGCTCATTTCTAGAACTAAAGCCCATGTCACACTGCCCAATGGATGCAAAAAGGACACAATGGACGAGCAAAATGTTCCATCCGTTGTTATCCGCTCTCAAAAGGGGCAAAAATTTGCATAACCGGAGCGGATAACACGGACGCGGGGAGGATGCAGGGCAGATGGAAAGCAGATGCGGAACAGAAGCCCAGCGGATGGAGGCTGATGAGAGCGGATGGCACATCTGCTAGGCTTCCGGGGGACCTCAGCAAAATGGACGCAGAACGGATACAGCGGATGCAGAGCAGATGCCAAAAGGATGCACAGCGGAAGCCGAATGGATGCCTGGCGTTAATTGCGCATGCGGGGGATGCATTGCGTCAGCCCCGTGGATATAATGGAAGCAGCTCGGAAGCAGGTCGCCATTCAGAGGAAAGACCTGCTGCCGGATGGATTGACTGCCTTGCCTGCTCTGCCTGCATGTCTGCCTGCAAGCATTGGTGCCAGCCTTGCTGCCAGCCTTGGTGCCAGACTGCCTGCAAGCCTTGCTGCCAGCCAGTCTGCCTGCCAGCCTTGCTGCCTGCCTTCCTGCCAGCCTTGGTTCATGTCTGCCTGCCAGCCTTGGTGCCTGCCTGCCTGCCAGCCTTCCTGCCAGCCTTGGTGCCTGCCTCCCTGCCAGCCTTGGTGCCTGCCTTGGTGCCAGCCTTGGTGCCTGCCTTGGTGCCTGCCACCCTGCCAGCCTTGCTGCCAGCCTTGGTTCCTGCCAGCCTCCCTTCCAGCCAGCAACCCCACAACCATGCGGAAGCACAGCAAGCCTCAGCCATCTGCTGCCAGCCCTTGCAAGAGGGACAGGGCTACCATCCCGCCCTCTGGCCCTCACTCTGGTTCTCCTGGGGCTTCTACAGCACGGGCTCGCTCTTCTGGGACTGGGGCTTCTGCTGCTTCTGCTTCTGGAGGAACTGATGAAAAGCACTCCAGCACCAGCCACCTCCACAGCACCTGGACCCTTCACCCCTGAGACTGAGCGACCAAGAGGAGTGCCAGAAACTCATTTTTGTTTTATAGCTTGTTGTTAATAAAGTCTATTTTTGATTCACATACTTGCTTCATTTCTTTTTTTGAATAAAGTCTTGCTGGAAACTTTTAGAAATGGTTTAATCCTTTGCATGCTTGTGGGATGGGTAAGGATAGCTTTGGGATGGGTTAGGATACCTGTGGGATGGGTAATAGCTGTGGGATGGGTTAGGATAGCAGTGGGATAGATAAACCTCCAGTGCAAGCATAGTGGGACTGGATGGTCCACCCTCCCAGGTGCCACACCTATGGCCCTTTATTATCAATAATAATGTAATAATTATCCACACATGTCAACATAAACACAACTCTTTATTAAACGCCCTGTTCATTGTAGGCCAACCAAATATACATGGCCCAATCTCATCCGTGTGATGAGAAAGGCTGAAGGAAGCATCCATTAAGCATCTATCATCCTGTCTTGCCACTCCACTGCTCCAGCTGGGGGGTTGCAACAGTGTCTCAGGAGGTTGCGCTGCTTCTTCGCTTCATGTGAGGCTCTGTTGGGGCCTTGCACATCCTGAGTGTTGATCAGGTTTCGCCCTTGCCTCCATTCCCCAGGCTCTATGTCCCCATTAGCTTGTTGGAGATCCACAAGCCTGTTCTGCAAGACTGGGTAGCGGGTGTGCATGAGATTGTGCAGGATGCAGCAAGCTTCCATGATCCTCCTCACGGTCTCTGGGCAATGCTGCATGGTGGTGAGAAGTACCTGAACCTGTTGGCCAGGATGCCAAAGGCGTTCTCCACCACCCACCTTGCCCTGGACAGCCTGTAGTTGAAGATCCTCTCTTCACGGGTGAGGAGTCTGGAAGTGTAAGGCTTCATGAGGTAGGTTGTGAGGGAGAAGGTGTCATCCCCCACAATGAATTAGGGCACATCTTGTGTGTCGTTGGGCAGGGGTTCTGGATCTGGGAAGCCCACGATGAGGTTGCATTCCAGCTCCTCCTTGAGGTGACTGGTGTTGTATACCTGGGCATCTGAAGATGAGCCATTGCCTGAAGCATCGATATACATGAACTTGTAGTCAGCATCGACCATGGCGAAGAGGATGATGCTGAAGAAGCCCTTGGAATTGAAATAAGTGGACCCCGACTTGGCTGGAGCTTTGCAGGCCACGTGCTTGCCATCTATGGCTCCAACGGTGTGGGGGAAGTTCCACTTCTGATACCACTGCTCTGCAACTTTCTTCCATCTTTCTTCAGTGGAGGGGTACTGGAGGAGCTCCTCCTTGTATTTTTCGATGATGGCCTGCACCACTTCTCTGACCACAATGCTGATGGTGTTGGATGGCACCCTCCAGCCGTACTGCATGCTCCTGTAGGTGGTCCCTGAGGCCAGGTGGCACAGAGTGAGTGCCACCTTGAGCCCAGGTTCCAGGCTGGGACGGAAGCTGGTGTTTACCTTGGTCAACCTGGATGTCAGCCGCTGCATAACTTCGTCAAACATGGCTGGAGGCATCCTCATGAAGTTCTGGAACGCCCGAGTGTCTTCGTTCCTGAGCTCCACCATCAGCTTGTTGTACAGTCCGTCCTCTGCTCTTCTGGCGAACCATCTTTGGATCCAGACTCTTTTTGGCTGCCTCTTTTTCTTCTCGCAGTAGAGTTCACAGAGCCTGCAGATGGCTTCGCACTGTTGCAGAACCATGGTGGCTGCCGAAAGGACTTTGTTACAATCCACGGTGGACATGACTGGATGCTGTGGAAGAGGAAGAGCCAGATGAAGGCCGCAGAGGTCTGCACCGCTGGGCTGCTGTTCTGAAAGTGAGATGCAGATGAGTCGCTCCCCCTTTTTATAGGAAATATAGGTTTTCTGCTAGGCATCCTGTAGGCATCCTGTAGGCATCCTCTGGACATCCTTAATATCGGAGATAGGTCCCCTCTGCGAACATTTTTTCCATTTTAAATGCTTTGTTTCCATGCTGCATCCGCTAGGCATCCGTTCTGCATCCGTTCCGCGTCCGTTCTGTTTCCTCCCTACGTCTGGGCGGATGGAGTTGTGCGGATGCGTAGCGGATGCCTAGTGGATATAGCGGATGCGTAACAGATGCGTAGCGGATGCCTAGAGGATGCGTAGCGGATGCAGAATGGACAAACTGGATACATTTTCTGCGCAAAAGTTTTGGGCAGCTCAAAACTTTCGGAGCGGATGAAACGTCAATAAACGGATGCTG
Source organism: Laticauda colubrina (assembly GCA_015471245.1). Classification (NCBI taxonomy): domain Eukaryota; kingdom Metazoa; phylum Chordata; class Lepidosauria; order Squamata; family Elapidae; genus Laticauda; species Laticauda colubrina. The sequence goes on from BLBF01000002.1 coordinate 50,708,843, forward strand.
GATGGACAGAGAGGAAGCAAAATGGAGGCAGTGAGTACATCGCATTTTCCAACGGATGGCAAGCTTTTTTGTCCGTTTTACATCCTCTTTGCATCCGTTGGTTCAGTGTGACATGGGCTTAAAATATGCTGATAGAAAGTTCCTTTTATGTTTTCCATTTTCAATAGCTGAAATATTGTGAATGAATGAAGTTCGAACTGTTCAAATGATTCTTTTCCATTTCAATGTTATATTTTGAGACTTAACTGTGGTCCGTTCAAACACTTACCTTATATATAGCTGTTGTTTCATACCCAATGGAAGAATCCAAAATCTGCATCCACTGGATGCAAGTTTTGCCATGACCCATGGTATCTCACTTTATTCTCACTTTATTTGTTTATTAAATTTATTAGACTGCTACCTTACTGAAGTCTCTTAGTGACTTATAAAAGGCATTTAATAGGCCTCTGAAAATAGTATGGGTTTGCTTCAGCAAAATGGAAATTTGAAGAAATGTTATACCCCTTGATGTGAGATCTGCACCCACTGTCTTGGTCTTCTGTAGTGCCTTAAAACCTGACTCATCAACCCAGAACAACACTGGAAATATGTCCAGCTATTTCAATTCCTGGTCAAGTATCATAGAATAAAAATACATGGCCACTTCATGGTCCTCAAAAGAAAAAGGGCTGCAGTATATTGTCTTATGAAGAATTATTGCACATCCCTACCCTTTCATGGTTAATCAGGGAATCTAAAGGATCAGTACCCTGTTGTATGAGGTATTTTGTTTAGGACTAAACTTACCTTGTTACTAAATATTTTAGTAACATGTTTTGAAACATGGCTAATATCAATTTAGAAAACTTTATAGAAGCAGCTGAAATGCCATAACAATATGTTACCATTATGTTGGAGCATCAAATCACTGCAAGTAAATAAGTAAGCAAGCAAGCAAGCAAATTCAAAGGTTTTGTACTCCAATGTGATCAGATCAAATTGTATTAAATTATTCATTAAAGCCACACAGAAGTTACACAACACAAGTAAAAAAGATTAAACTGAATATAGAAAATAGAAAAGGGCAAGGGTAATTTCCCAAGTTGGAATAACACTATAAAGTAGCCTTTAGATGCTCATCTTATAAGTTATTATTAAGAAGTACTGCTTGTCTATATAAACTGACTTTTTTTATGCTTGTTCAGAAAAAATCATTTGTATTAACAAGGGCAATTTATTTAGGCAGCTATTTTATTTTATTTTTATTGCAACATTTGGCCATCTGCTTTTGTTACTTTAATATATTTGTGTGTTCCATACTAAATATGTTGCAACATTCTCTCTTTATATTCACTCTATAAAAACAGAGGTTTGATTAAAAACATCAATGTCTTACCACTCTTCAAAAAAATTATTCCATGTTTCAGCTCAAACTGCAATAAAAAAAGTTAGTAGAGATAGGATTATCTCTAGGATTAGGATTTTGTAAAATCTGTCCAATGAAGATTTTTTTTAAATTGGGCAGATTTTTATAAAATCTGTCTAATGCAGGGGCTTGGACCAGAAGACCTCCAAGGTCCCTTCTAAATCTGTTATTCCACAAATAGGGATTACTAATTAACAAAAGCAGGAAAGCAAGAAAGAGAAACTTTCAGTATTGCTTGTTGAATACTCATAAACACAGCAAATAGAGATCGCTTTAGCAGCTTGGCATCTTGTGATTTGTGTCCTGCCCTTCTCTTAAAAATAAACACACAGGTACTGAGATTATGCAATGTTGTTGGTATTAATAATTCATCTTTTCTCTACTTTTGAAAAACAGTACAGATTTCTTCAAATCTGATTTGAATGTACAAACGGATATGGGATCGAAACAAGCCCACAGCCTCATCTTCTATAACCATTTATTGGCAAGCAATGAAATAATTTTCATGCATGGGATACATCAGATCCATTTTTGTACAAAGTAGTGGAAGAACATGAGCTTTGAATTATCTTTGCTTTATATCCTTTTAATTAGCAGTAGGGGAATATGGAATTTTGAAGTTTGGAGGAATGGATCAAGTTCCTCCCTTCTTACCCTGAGATATTTATTCATGTTTTATGGTTGCAGCATCATAAATATGTTCCTAGTATTATCTTGTAACATGAACCCTTGTTCATAGCTTTTCCTATATAAGGTGAAGATCTTTTTGTTTTGAACAGACTTCAGAGTGTAGGGTTTGTGCTTTATTTCTTAGATACTCTTTTGGTGAATTTTTCTGTTGGTTATTAATGACTGATTCTTTTGCTTTACTTGGAATTACTATTAGAACATAGGATAATAGGGTTGGAAGAGACCTTGTGGGTCTTCTAGTCCAACCCCCTACCCTGGCAGGAGATCCTATACTAAGGGTCAATTCTCTTCTTGAAAATCTCCAACCACAACTTTTAAAAGTAAGCCATTGCACAGATTAATTGTTCTCACTGTCAGGAAATTTCTTCTTAATTTCCTAGGCTAGATATCTCTTTAATAATCTTCCACACATTACTTCTTATCCTGCTTTCAGGTGCTTTGAGACCTGGTCAAAACCTCTTCCATGGGACAGCCACTGATATCATCCCTAGTCCTCTTTGTTAAATTAGACAAAAATTTGCCATCATTCCCTCAACCAGTCATCATATGGTTCAGCCTCCAGACCCTTTATCATCTTTGTTGCTCTTCTATGCACTTTTTCTAAGGTCTCAACATCTTTCTTTTTTTCTGTCATGGTGACAAGAACTTGATATGGTACTCCAAGTGTAGTCTCACCAGTGTAATATGAAGTGATATTATCGCTTCATGTGGTCTCAAAATATCTCTTTGTTGATGCAATATAGGACTGCATTAGCTTTTTTGGCAGCTTTATCACACTACTAGCTCATATTTAAGTGACACTCTAGTCCACATCATTTTAATTAATTTAATTCTAACCTGTTACTTTTTATTTTAAATATTTAGTTTTTCAAATAAAGCTATACATAGTATGAAACATTTGTTTGAAAAGGATTCTAAAGCTTATCCCAAGACATTCTCAGAAGAGGTAACATTTTGAACTTCTCTTTGTCCCACATTGGCTCTCTGGTTCTTTTAAATTTATTGGATGGCAAATACCATTGCAACTTTCTGGTGCAATGGATTAAGGGAGACTGACCGTGAGAGAATTTCTTTTCTGTTTTCATTGCTTAATTGCCATAAAGCAAATATTTGGACACCAGCCATTCATCTGGAAATACTTTTGTGTCAGAAACATGCTAAGATACAAACTGTAAACACAGAGAAAACCAACTCATGAAACCAAAGTGTTGCCTGTCATCTAAGACACAATCTAAGAGGCACAGATCTTATCTGATTGTTCCAATGCCTCTTGCCTATGATACTGCTTTGGAAGATGCAGGAACTGTGCCAAACAATATTTCAGGCAATATGTGAGGCTACAGATACTTTCCATTCCCAGAATGGCAAAGATAAAGACATCTCAGAATCTACTATAGCTTAAATGTACAAAGCTATCTATGGTGTATCAGAAAAGATGGCAAAGTCTATTCCATGCATCTACTGCATGGATCAAAATCATCTATTGCATGGATCATTCCATGCATCAAAGTCCATTCCATGCATCAGAAAAGATGACAAAATCCATTCCATGCATCTATTTTTCCCTGAAATATAACTGAAAATATGTTTGTGTACCTATGCGATAAAAAGTTGCCAATACGTAAATGGTTTAGAATAATTCAACACCAGGAAGGCTCCAGGCTGGACAATTGGTTTAGGATTTCTCACAACTCATGCTGAGAGCTTTCCAGCTATGTTTTAGTTCATATGTCTCTTAGATTTACCGAATGACTCACAATACATTTAAGTCAAAATACTTAGAACCAAATGCAATGGGACAAAATACAGTCATTTATGGATCAAAAATGAATTTCAACACTTCCCTTTGAGAGGCAGGTCATTCTAAATATAGTACATTAGGATTAGCCTTTTCCTGTATGTCTGTTAACAAAGAAATGTTAGATTAACATATGCAGATTAAAGTTTTTATATGCCCTACTTCCAATCGATAAATCATACAAGTACAATCCAGAAAAACTAATATACTGTAGGTCTAAAGATTTTCTAATTAAACTTGTAATTTATTGTTAATCTGGCATTTTTTATAACTGTTAGTCCCATCTTTATTATTTTTATAAATAACTCATGGCAATGAACATATGTAATGCTCACAAATGAAGGCAAATACACATATCTCAGGATAATGTTGCGGGATCCAACCTAGGTCAGTCACTGGGACCAGAGATTTAGTCTTCTGACCTTTCAGACTCATTTTGGAGCCTATCCTAAGGGAACTTCTCTCTTACCAGAATGTGTGCTTTGGGCTACATAGTATTTATCTACATGGTATTTATGTGGTTCCTGGTTTTGTGTGACTTTTTAGTTGTTGATTGGGGTGTTGATGGCCCATTATTAAGTTGTTGGCTGTTGTTTCCTTGTGCTGCCAAGTCCTCAACTCCTAAGTACCCAATAAGCTGGTAAACCAGCATTCCTGTTGACTGACAAGGGGCCCATTTCCCAGGCTTCAATCAATACCCTGGCTCAGCCAAAATCTTAGCCATGTAAAACTGAATGTATGTCCTATTCATTGAAATTTGAAGCTACTAATGAGTTCAGGTCTCCTTATATGACTGCTCACTAGTGTTCTTTCAATATGGTGGTTAGCTTAATCCCTGTCTGTCCTACATAGTCATAGGAGCAATCTATGCAGGGGATCTGGTAGATACAGGGGTGGGCTGCTACGGGTTCACCCAGGTTTGGGCAGTCCCACTGCTAACATAATGCCTGGTTCAGCAAATTGCCAAAACCCACCCCTGGCTGACTCACCCAGGGTCTCCATGTGGCCCATTTTAGATGCTGATAAACCTCCTTCCCAGACAGAAGGAAATGAACAACCAGCAGATGACCTGAATGTGTTTTACTGTAGGTTTGAAAGGAAACTACAGACACCTATCCCCACAGTCCTTTTTTCAAATACCAACAACAGTTAAACCTCCTGCAACTGACCCCAACCCATTAGTTTCACAACCTCTGGTGATCACGAAAAAGAAGTGCAAGATCTATTTCACAAACAAAAGCCAGGAAAATCACCAGGGCCAGACAAGACAACTCCTTCTTGCTTAAAAGTCTGCAGTGACCAATTGGTGCCATCTATCTTCAATAAATCACTAGAGTTGTGCTAGGTTCCTTCTTGCTTCAAATGCTCTACTATCATCGCAGTGCCAAAGAAGCCCTCCATCAGGGAACTGAATGATGACAGACCAGTTGTTCTAACATCTGTAGTTATGAAAATCTTTGAAAGGCTATTGCTGCCCTATCTAAAAACCATCATGGATCTGCTGTTAAGTCCCATGCAGTTTGCATACTGAGCAAATAGACTTACAGATGATGCTGTTATTATGGCTCTGTATTACATCCTACAACACCTTGAATCTCCAAATACCTATGCAAGGGCCCTTTTTGTAGACTTCAGTTCAGCATTCAATAGCATCATTCCAGACATTCTTCTAACTAAACTAATCCAGCTAGCATCACCTGAACATACTTGTAAGTGGATCATAAGCTTCCTAACAAACATGAAGCAGCAGGTGAAGCTAGGCAGAATCATATCTGATACCTGTACTATTAGCACAGGGGCCCCCTAAGACTGTGTGCTTTCTCCACTTCTCTTCTCCCTATATACCAATAACTGTATCTCAAATGATCCATCTATTAAAATACTGAAGTTTGCAGATGATACAACAGTGATTATCTCATTCAAGACAACAACAAATCCACATACAGACAGGAGGTTGTACAATTTGCCTCGTGGTGTAACCAGAACAATCTGGAACTGCACACATTCAAAACCATATAAATGGTGATAGACTTGGGGAGAAACACTCCCATACTACCACCTCTTACAATACTAGACAACACAGTATCAACAGTAGAGACCTTCAAATTTCTAGGTACTATCATATCACAAGATCTAAAATGGATGCCTAACTTCAAAAATGTCATCAAAAAAGCACAACAAGGAATGTTCTTTCTGCACCAACTCAAAAAGCTCAAATGGCCCAAGGAGTTACTGATACAGTTCTGCAGAGAAATTATGGAGTCTGTCATCTGCACCTCTGTAATTGTCAAGACAAACACAAACACAGACTCCAGAGAGTAATTAGGACTGCAGAATTACTACAATTACTACCAACTTGCCTTCCATCGAGGACCTGTATACTGCAAGAATCAAAAAGAGGTCTGTAAAAATATTTATAGACCTCTCACATCCCGTACATAAACTGTTTCAACTCCTACCCTCAAAACGATGCTATAGAGCACTGCACAACAGAACAACTAGACACAAGGACAGTTTTTTCCCGGACACCATCACTCTGATAAACAAATAATTTCCTCAACACTGTCCAACTATTCACAAAGTCTGCACTACTATTACTTTTAATCTTCTCATCACTCCTTATCACCTCTCCCTTCCCTTTGTGACTGTATGACCATAACTTTGTTGCTTGTGGATACGATTTATACTGACTGTTTCCTAGTATGATTTAATTGCTTATTGTACCTTATGACTATTATCAAGGATTGTATCTTATGATTCTTGACTCTTGACGAATGTATTTTTTCTTTTATGTACACTGAAACCATTAGCACCAAGACGAATTCTTTGTGTGTTTAATCACACATGGCCAATAAAGAATTCTATTCTTCACAGGTGCAGGACCTGTGTAGAGGCTTGGGGAGGGGGGGAATGGGCCTCCCAGAGGCTCTGAAAGGCGAGAAATGGGCCCATTATCGCCAATCCAGAGGCTCAAGGAAAGCCTCCAAAGCCTATTGGAAGTACCAGAAGTATGAAAATGGCCCTGTTTCTGACCTTCAGAGGGCCTCCAGAGCCTGGGGGAGGCTCTTTTCACCATCCCAGAGTCTTGTGGAAAGGCTCCACAGCCTGGGGACAGTGAAAAATGGGCCTCTTGGAAGTACCAGTGGACCATACCCACCATGATTACACCCACTCAGCAACCGAGCAGAGAATTTTTGAAGGCCACCCTTGGGTAGATACCGGTCCCAATTGTGGTCATAAATTGAGGACTATCTGCAAATCTGAATGCTTCCAAAGATGGCAGGGTATGGCCCTTATTTAGCATGAACAAATCACATCTTTTATTTACAGGACTGAGACAGAATCCAGCCTTTTTGGCTCTCTAACCTGAGATGAGGTCTAGGAAACTTTATCTCCATAATAGCAACACCCATTCCAAGTCAGAGGTTATCACCTATCTTCTTCCTCAAACTTTAAACTTAGGCAAATGCTGATAAAAATATTTTACAAGACAGATATCAAGAAGAATAGATAGAGAAACTGGCAGTTGGACTGCCAAGGGCTCCAAGAAGGGCTCTCCTTAAATAAACTGGAGAACAGATTAGATTGGAATCATATGATCTAAGACTCATCCATCAATTTGCTCTTCTAGAAAACCATTTGTTTCCTAGTAATTCCCTTCTAGTATGTCAGATATCTACTTTATTTTTAGCTCTGTGATAGTGGGAAGGAAAAGAATACTTAGAACCAGAGGTGATATTCATCAGGTTCTGACCAGTTCTGGAGAACCGATAGTGGAAATTTTGTGTAGTTCAGAGAACTGGAAAATACCACCTCTGACTGGAGATTTTACAGTATCCTTTCTCTGCCACGCCCACCAAGCCATGCCCAGAGAACTGGTAGTAAAAAAATTTGAATTCCACCACTGCTTAGAACATAGAATAACAGAGTTGGAAGGAACCTTGGAGGTCCTCTAGTCCAACCTCCTGCTCAAACAAGACACCCTATAACAGGGGTCTTCAAACTTGACAGCTTTAAGACTTGTAAACTTCCACTCCTAGAATTCCTCCTCCAGTCATGTTAGCTCAGGAATTCTGGGAATTGAAGTCCACAAGTTTTAAACTTGCCAAGTTTGAAGACCCTTGCCTTATACCTATAGGATCTATACTATTTCTGACAAATGGCTGTCCAGTCTCTTCTTAAAAACCTCTAGTGATGAAGCACCCACCCAACGGTCTGTAAGCAAATCATTCCACTGGTTAATTGTTCTCACTTAGGACATTTCTCCTTCATTCTAGATTGCTTCTCTTCTTGTTGAATTTCCATCCTTTGTTTCTTGTCTTGCCTTCATTCACAGATGCCCATGCCAGCTCAGTAAATATTTTGAATATACCTTGATTTTAATACAAATACCAGAGATGCTGGTCCCATCTCTGACCAAACTATAATGTTGGAAGTTAGGGGAACAGCTGTTTCTAAAATCAGTGTTCTTTTGCATTCCGAATTACAGCAAGAGTTTTTTGCAATTAAAGATTACATTAAATTAAGAATACAAAGATTCTCAGTGAAATGTTGACAAGATTCAGAATGCAAACGATGCCCTTTTAAATATATGTTATTCATTCCAAACTTTCATGAATATTAGGTAGTTTTGCTTCTTTTTTTTTAAACGGACATTCTGTATTCACAAAGAGTTGTTTTCTTATCCTAGCAAATTTTTTCTACTTAATTTTACTACCTGGGAAAGTAGCCCCTAGCTTTTAGAAAAATAAATAACTTTTTATAAAGAGCAAATTTGACAGCCCTGCAATAGCTTAAGGGCTACTTGCAAAAGCTGCCTTATACAGGATGTGACAAATTATTCTCCATAAACAAAAGAAAGAGGAATAGCATGTTTAAAAAGAACAGTTCTGTCAACTTGCTAATGAAGGTTCCCAAGGAAAGTGATTGCTTAATTGTGATGAGTAATGACAGGGATTTCCTAGTCTTCCACGGAAGTCTTAGAACAAGGATATGTATGGTCACAAATATGCCTGACAGCTCTATTATTGTCTATTGGAGAGGATGCTAAATTGTTTTGTGTATGTCACACCAAGACATATACATATGAGGTTAAATCTGCATATCTGTTTTTGTGATAGGATGCATTGTTCACAGGGATGCAGCTGGTTAAAATATTGCTCATAATGAATGAAACTCTTGAGACCTGCAATAAAATCAGAAAATCAAAGCAACCAGGCATAGAAAACTCTGGATATACAATTCCACCAAGGCAGCTTGGGAGGCAGGAATTGTTATTTGCTGGCATAACAAAAGATGAATGTTGATTATTTCAAATAGTCTTCAGCTGATAGCTGGGATTAGGTAGAGACAAATAATTAAAATATTTACCAATCAAATAGTTGTTTTCATTTGTGATCAGAGTTTTTAAATGTATTAGTATTTGTACCGATTATTGACTGAATAAACTCTGTCCACAGATGCGGCTAGCATGCACTATGATAGCTCATGTAGGCTGAGTCCTCCTCTTTTGCAAAATGTGGTTATATTCAAATTGAATCTCTTTCTCTCTACCCTAAGAAAAGGTTATGAGAAAGAACCAATCACCATCCTTACCCACAACCCTTAAATACACAAAATAAATATTAACCAGAAAAGTTGGGGACCACTTCTATAAAGAACTGTCTAACATAAATCCAGATTAAAGATAATGAGCCATCAAAAAAGGAGAAAAAGTTTGAACCTGCCCAAACTACTGTTAACACTAGTGTAACAGTTGTATATTCATCTAATCATAACCTTCTATACAGTGAGATGTATTTCTGTTTTAAGGGAGCATAGTTACAGTTAAATAACTATTTCTCATTCAACACTAAACATATATTTAAGAAATACAAATTACCTCGCAAACCTGAATCCCTAAATCTATTAAATAAATTTAGTTAGTTTGGGAATTTGTTTATGCCGATTGGACAAAAGATAGCAGTAATTGAAAACAATCTGGTTCAGTCAAAGCCCATTTATTCAAATGAAAATAGACATTAGACAAAAAAAAAGCCATGTTACTATATATGTTGCATTTATCCAAGACTCCATCTTCTCCTAAATATGATCCTGCCAAGCCACAGAAAATATTAAGTATTCTGTGAGGTCAGAATAGGTCTTATATAAATAGGATGACAAAATAAAAGCACAGTTATGGCACCAATGCTTCTTTTTATATAGCTGACTCAAAAATGCATAAATTCCAATCAAAAAGCCCCCATTTGAAATTAACTTCCTCTTGTTTTGTTCAAATATAAGCCAGTGTGTAATCATTGTGGCACCTGCATTATGACAAAATAGATCTAATATAGGCAAATTTTTTTAGTCTGGTAGATGTCTGAATATGGACTGTCACTGAAAACAGGAAGCAAATGCTGTAATTTGAAGAACGCTGGCAACCAATCAATTAAAAGAAGATTGATTCAAGCTTTAAAAACAAAACAATCTAAAACCTATATTTGGAACCATCCAAATAAGGTTTCCCAGCTAACTCTTGACTGTGATTTGTGTTACTTTGGAAAGAGGGATAGACCTAATAAAAACAATCCAGTGCATAAAGAAATGGAGAAAACAGTCTATTATCTACAGAATACCAGTACAAACAAATTCAATTCATTTCATTTATAACTATTTTGCAGTGAAGGAAAGTAGATTAATTCTTCTAACTGGTGACTTAATGGCAGTCCACCCTAATATAATGTTCAATTCATAAACATAAATGAATGAGGAAAGCTCAAAATCAAATTCTTCCATCCCAACCCTTGTTTTTTAGAAGATCCCAGATCAAAAATAGAACTAAGTCTAACTCACAATGGTCCTGCAACCAGGATTAGATTTGTCAGAATTCCTGTGACATACTTTCTAAAATTTTATAGTTTATTTTTGGGAGAACAAGCCAGAGGTATCCAAACTTCACTTCTTTTTCTTTTCAATGGCTCTTTAGCCAGAAAAAATACTTGTATCTCTTCAAGTGTGAGTGCTAGCCATTTACTGCTTCAAAGGAAGGAAGAAACACTGATTTTGTTCAGGTTGTTGTTGTATTCACCTGAGACTAAGTCTTATCTCTTACTAGGAGAAAGTCAACTTTTACTCTTTTATAACAAAACTACTTGCTTTTGTGTAAATCTTGTGGTATCTTTCTTTTCAACAGTCTTTCACAAGTACCTAGGAATTCTAGGAGTTCCAGTTGCCACTGGATAATTGATAAGATGACCACAGTCTTTGCAGGGATGGGATTCAAAGTTTTTAACAACCGGTTCTGTGGGCATGGCTGAGGTGGTAGGTGTGGCTTGGTGGTCATGTTATTGGCTAGGCGTGGCCAACTCAATTTCACTCACATCGAGGCACACATCTCCCCGCTTGGCCTCTCATGACTGTGGGGATGCTGCAACAGTTGTAAGTGTAAAAAATGGTCATAAGTCTCTTTTTTCAGTGCCATTGTAACTTTGAATGGTTACTCCACACAAGCAAAGTACCAGCAAAGGAGGAAAAAAAAACTCCAGAGAAGTTCCAGAGACAGGAAGTCTAGTCCTATCAAGAATGTAATAAGAGTTAACAGAGAGTTAACAGTTTCTGTAAGCAACACCAGAATGTTGCCTTCCTACCTTCCTTACAGGATTAGGCCAGTAATTTCTTCTCACAACCAGTTCTCTGAACTGCTTAGAATGTTAACAACTGGTTCTAGCAAATAGGTGCAAACTGGTAGAATCCCAGCCCTGAGTCTTTATAATATTGAAGGTGCCCTCTTTTGTAATCTTTTTTAATAATCTTGATTATGTTTGAATTGCTTTTATGGCTGTTTTACTGTACAGTGTCCAAAGTCACATTTGTGAGATGGATGGCTATACAAATGAAAGGAATAAAAGAAATAAACACACATGCAAGGTGCCAAATTACTTTGGGGCCAAGGTATTTTTCTTCCCCTCACTTCCAGACCTCATCTATCTGTCTATCTACTTTTTTACTTCGTAAAGTTTATGGAATAGAAAGTATAGTCATATCTCACATGGAAAATGTTGAAAATCTAAGATCTCTTTCACTATTATAAAATACCTAAAATACTGGTTCTTCTGGGCTTCAAACTAATTTTTCTAACCCAGACAAATCTCTAGCAAAATACATTTCTCAATAAATCTAAGATTATGAGAATAGTTTACAGTGAAATTATTTATAACAATGGACATTTTGATAAGTTTACTGTTGTTTATAATATTTTTTTCTTATCAAAACAATAGTGATAGTATCATTATATTTCAGGATGAGTATATAGCTCAAATGGCAGAAAGAAACCCTGAAAACAACTCTATTTTTCAAATAAACAGTGGTACTCTTGAACTTCTAATCGTTGTCCTTCTTACTCAGATTCAGTATTTGATTTAGAAATTTCAGACAACCAATATGAAGCAAGACAGAGACAAAGCATATTTTAAACTCAGGAAAAATACTCTTAATTAAAAGAATTATGAAGTACTAATTTTTTACTTTTCTATTCAAATTTCATTTCATGAAAACTGGGGCATTTCTTGTGTAATAAAGGTAGTTTGCTCTAATATTGAACTACCAGCTACTTCTGTCAAATTTCACTTCTGTCAAATTTCTCAAAAGGCTGGACTAGAAATGAGCACAACAGGCATTCAAGAATATAAACGGTCTTGATAACCAGTTATATTGTAGAAATCATAATCCATTATGAATGAATTCCAATGACTTCTGTATTAAACACATTTCATTCAAGATTTAATTATTGTGCCTATTTCTCCATCCCATGCAGTGTTATGGCTTTGAAACCTCAAAAGTCTTCTTGGACAGACAGAATGTTTTCCATACATCCCTTGTGTATGTAATGCCTGGTTTCAGGCTATTGTCTACTGAATGTATGAGAATTATATTCTACAACTTTTTGCACATTGAACTTGAAATCTAAATTTAGACAAGAAAAAGATGACAATTTCCCTCTGATCCAATGCCGTACCTTTATTTTTACTGCCCTTCCAGAAAAGTTGATAGTAATTCACAAAATTACTGAAAGGTTGGGCTGAAATTGTATGGCAAGAAAAAAATCTGACAAATTCAAAATAAAGTTTCTATACTTACTAGGATTTAAAAAAACAGTAAAAAGTTATGCCATGCAAAATCAGGTTTATCCATGAATCAAATTTGGATTGAGACCATATATTTTTCATAAATAAAATACCTTGGAGGCTTGGTGAACAGCAGACATCTATGGCCAATGCATGAAAGACATTAGGCAAGGAATCAAGCCATATCAGAAAAAATAGAATAATTAATCCCTGTGCTCCTTCATGTGATCAATCTTTTCAAAAGCAAGAGACATTTAATGGATAATTCATACAACTGCATGGAAAAGTTTAAGTACTTAGTCAAATTTCACATTTCAGTTAATTGTGAAAAGTGAGCAGATATTGATATATCATCTCTGCAGAGTAGAAAGTTAAGCACAATTTCCTTTTGCTTAATAGTTATATGTAGTTCTCCACAAATTCAAAATAAGAAAATTATGGTTATGACAGGTACAAAACTTTGGATAACCTTACAATCAGTATGCTGTAATATTTCTGTCAGAAATAATAGCTTCCAAATATTTTCAGTAGCTAGCTGAGGCTATTCAGAATTTTTCTCTACACTTCTAAAAATATTTTTAGGTCTGGTCGAAAGCTGTACTTATTGAGATCTCCTCATATACTTTAAATAATATTCAGCTTTGGGTACTGTAAGACTTTGGTAAAGACTTTGGTTGTATGTTTCAAGTTGTTGACTTGCTGAAATATTCAAATTCCTTTCAGTTGTGGTTTCCTCATAGACTATGGGATGTCAGTTACATGTTCTGTAACTTCTATTTCTTAACAAGATTTCTCACAGTTGAAATTGCTCACTGGAAGTGTTTATATTCTTTTTATAGCTTCCTTGATTTTGAATTATTTTCATTTTCAATATATGCATAGTACTACTAAATTTGCAGTCATATTGAAAGTTATTGTGTTTAGCTTTTACTATGCAGAAGTTATGTCAACTGTTGTCCATTTAGGGATTTATTAAAGAACTTAAGTTAGCCTCAACTTTTGCATGCAACTCTGTGGTCTCAAAATTAATGCAAGTTTTATTACTGGCTGTTTATCAAGCAATTGCACAATAGACATTTGGGTCTTCTAATATTCAATAGCACAGGTTCCAACAGGGAAGCCACTTTTTGGGCTTCTAAGAGGCCAATGTGATAGATAATAACATGATTTCATTCATCTGTATTCACTCATATATTTCTTATTTGATTTGCCTATAGTTGATGGGTGGATTAGGGGATGAAGAATTTTATGTTTGTCAGCTAAAAGGAGATGAAGAGATTATGGAATTGTCTTATACTTGCCATGATCACTTGGAAAGTTGATTTTGGAGGTGATTTATACTGCTTTAGTTTTTTCTTTTTCAAGGTTTTATTTTTCCTTTTTTATCTTTATTATCTTTTATTGATCTATTCATAACTCTTAATAAAAACATTTTTTTTAAAAAAAGATGCAGTGTTAACTCAAGTTTGTGTTGGAAATTAGTTTGGAACAGTCACTTTCCTTTAATTTGCCTTCATGATCCAAAAGGCAAGCACCAAGTTTCTTGAAAAAGGTTTCTCAGTTTGACAACAAAAGGGCAGGCACAACATAAATGGTCCTCCAGAGAAGTAAAAAGCAGATAAACTCATGAAATTTCTTGAAGTATAAATAGATCATTTATGGGGTAGAAAATGAACTTGATATGTCTGCATATTTAATGGAAGAGCCAAATCTGGCAATGCAACCAGCAGATCTACAAAAGTTATATTATTTAGCTGGCTCCCAAGCTTATCAGGAAAACAGCCAATTCAGAAAGGCAGGAAGACAAAAGCCTAGAATTTAAACTCCAGGTCATAGACCTATACTAAGGATTTAATTTTGCACTATAGAAAAAACATAGTTGAGTTTTCTCTAACTTTTCTGCCAAGTTGAGCAATTGTTGAATTAGGAGTTAGGTGCATGAGATTTACTGCTGAGTTCTGGTTTGTAGCCTAACATATAAATATGTTATTTTAGTTCTGTTGAAGCAATATGGATAGTAAGGCCAAGTGCCAGTGAGGTATGGTCCTCATTGCATCCAAAGAATAGTCTCATTATTTGGATTGCATTACAATTTTTGCTGTGAAAGGATGGAGTTATAATTCTTATAAGTAAAAAGCAGACTGAGGTTTCATCTTTAATATGTAGATTTTATGCACAGAACTATGATCAGTTATTTATAACTAATTCAATTATAATGAATGATTGTACAATCAACATTAAATTTTCTCCCCATTTCTCCTTCAAAGTCAGCTAAAACTCAAAAAAAATTACCATCTTTACCAACAGCCAAATCTACTCAGTCAACGAAGGTGGAGTAACTTTAACCACCCAAGAAGTATAATTATCACCCTGAAATTCTCTTTCTGGAATGTATTATTTTTGTCATGAAATGGAATTTCTACATAATCATGAAAACAGTTAGATATATGGATTTACCAGGCTTTATTGGCACTAAGAATAACTAATGAGAAAGTATCAGCAAAAGTTTAGCTTTTCCAAACAAATCCTAATTCTGTAGAATTTTTACTCCGATAAAAGTCTGGAGGGAAGACTGGGAGCCAGTCATTTACTCCTACTTCTAGCAGTTCCCAATGTAAAAAAAATGCATTTTCTCCATGAGTTCTTGGTACAGTCTGAGCTGTTGTTATGCGGGGAAATGTGGGTGGTTATTAATCTGTCTTTTGTCCTGTTTATGAGTTGAAATCTGTAGTGATGGCTCAATACTGTAGCTTTGTGGCCAAATACAATCATTCCAAACATTGTTATTGGCTCAGTAAAGAGTGTCTATGTATGTTGGGGAAAAAGTAATGATGCTTAGCACTTAGTCTGGAAAGTAGATGGAGGCAAGGGTTTGATGTATGGTATTTATAATAAGCAGAAAATGTTGAGCTTGACAGTTCCTTTTTTTAATAGAATCATGGAATTGCCTAGAAATAAACTATGAGGATTAAAATCAGAGTCATTGATAAGGTTCCTTATGAAGTCTTACTAGAGAGCTTTGATTTCAAGCAGCTGGAGGCAAGGTGAGAAAAATGGAAAATTTGTCCAACCCTAGGATCTATGGAATGCAAATACTACAAATTATAAAAGAGAATTGCAATTTAAGCTATGCTGAAGTTGAATCAAAAAATAAAATTAGTTTGTCTGCCCAAGCAAAATAAGGTTAGGGAAACTTGGGATATCCACAGGGAACAGTAAAATAAAAGTTAACAGGGTGGCCACAATGATGCAATGGTGCTTGTTTGTATGTGTATTGCACATAAAACATAACACACATAAATGCCAGGTAGGTATCATGATACCCCTGATGTGAATATAATAGAATACTGTCAATTTTGGAGCAGCACTAAAATCACAGGTGGATGTTCTTCATTCAGAAGAATGATCTCCCTCAGACACCTTTTGTCCAGTTTTTCATTTTTGAAAAACCTCTCTAATGTTGAACTTCATTTCTACACATCAAACTTCCTCTCTTGTGCAGGATTAAATAACCTAAATCTTGATTTCTCTTCTTATTACTGCTTTCTATCTTGATTATTACTGAGATTTGTCATGAGTAACAAAAACCTACAACAAATTAAACAACTAAATTAAAGAGGATGTCACTTTATTGTCTGAAACTACACCAGTACCTTCCTGGTAAGAATATTTGAATGATTTGTCAAACAAACACAGATAAACATTGTAGAATAGCTGCCTTATTTATTACTTTGCATTATGGAATTCTATTTGCTAATATAAGACATGTATTGATCTGAGATAATGGACAATAGTTTTCAAAATTTAAAAACTTGTCATGGGATAGTTATTCGATTAAAATGGAAAATGCTAAGTTGCAATTAACAAGAATTTCTGGTAATTATTAGCCCTAAATGAGTGACATTTTTGTCTTCTTCATCTCTGGCTGGCAGCTGTCCTATTTCCTTTCTTTAGTTTTAAAGAAAGGTGAAAGGGCATTTTGCATTGTCTGGAAAGAAACACTTGTCCCATGAGAGAGGCAATGCCTTCCTACAGACAGGAACAAATTTTCACCAGATGGGATGCATTGTTCTCTCCCAACTAAAAAGTACATTTCATTGTCAACAGTTAAGATTAAAAGAATCCATACCTGAAGACATTATTGAACTTGACACAATACAGACTGATGAGGACACATCCCAAGATAGAAAAGGATGACTAATGGAAAACCTCACATAGATATTGTCTTCTGAAACAAGATATTTAGCTCCCTCCTTACATGGAGCCTCAGAAGTACCTACCACTTGCTGATTATCTGGCCTTGAAAGCTCAGCAGAACTGGGCTTGGCTGAATCTCTAGGAAATATAAAAACTCTATCTAACCTAGATGAAAAGTAAAAAAAAAAACTGTATTAATAATATTGAAAGAAGACAATGGCAGAATTGCTGTCAAGAAAATTAATAGATATTCATGAAGTTCCCAGAAATTACTTGGAGAATGCCTTATTTCACAAAAATGGAACTTGTCATATACAGTAGCAACCTGAATGTGCACAATTTTTCAGTGAGGTATCCTGAATCTTCAGCATGGATATAAATGCTGGAAATAATCATTAAAGGCTGTGCTTAAAAAAAAACACCACAATTGTTTTTAATTTCAAAGATAAAACTGTTTCCAGGTTGGAAATTGAAAATTACATTTCAGTTACATTTACTATCCTATATTACATAGTATAAATAGTTATAATGTAAATAGTTACATTTACTATATTAGGATTTGGAGATTACTCAGTATGGAATGATTATTTTTATTTTTAATTATGATTTGGAAGAATTGGTGACAAAGTGGTATCTCTTTTTCATGCCTCTTACGCAAATTCTGGAGTTAATTCTAGAAAAGCTCCCATGAATACATAAAAAAGAAGTGAAATTCACTTATAAATTCAGGTATTTCAAGAAGTGACCAGAAAGATCTTATGTTTGCAATATGCATTTTTTAAAGTTTAATGACAGGAAAGATTTTCTCAAAGCCTGACTTCACATATACAGTTGAAAGAATAATATAAATTGAATCCTGACTATTTTTTGTTTCATATATTTAAATATGTGTACTTAAATTGTGTCCTAAACTTCTATTACGGGATCTTTTTGTGTGTGTGTGAATAGCATTTGATTTCTGCTAATTGCTAAAGGGAATGATGCCCTTTTCAGAAGAAAAATAACAGTATTTACATTGGGAAGAAGTTTAGAGTTGCCTTTTAGTCATTGTAGAAAACAATAATTCAGAATAAAAACTTGGACATGTGAGAAAATAATCCATAGCTTGGCAATTTAACTGAGTTTTCAGACTAGAGCAGGACTGTCAAACTTCCGGCCCATGGGCTCGATGTGTTATGCACTGGCCATGCCCATACCCAGTTTAGTGAAGAGGGAAGTTTCTTTATGTCACATGACACCACTGTGATGACATGAGTTTGACACCCCTGGGCTAGAGCTATATTTGCATAACCTTATCTGTTTCAAGAGATAGATTTTGCTCAGAATTGTAATTTGATGCTGACAGTAGCTAGAAGCACTAGATTGATTTTGCTTAAAAATAGCTAACAAAAGTCAGATCTGGGTAGTACTTGAAGAAGAGATCTCCCAGAAATGCAGGCCTGTAGGTAAGATTGGGGAGTTGTAAAACCACTTCAAAAGGAGGTTATGGCAAATGAGTTCTGTGCTGCTGTCAAGAAAATGATAGGATGGGTCCACATGACCGTCAGAATTCTGGCTCAACTTGAGGGATCTTTACCGACCATTATTTAAAACTTCCAATTTCTCTTTAATTAGACTGAACAAACTGTATTGCATTCATCTCCAGAGTGGGTAGACTGAACAAGGATATAATTGTTCCTTATCAAGGCAAATTACTTTACCAGTGCTAATATTGAAAGATTGTCTAGATCTCCTTGGAATTTATTTTTTTCTAAAGTGAGAATAATTCAGAGAGGGAAACACAGTATAAATAATGTAAAAATAAAAGCACACCAATTAAACAACTGCTATAATAACAACTAAAAAAATCCATATTCAAAGCTGGAAAGAATGTTCCTGTGGAAAATAAAAAAACAGAGTGGTTTGAATTCAGAAAAAGATGCCAACTGTAGCCCTGAATTTCCAGGCTCTGTGTCAGATTCTGTCAATGTTAGCATTATCTATAAAGAGCTTTGAGTTTAGTCTTTAATATGACTATTGTAAGAGAAACAGTAAAAAAATATAGCTTTTTTTACCGATGGGTAAAACATGCTTGCATTGACCTAAAATAAGAGAATGGGAAATCACGGGAAAAGACAAATTATTGGATCCGTATTTCTGCCTGATCAACATAAACAGGTTTTAAAGACATATTTGATAAAGAATGTTTTAACAAGTGTAATTTAAGTCTGTGTTTAATCTGATCATTTTGAAGTGAATTCTAGGGAATTATCTCTTCGTAATTCCATATGGACTCCAAAGCAATTTGTCAATATAGCTTCACAATAATTTATATAACTATTGCTTCCTCTATATGCAGTGAATATATTCAGAATAGGATTGTTTTTTCCTTGCCATTAGAGAAAATATAGGGAAGGTAGGGAAGGGAGCTGCCCTAGAGGGCACTCATCAAATTCAAACTTGATAATCCCTTTCCATTCAGAAGGCTCTTCTCAAACTCATTCAAAGGTCACCTTCTGAATGGCCTATTGCAATGCATTCTATGTGAGAGCTTGAAGAACTAAAAAGCTATAACTGGTGCAGAATATAGCTGCACAGGCAGTTATGGGTGTTCTATATAGGGCATATGTTAGACCTCTGACACATGAGCTGCATTACTTGCCAGTATGCTTCCAGGTTCAATTCAAGATGCTGGTAAGTATCTATAAAGTCTTTCATAGCAGTAGACTATTTGTAGGACCATATTTCCTTGGTTACATCTATCTACCCCATTAGATGTAGCAGGAGAGACATGTTCTGGATCCCATCAGCTAGACAATGTCATCTGGCAGGACTCAGGAAGAGTGTCTTTTTTGTCATGGCACCCACCCTGATTCCCCAGAGATCAATTAGGCCCAATCTTACCAGCATTTTAGGGATATTGGTACATGACCAAACATGGGAATCTAGATGTGCAGTAGAACCTCTATAACAGCTTAGAATTAGAATAACAGATGAAAGGGGCCTTAGAGGTCTTCTAGCCCAACTTCTTCTGCAAGCAAGTGACCTCAATCCAATCTTGAAAAATGGCTGTCCAATCTCTTTTTGAAAACTTCCACTAATGGAGCACCTACAACTTCTAGAGGCAAGCCATTCCATTGATTATTTGTTCTCACTTTCAGGAAATTTCTCCTTAATTCTAGGTTAGATCTCTCTTTGATAATCTTCCATCCATTAATGTTTTGATATTTTTCTATCTTTTTTTCTATTTTGGCATATATCCCAACAATCAATTGATAAGTTGCACTATTTTTTTTCCTTTTGTGTAAAGACAGATGCAAAGAATGAATTAAGCAGTTCGATTTTCTTCCATGTGCTTGTCACTTCCTTGCCATTTTCTCCAATTTGTGGACCGATCATTATATTTAATGTATATTATTTTTTATGGAATGCTGAATGTAGATTATTTTTAGAAGAGAAAAGATGTAGCTCAGGGTTGAACTACAGAATCCTTGGTGCTTTCTGAGCTTGGCTGTTCACTTGCAGATGTTTTATGAAATATCTGGAAGCAAACACCAAGCTCAGAGAGCAACAATGAATCCATAGATTGCTTTTTAGATTTGGCTGCTGGTTTAGTTTGTGTTTGGTTTTGTATGCTTTTTTATAGGTTTTAAGATTGTACTTTGTTCTTTTTGTAGCTTTTAATTGTTGTAAGCCACCCAGAGTCATGCATCTGAGATGATCTTTATAAAGTGAATGAATAAATATATAAATGTCTTGCCCCTACTTTCAACAAACTCAATTAGTGTTATAAAGCCCATGTCACACTGAACCAACGGATGCAAAGAGTGATGTAAAACGGACAAAAAATCTTGCCATCCGTTCGAAAACGCGATGTACTCACTGCCTCCGTTTGGCTTCCTCTTTATCCGTCCAGCATCCATTTATTGACGTTTCATCCGCTCCAAAAGTTTTGGGCTGCCCAAAACTTTTGCCCAGAAAATGTATCCAGTTTGTCCATTCTGCATCCGCTATGCATCCTCTAGGCATCCGTTACGCATCTGTTACACATCTGCTATATCCGCTAGGCATCCGCTACGCATCCGCGGAACTACATCCACCCGGACGCAGGGAGGAAGCGGAATGGATGCAGAAATGATGAAGAACGGATGCCTAGCACATGCAGAACGGAAACAAAGCGTTTAAAACAGAAAAAACGTTCGCAGAGGGGACCTATCTCGGATATTAAGGATGTCTAGAGGATGCCTAGAGGATGCCTAGAGGATGCCTAGCGGAAAACCTATACTGCCGATAAAAAGAGGGAGCAACTCGCCTGCATCTCACTTTCAGAACAGCAGCCCAGCGGTGCAGACCTCTGCAGCCTTCATCTGGCTCTTCCTCTTCCACAGCATCCAGTCATGTCCACCGTGGATTGTAACAAAGTCCTTTCGGCAGCCACCATTGTTCTGCAACAGTGCAAAGCCATCTGCAGGTTCTGTGAACTCTACTGCGAGAAGAAAAGGAGCCACCCAAAAAGTGTCTGGATCCGAAGATGGTTCACCAGAAGAGCAGAGGACGGACTGTACAACAAGCTGATGGTGGAGCTCAGGAACGAAGACACTCAGGCGTTCCAGAACTTCATGAGGATGCCTCCAGCCATGTTTGACAAAGTTGTGCAGCGGCTGACACCCAGGTTGACAAAGGCAAACACCAGCTTCCGTCCCAGCCTGGAACCTGGGCTCAAGGTGACACTCACTCTGCGCCACCTGGCCTCAGGGACCTCCTAAAGGAGCATGCAGTACGGCTGGAGGGTGCCATCCAACACCATCAGCATTGTGGTCAGAGAAGTGGTGCAGGCCATTATCGAAGAATACAAGGAGGAGCTCCTCCAGTACCCCTCCACTGAAGAAGGATGGAAGAAAGTTGCAGAGCAGTGGTATCAGAAGTGGAACTTACTACACACCGTTGGAGCCATAGATGGGAAGCACGTGGCCTGCAAATCTCCAGCCAAGTCGGGGTCCACTTATTTCAACTCCAAGGGCTTCTTCAGCATCATCCTCTTTGCCATGGTCGATGCTGACTACAAGTTCATGTACATCGATGCTTCAGGCAACGGCTCATCTTCAGATGCCCAGGTATACAACGCAAGTGACCTCAAGGGTAGGCTGGAACGCAACCTCATCATGGGCTTCCCAGATCCAGACCCCCTGCCCAACGACACGCAAGATGTGTCCTACTTCATCGTGGGGGATGACGCCTTCTCCCTCACAACCTACCTCATGAAGCTCTACACTTCCAGACTCCTCACCCGTGAAGAGAGGATCTTCAACTACAGGCTGTCCAGGGCAAGGCGGGTGGTGAAGAATGCCTTTGGCATCCTGGCCAACAGGTTCCAGGTACTTCTCACCACCATGCAGCATTGCCCAGAGACCGTGAGGAGGATCATGGAAGCTTGCTGCATCCTGCACAATCTCATGCGCACCCGCTACCCAGTCTTGCAGAACAGGCTCGTGGACCTCCAGCAAGGCAATGGGGACATGGAGCCTGGGCAATGGAAGCAAGGACGAAATCTGATAGACACTGAGGATGTGCAAGGCCCCAACAGAACCTCACATGAAGTGAAGAAGCAGCGCAACCTCCTGAGACACTGGTGCAACTCCCCAGCTGCCGCAGTGGAGTGGCAAGACAGGATGGTAGATGCTTAATGGATGCTTCCTTCAGCCTGTCTCATCACACGGATGAGATTGGGCCATGTATGTTTGGTTGGCCTACAATGAACAGGGCGTTTAATAAAGAGTTGTGTTTATGTTGACATGTGTGGATAATTATTACATTATTATTGATAATAAAGGGCCGTAGGTGTGGCACCTGGGAGGGTGGACCATACAGTCCCACTATGCTTGCACTGGAGGTTTATCTATCCCACTGTTATCCTAACCCATCCCACAGCTATTACCCATTCCACAGGTATCCTAACCCATTCCAAAGCTATCCTTACCCATCCCACAAGCATGCAAAGGCTTAAACCATTTCTAAAAGTTTCCACCAAGACTTTATAAAAAAAAAGAAATGAAGCAAGTGTGTGAATTATAAATAGACTTTATTAACAACAAGCTATAAGACAAAAAAGAGTCTCTGGCACTCCTCTTGGTCGCTCAGTCTCAGGGGTGAAGGGTGCAGGTGCTGTGGAGGTGGCTGGTGCTGGAGTGCTTGTCATCAGCTCCTCCAGAAGCAGAAGCAGCAGAAGCCCCAGCCCCAGAAGAGCGAGCCCATGCTGCAGAAGCCCCAGCAGAACCAGAGTGAGGGCCAGGGGGCGGGATGGTAGCCCTGTCCCTCTTGCCAGGGCTGGCAGCAGATGGCTGAGGCTTGCTGTGCTTCCGCATGGTTGTGGGGTTGCTGGCTGGCAGGGAGGCTGGCAGGAACCAAGGCTGGCAGAAAGGCTGGAAGGGAGGCTGGCACCAAGGCTGGCAGGAAGGCTGGCAGGCAGGCAGGCACCAAGGCTGGCAGGAAGGCTGGCACCAAGGGAGGCACCAAGGCTGGCAGGAAGGCTGGCACCAAGGCTTGCAGGAAGGCTGGCAGGCAGGCAGGCAGGAACCAAGGCTGGCAGGAAGGCTTGCACCAAGGCAGGCACCAAGGCTGGCAGGGAGGCAGGCACCAAGGCTGGCAGGCAGACATGAACCAAGGCTGGCAGGAAGGCTGGCAGGAAGGCTGACTGGCAGCAAGGCTTGCAGGCAGGCTGGCAGCAAGGCAAGGCTGGCAGCAAGGCTGGCAGCAAGGCTTGTAGCAAGGCTGGCAGCAAGGCTGGCAGGCAGACATGCAGGCAGGGCAGGCAAGGCAGCCAATCCGTCCGGCAGCAGGTCTTTCCTCTGAATGGCGACCTGCTTCTGAGCTGCTTCTGTTATATCCGCGGGGCTGATGCAATGCGTCCTCCCCGCATGCGCAATTAATGCCAGGCATCCATTAGGCTTCCGCTGTGCATCCACTGTGCATCCGCTTCATCCGTTCCACGTCCGCTGTGCATCCGCTGTATCCGTTCCGCGTCCGCTTTTCTGAGGTCCCCCAGAAGCCTAGCGGACGTGCCATCCGCTCCCATCCGCTCCCATCCGCTTCCATCCGCTAGGCTTCCGTTCCGCATCCGCTTTGCATCCGCCCTGCGTCCTCCCCGCATCCGTGTTATCTGCTCTGGTTATGCAAATTTTTGCCCCTTTTGAGAGCGGATAACAATGGATGGAACATTTTGCTCGTCCGCTGTGTCCTTTTTGCATCCATTGGGCAGTGTGACATGGGCTTAAACCTAATATATTTGAGCTGCAAAAGTCAAACCACTGCTAGATAGCATTGAAAGATTCTATTTGCTTCTGTGTCAAGTAGTTGTCCTGATGTTTGCAACCCATACATGAGAATTGAAGTTTAGAGTCCAAATAGAAGCTGTACTATGGCAGAAAAGCCCATGAATATCTTTGTATATAAAAAGATTGAATGAAAAGTAATGCCTCCCATGTTATAAGTTACCAAAAGATGGCTGCACTTAGATACTAGAAACTCTGATGTGTTCCTTAGAATCTCTTCTTTTATTCCAGTTGGTGAGAAATCACTGTGAGAATATGTGTTGCTGTTTGCAAAATGGAAACTTGCAGTGAGTAAGTGCACTTTAAGCAATATAGCATTGAATTTTGAGTGACAAAGAAATCCTTCCAATTAAAATTCATCATCAAATGCAGGTTGTTCATAGCATGGTGTGAATTCTGTGTGTTGCTAGGCCAAAAGTGATAAAGATGGTGAATCAGGAAGAATAAATTTGTGTGACCAAACATTAATTAAACAATTGTGACAGCAAGCAACAAGTTCCCAATGAGAAAGGTTAATAAACTGATCAAGAATGATCAATAGATTACTCAAAGGAATGTTGCCATCAAAGTAGAAACATGCAGGTCACATTCAATGTTATATAGCATCAGATGGTTGTACAACACCAGTTACTGTCAAAGTGACAGCACAGATGAAAACTTCAAGATTGAATTAGATAGTAATTGTGCTACAGAAACCAAGGCAAGAAATTTCTTTAAAGCATTGTGACAGCTGACAACATGGATTCATCATCATGACCCAGAAATGAAGCACCAGCCCATGAAATATCATCACAACACTTCACATTCAAAAACTTTTTAAAAAAACTTTATTTACAAGAATTAAAAATATATAAATTTAAAAATACAAAACCAATAGTGTATACATAACACATTCCTCTTTACATTTGATATCAAATTTGATACATCCTATATAGTCATTATTGATACTTCTCACATGTCCATTTACTATCACATTTTAATCACTAAGTAACTCAAATACTCTACTAATCTTGTCATTGGTTTATAACTATTTATTAATTTATAATATATTCATAATTTTCAAACAATAAATAAAAAGATATAGTGAGTATATGATGCTAATAATAATAATGTAGAAGAAAAGAGGATTTAACACCTTTGTTATTCTTATATTTCATATAGACAGCTGAATATAATTTGTTTCTTGGGTTCATTTACGTGTTTTCCCTTTACAGTCTACCCAGTTGTACCATTTATCTCATATCCTAAAATAATCTGTGTCCTCCTTTCCATTGATTTTGAGTATGAGCCTTCCCAACTGGGCACACTCATACATTTTTTGCCTTCAAAAACTTAATAAATTCAAATTTTGTGCTTCAACTGGAAAACTCATTGTTACAATTTTGGAAATAAAGATAGTGTTCATACACATTTTATTGAAACTAGCAATACTATCAATACAGATCACTATATCACAACACTTAAAACTATGATAATTTTTAAAAAGTTCAGAAGTACAAAAGAAATTTTGCTGCAGTATAATAACACTAGATCTCAAACCTCACAAGCTACTCAAGAGAGAATTGTGAAGTTGAATCTTACCTTATCTGTCATGCAATTTAGACTTGGCACCACACAACTTCCACTTTTTCCCAAAATTGAAGAAATTCCTCTGGGGCATCCAGGTGACTTAAATAAGGAAATGGAAAAGATTGTCAAAATCTGAAGAGAGAAAGATTGGAATTCTTTCATGACAGCTTAAAGAAGCTGCTCTATCATTAGCAGAAATGTGTAGCAAATAACAGTAATAGGGAAACTGAAAGATTTCTCCTGTTCAGTCGTGTTCAGTTCTTAGCCGAGGGAACCAGCGTTGTCCAAAGATACTTCCATGGTTGTGTGGCCAGCAAGACTATATGCTGGGTACATGTCACACTATCTCCTTTCCACCAAAGTAGAACCTATTTATCTACCCATAGTTGCATGCTTTTGAACTGCTCGAGTGGTAGGAGCCAGTGTAAACTAAATATATGGAGGACAAAGCATTATTTTTTATTCAACCCACACAACCCTCTATGAGATTGTGAGATTATTCAACCCTCTATAATGCCTCTATGAGACGTTAGGATAAATTAACCTCATGTAGGACCTTGCTGATTTTTTTCATGACAACAATATAACTTTTAACAGAATTTCCCATGCTTCTGGGTCTTCTTAGAATTGGCATGGAGGGATCTCCCTGGCACATTTTAGGCTTTATTTAATCAGTTGAGAACCCTGCTTCCATATAAAATGTTAAAAGGGGCTAAAAACATTTTAACATATAAAAACAGAAGAAAACCAAAGTTAATGCATTTGCGTTTTTTTTCCAACACTATGGCCATTCATATTACTCTACGTTTGCAAGACATGAAAAAAGAAAATTTTCATACTGAGCTGAGCAACTCAAAATATCATCTCGTGTATCCAAGTAAAACAATTAAGAAATAGTACACATCACCCTAAATTTATGATAGGACACCAGAGTATTAAATAAGTAAAAATATTAAGCATCTAAATTCAAAGGGGTAATGATTGACAGAGAAAACCTTTGCTTCAAACTTCTGATAAATACAGTCTTTTAATAATAAATTGATACAAATTGTCTATAGATAGTTATCTAAATTATTTGATGGAATAACCCTATGACTTGCAGTCATCCTTAGCTGCCAACATATATTCATATATTTCATTGCTACACAAACAATCTGAGTATGACATTATGACATATATTATTTACTTGAATTCTAAATAATATTTAATATAATTGTGCCCATGTTACAATATGTGTTTTGGAGTATTTTATTTTATATTGGGCAATTTTTATTATTTTCACATATTTCCAGCATTGTTAAGTAATGTTGGGAAATTGTCCCCTGAGGAAAGTTCAAGATAATATCTTTGAATCTGTCAGCCATTTGAAAAGACAAAGGCAACTAGGAATTACTTACACAATATATTAAACCTGGAAGAGGAAATGGAGAGCACAATTTAATTTGTATAATTGAAAAATATGACATGTTCCTCAATGTAAAGTCAGCATATATGGCACATTTTCAACTTGCTTGAGAAACTACAGCCCAGCAAACTCTTCTGTTTATATAATTTTATATGAATGAAACCATATTTTAAAAAATATAAGAAATCTTTGACTCACATTTATAGAGAAAGTGAATTAAAAATGGTGTTCTATTTGTGTTCTATTTGTGAACTTCAACAATAATCCATTTGGAAGTTGTTGAAGACAAAATGCTGTAATAGTTGGAGCCATTAGTCCTATTTCACAGTGGCTGATTTCTAGAACCAAGAATCATAATTAGTCCAAAATTTAAAATACTGTACATAGCAATAAAATATATAACAATTTTTATTACTTTATGGCCCTAGATAAAAAAAATTCATTATTGTGCAAATTGGGCACACATTCTCATATCCTTCCAACTAATTAATGTCTTACTTGTTTATGCCGAATAGTAATGAAGTTGATTTGTGTGTCTTTTCATATATGCATTTTTATTAATATGCTGAAAATATATATCAGTTCACATTAAATGTTATTCACTGTGGTGGACCATTGTTCAAGGCTAAAATCAGAATTTATTGATATGGTTATATGATAACAAAATTTTGTAGCACAGTTCTTTAATTATATCTTCTGGCTCCTAATTCTATGTTGGCTTTTATCTATAAAAGTGCATTGTTTTAATCCTTAGTCATTTTCTTAAAAGTATGTTATACACAAAAGAAAATTTAGAGATGCTGTCAACTATCCCAGGATCCCTTTTTTCTTTTTGAATAAGTCGAAAAAAATTCCTTCATTTGTGGCATCACTACTTGAACTTTTCCCTGCCCCTTCATGACCCCTTCATCTGGTGAATGAAGAGAAAGGGAAACCATAGCACTGAGAGATGTACTTTTGTTATATTTCTGCCTTGAAAAGGAATGTGATATCTCCCTGGTAACAATAAGGAAAAGATTTAGCAACAAGCAAAGAGCAGCAGAAGAATGGATCAAGAAAATACAAGACAGCAGCTTTCACAAATATTCTTATGTAATCGTGTTACCCATCCATATTTATATAAACAAAAAAAATTAAAAAACAAACTTCATTCAATGGCCCATATCCTTTTTCCAGAAAGCACAGTATACTTTTGTAATTTATTATACCTCTTTTTTCAAAATTCTTTCTATTTCTGCCAAGGTTATTTTAACAACATACTTTAGCAACAACCTCATAAATATCACATAGATGCAAATTTTCCACATGTGCTTACATTGTGACTCCAACTGAAAAATGTTTTAACTTAAAGTTCAAACATTTGAAACAAACATTTGGATTTTTGAGCAAGCAAATGCAAGGAAGCCAAAACAAATCTAATTAGTCCACAAGTAGGATGTGAGATGCTGCCCCACAATTTAGAAAGAAGAAATAATGTCATGACAGCCATGATGAGCATCTGATGAGACCAAGAAGTAGACAGTGTCAGAAACACACTTATTTGGCTAGAATATTGTTTCCAAACAAGAAATTTCACTTCTAGAATCAGTGTAAAGAGATAGAAAACCAGCTGTCCTTGACACAAGAACTAGCAACACCTGTCAATAGAATTCAAACCACCTGTTTGGTCTTCCTTTAGGGATTTTGTCTGCAGCTGGCGTTGTGCGCTCCAGTCTTTTGCTATATCTTTTTCACAACAACAAAGAAGAATGTGCTGAATATGTAACACTGGTTAGATATTTCATGTAGAACAAGAGAGACTACAATCATTTTAGGCTGATGTTTTCTTTTTTTTTTTTTTTTTTGAAATTTTTTTTATTAATTTTTAACAAACAAACATATACCAACAAAACACAAAACATAAAAAACATAAAATATCTTTTTGGACGGCAGTTTGATCCCGAGTTACATCTTTTTGTACAGACATAAATTCAAGTTCATGCTTACTTTTATATAGCAGTTCCATTTCTTATTTACTATTTTACATTTTCTATATATCTTCTCCCCTCTTTTCACTCTCTTAATTCTATTATATTTATTTCATCTCAATTTAAATCATTATACTTATATCTTTTGTCTGTCCTGTTTCAGCTGTCTATTATTTTTTCTCATTAACACAAAATTTCTTCTGTAATGACTGATTGGAGTATAATGCCTTGTCATACTTATCCTTCCCCTAGTTTTAAAGCTTAACATAACACATAATTTTCATTCGGATTCTGTGTAATACATTCTAAAAATAAACTCAATATTTTAAAACAGGAAAGAAAAAAATTTTTTTAGATATATAATATAATTAAAACAACAATCCATAGCAATTGAAATTATATCATTAAAATTAATATTCATTTAAGTCTTAAACATTTTACACAATCCTTTCTAAATAAATATCATACTTCTATGGGAACACTTATAGATTTTGCTTAGTTACTTTCTTTAATTCAATTCTCTCATATTTAATTTCATTTATTTTATTTCAAAAAAAAAATTTCGCTAAGTTACATTAAATATTTTGTCCCATTTTATAATCATATATTATTCCAATTTTCTAACATTATTTCAAATACAGATACAACAACACAATCTTATGTACCTTTGCAGAATCTCTTTTTCAGTTATATGTTTACCCATTATCTCTAAATAAATTCTGTTTCTTTACATCTTGTTTCAAACCTTTGTAGTTTCTCTTCCCTTCTTTCCTCCCTTGTTTCTCCCCTCTACCCTTTTTACCCCCTTGTCTCTTAATCTCCACCCTCTTGTGTATTCCTCTTTTCTGTTGCTTTCTGATATTGTGGCCACTTTTCACCTTGTTTTTCCCTTTTTTGGTTGTTTTTTTAAGTCTTAAATTCTCCATTCTCTTTCTCCTCTTTCCCCTTTCTTCCCCCAAAAAAGTTGCTTGTTCATTAAGGATGGTTTCTTCTTCATCCCAATCTTC
>BLBF01000002.1:50744294-50764595 GCA_015471245.1 Laticauda colubrina
CTACGTGGTGACGTAGTCTCGCAGGTAGGCGGGGCTTTTCCGGACTCAACTTGACTTGCGCGGTTCATTCTTAGTGCAGACTTCGACCGGTTCGGATGGGGCTGCTGTGTCATCCGTCCTTCTCCCTGGAACCGTCTGGAAGGGTGAGTCAGCCATTTTACCGCCGCCTGAGTTTCTTAGGCTGGCGGTTTTGCCGCTCCCTCCCGTTTCCTCCGGGCAGGTCGAGCTGGCCTGGCTGGCCCCTTCCGATGGGCTCTTCACGCAAGTCTCTCCAAACAGTGAGTCTTTTATTTGCTCTTTTTGTTCGTATGTTTCATGGGGTTTGGTTTTAAACAGTTCTTTATTTATTTCTCGCCTTTCCCCCCCCACCTTGGTTTGCAATTCGCTGGTTTTTTCGGTGAATATTTGTAAGTCTGTGGTTCTCTCTATAATTCGGGATTGAAGCTGGTCTATGTGCCGCTTCCATTCCCTGCCATCCTCTATTTTTAATCGGTAGGATTTGGGGCCTGTGATTTGGGTAATCTGTCCTGGTAGCCATACCGGGTCCCCGGTGAAGTTTTTAGCGTATACCAAATCACCTATTTCGAATTGTCTAAACCGTGTAGAGGAATCAGGGGGGTTTTCTGGGGTAAAATTTGTGTGTAACCTATCAAGATGAGATCTTAACTTTCGTCCCATGAGTAATTCTGCTGGGGACTTATTGGTTATGGTACTGGGCGTTATGTGCTGGAGTGTGAACAAACGGTTTACTTTCTGTTGGACATCTCCAGCGTCCATTCGTTCTAACCCTTCTTTAGTAAACCGGACCATTCTCTCAGCCCTGCCGTTCGCAGCTGGGTGAGCCGGCGCGGTTAGGGCATGTCTTATACCTAGGGAGGCTAGGTATTGCTCAAATTGTATGCTGGTTAGCTGTGGCCCATTATCTGAGACAAGAATGTCCGGTATGCCATGGGTGGCAAAAAGGTTGTCCAGCTTTTTAATTACAGTTTCTGTTGTCGTTGATGGCATAACTTTTACTTCAAGCCAATTCGAATAGGCA
Organism: Laticauda colubrina; assembly: GCA_015471245.1. Classification (NCBI taxonomy): domain Eukaryota; kingdom Metazoa; phylum Chordata; class Lepidosauria; order Squamata; family Elapidae; genus Laticauda; species Laticauda colubrina. The sequence continues at coordinate 50,745,334 of BLBF01000002.1, forward strand.
TCAACGACAATCAGAAAGGTATGCCCCTTGGTAGGACCCGCGAAATCAATGTGTATTCTTGACCAAGGTCCCCGAGGGGTTTCCCAGTCCTTAACGGGTGCTTTTGGTGGGGATGGTCTAATTGCCTGGCATTTGTGGCATGAGCTTACCCAATACTCTATGTCCTTATCAATACCCGGCCACCAAACATAACTTCTAGCAAGGCTTTTCATCTTAACCATTCCCGGGTGCCCTTCATGTAACAACCTAAGTACCCTGGGTTGTAATTTGGCAGGGATTACCACCCGATCACCCCACAACAAACACCCCTTTTGGATCGAAAGTTCAGTCTGTCTGGACCGGAAAGGTTTAAAGTTTTCAGTTTTTTGATTCTCTGGCCAGCCTTTACCTACCCAGCTAAGAACGCGGGCAGTCAATGAGTCTTTCGCGGTGGCTCTGGCGACATCATAAGCTGATATGGGTAGATCAGGGCAAGTCTCGATTTGTAGCGTTGTCATCGCTGGTGCCGGGTCTTCATCGGTTGCTGGTAAGGGTGCTCCGCTCAGAGCGTCCGCATGGGAAATTTGTTTCCCTGGCTGATGTGTCAGAGTGTAGGAATAAGCTGCTAGGAACTCTGACCATCTGGTCATTCTTGGGGACAGTATATTAGGTGTTGGCTTGTTTCCCGCCAAAATCCCCATTAGCGGTTTGTGGTCTGTTATGATTTGAAAAGTCTGCCCATATAAGTATTCGTGGAAGCGTTTTACTCCAGCGACAATTGCTAGAGCTTCCCTGTCCAATTGGCTGTAATTCTTCTCGGTTTTTGATAGAGTCCTAGAGTAATATGCGACGGGTGCTTCTCTGCCGTCAGGTAGTTGGTGGCTCAGGATGGCACCTACTCCGTATGGTGAGGCGTCGCAGGTCACTCTTAATGGCAGAGTGTTGCTAAATTGGATGAGGACGCTTGTTGATGTTAGCAAGCTTTTAATATTTTGGAAGGCTTTTTTTTCTTTGTAACTCCAAGTCCAAGTTGCCTTCTTGTCTAGCAGACGGTGTAATGGTTCTGCTATAGTGGCCTTGTTTGGCAGGAACACATTATAAAAATTAATTAGTCCTAAGAATGCTTGTAGTTCGGTTTTATTTCTTGGTTCAGGAGCGTCTTTGATTGCTTTAACTTTTTTGTCTGTAGGGTGGATACCCTCTCCGTCTATTGAGTAGCCCAGGAATTCGACGCTATTCTTAATTAAACAGCACTTTTCTCTTTTTACCTTGAGGCCAGATTCCCTAAACTTAGTTAATACTTCTTTGAGTCTGTTCCTTAATTGAGTTTCATCTCTGGCTGAGATTAGGACGTCGTCAAAATAGGGAATGATTCCTTGTATGCCATTTAGAAGGCGTTCCATCAGACTCTGGAAAACGCCAGGGGCCACGCTTACTCCAAATTGGAGCCAGTGACATTTGAATGCGCCCTTGTGGGTGACTATAGTCTGTGCTTCTGCTGTTTCTGGGTCCACTGGGAGTTGTTGATAGGCTTGTACCAAGTCCAGTTTGGCGAAAACTTTGCCTTTTCCCAGGGAATGAAGCAAATGCTGGACTACTGGCACCGGGTATGCTCTTGGTTGTAATGCGTGGTTCAGGGTAGCCTTATAGTCACCACAGATTCTAATGGACCCGTCAGGTTTTATGGGTGTGACAATAGGCGTTTCCCACTTGGCATGGTCCACAGGTTCTAACACCCCTTGGGCTATTAATTTGTCCAGTTGTTCCTCTATTTTTGCCTTTAGTGCAAAAGGAACTCGCCTGGCTTTTATTCTTCGTGGGGCTATTTGGGGGTTTAGATTGAAAGAAATGGGATTTCCCCGATACTTGCCAAGGGAGCCATCAAAAACGTCCTGGAATTCTCGGATGAGGTCGTCTTCCCAGCCGGTTGTAGTCACTCGATCGACCCCAGTCATCCCGATGCCCAGTGGCGCGAACCATTCGATGCCCAGGAGGCTTGGTCTGTCTTGGTCGACTATGGTCAGCGGAAGCACCTTGACGTGATGTTTGTAGGCGACTCGGAATTGTCCCATGCCTACCACAGGGATTTGGTTTCCTTGATAGTCCTTGAGGGTTAGGTGCTGCTTCTTCAATTCTTTGGGTTTGATACCTGGGACTAGCTGTTTTATTGTGTCCCACGATACCATGGAGAGGGAGGACCCCGAGTCCACTTCCATCTTGCAGTTTTTTCCTTCGATTTTCACGATGACTTTAATTTTCTTCTCTCTTTCCGTCTGAGCGCTCTGTATAATGACAGTTTGGTGTGTATTGGCTCGCTTCTCTTGTTGCCACTTTCTCTCGGCTCGTTTAGGCTCAGCTCGTGTTGGGGAATTTCTGCGTCTCGTCGGGCTGTAGTATTTTTTGTTCCTGCAGACCTTCTCGATGTGCCCTCATTTCTTGCAATGGCGGCAGATGGCATCAAGAAATCTGCATTCGGCTCGGGGATGGTTTCCTCCGCAGCCAGCGCATTCCCACCAATTTCTTCTTCCGCGCTCTTTTCTGTTTGTGAGCAAACGGTGGACCTCGTCATCTTCTTCGCTCGATTCAACTGTTTCGCCCGACTCTTCGTAGTGGGTTGTGGTGGCAGGCTGCTTTCTGTCTTTGGTTGGTGTTTCTTTGCTGTGTGTGTTCATCTTTTTCATGGCTACAGCAGATTTTTTCGCGGCTTCAGCGGCTGTGGTTTCCGCGATGGCTTCGGTAATGGTGATGTTGGGCTTATTGAGTAATTTACTCTGTGTGGTCGAGTCTCTCAGGCCCAACACCACGCGATCCCTCATTGCTTCGTCAATGTTCAAAAATTCACACTCACCCCCTAATTGTCTAAGGGCAGCGATTAAATCCGCGATGGTCTCTCCCTCTCTCTGGTTTCTGCGGTAAAATTCTGTGGTAAAATTTTTATTAAGTTGGACACCATCGGAGCGTAGTGTGCTTTGAGGAGTCTTTGCAATTCTGTCCACGTTAGTTGTTTAACGTCCTGGGGCTTCGCAAGGGCCTTTGCCATCTTGAAAACTGTTGGCCCGCAGTGCGTCAGGAATACAGCTCTCTTGCGTTGCTCTGAAATGTCTTCCATTTCATTGCTCTCCAAATACATTTGGAAGCGATCAGCATAGGAATCCCAATCCTCTTCGTTGGGATTGAAGGGTGCGGGCGGTGCGTTGTTTTCAGACATCTTGGTTGTAATCTGGACTTCTTATCAACGCGTGCAGGTTTTTCCGTTCAGGACGATCCCACCTTCGTCGCCAGTATTTTGTTCGGAAAACACACGAGGTAGACCGGGTTCCAACAACAAATACTTTATTCTTCAACTAGTTAGTAAATAGGAACACTTGGCTGAAGCTGAGGCCAGCCTTTTATACAGGCTGGCTTGCCTGCTTGCAGCCAATGGCAGTTGTTTAGATTTGCCGCCTTTTAGCAGCTCTTTGGATTGGTTCCTAGTGAACCAATCCAATCCTTAGTTTATTTGACCAATCAGGTTTGTAGATTTGGAGTCACCCACTTTACATATAGAACACTGTTCCCACTGATTTTGCAATGGAGCAAAGATTAGTATCAAATTCTAGTAATCTTTGAATTTTCCTTATCGAAAATCAGCCCTTACTCTCATTACCCCCCCAAAGAAAAAAACTAAAAAATAATCCTATTAATAGCTGAATCAAATCAGTGCTAATTTTTACTTTGCAAGAAATATCATCTTAAAAGGTTGCATTACCTATGTAATATTTTGGAAATACTAGATTTTCTTCCTTCCTAAAATTGAGACCCAATGGCACAGTTTCAAATAATTTGGCTATATGTAGTGAAAGCTGAAACAGATTATTACTAATTTCCTAACCTTTACAAATGGACTGTGTTTTTTCCATTCAGCCTCAGATAATTATAAAATACATAATCAGCATCTTTAAAACTGTTCCAGTGTTTCAATTTCCATAAAACTTCCTTACACTCCATTGTAAAGCTGTGCTGGCCTCGCTGCTGAATTTTGACTTCCAGAGGATCACCTAATTCCAAAGAAGCATATAATAGGACAAAGACAAACAAATCCAGAATCCAGCAGCATATAACAATATAACTGATATTGTGACCAACTGTTCCAACAATAATTACAATAACATCAACAACAAAAACAACAATAACAACAACAACCATTGCATCATTTTTTAAAAGCTGCTGTACAACCCATGATCTATTGGGTCCATTTCAGAGATATTTGCTTATAGATTTCTCAATGCCTTCAAACAATGTAATAGGAAAGTTCTTAAACGTTCTTTTAAAAAATAAGAACTTCTGATATGCTGTCTTCTCTGAAAAAGTTCAGATTCATTCAGAGATGTATCTGCCTTAAAAGAGCCCACGTTGAACTACATAACATAATCAAATATTACCAGAGGAAATGGTTTACATTTTGTATTATGTCATAAATAATTTATGATAATTTTATGTCATAAAATATTTTATAATATATAATATAATATTATAATTTCAGTTCTATGAGAACCATGAGCCCTGATTTTTATACACATTCCATATAAGCCCATCATATGAGAATCAAAAATTGTTGCCCTATGATGCAGCATGTCACCAATTAAAAGTTATGAAAGAAAAAGTTTTACCAATATATAGATAAATGGGAGAATGCAGTCAGACTCATTTGCCTTGTTTTTAGCTTAAACATGTGATCTTTTTCTACAATACAAACATGCTTTGTCTAAAAAAAATCTCAGGATAAACAAAATTCCATTTTATTGTTTTAACCATGAATTATAATAATAATTAAAGAAAGTTTAAAATGCACATATTCAGAATTTTGTATCAGTCTTAACAAACAAGTAGCTTTTCGCTTGCTTTGAAATAGGTAGATATAAAATATATAGTAACTTTTACCTCAATGGGGTTCTAATTATATTGCAATAATTATATATTATAAAAGTATGCAATTTATATTATTCTTCATACCAGAAAATGGTATGAAGAACCATTAAAAGAAACAGTTATCACATATGGAGGGAGATTTGGAGGTGAAGGAAAACATTTATCACTGTGGCAATGTGTGGCATTTCTTGAGGTAATACAATTAGACTAACTGATCAAATAAAGGCCTCTGTCAGACCATTAAATTTAACATTACCTAGTTGTATCATGCCTGCACATTGGTCATTCTCCATGAATTACAATGAGGGAATCCCTCAGAATGAAGTAGAACAATAAATTACGCTTAATGAAGAAGGGTGATAGAAGTAGTTTATAGCAGGAAAATCAATAGAAAAGGAGGAAATATACCAGGAGAAAAGGCTGGGGAGTATATTCTGTGCTATAGGAGTAATTCAGATATCCCACCATTTGAATAAAATGGTAATATAGTTTATTCTCATGTGCAGTTCTCATGTGCAGCTATTTCCTGATACTCTGGAACCTCAGGGAAACTATGGGTTTGTTAGAGAGAAATAATAGATAATAGTCATAGCTTACCAAGTCTGCTGAAAGAACTAGTGTTTTTCCAAATGTGCAAAGGGGGAGTTTGGAAATGCACAATTATGAGAGCTTGATTAGCAATGGATTGGGCATATGTTACAGATTTTTCTTAATAATACTTCTTTTAAATTTCACATATATTAGAACACTGATAACAATAGAAATGACTGGGTATATGTAACCTATCTTTTAAAAGTTGGTATCAAAATCACAAGAAGAAATAATGTGATGTGCTTCTTTACTCATGACTTTAGATTCAGCAATCAAAAAGAATTTATACATAAAAGAAGAAATTACACCTACTATAAATAAAATGGATTGCTATCTTCCAGCCATAGAATATGGGGGACAAGTAAGATGTATTTTTATTTATTAACAGGGAATTGGATTGGTTTTTAGAGGATCTGGAAGTTGGAAGACAATGATGTTTTGTATTATTAGCCTCTTTGGCTGTTCTGCACAATTTGGAAGGTCTGAGAGATAATGTTGAAAAGATTTCACATTGACATACTGGAACATTTAATGAGATCCTGGGACAGCAATATTCCCCTGATAAAATAATGTGTGACAACATTTTAACAGTGCTTTTAAAGCATTTATATCTAGAAAAAAATGCTTGCTCTTGAATTTGTCTTATAATTATTGTTCTATGCACTTTTCACCAGGCCCTCAAGAATATCAGTTGTAAAAGTCTATTGTTTACGAGTGGAAATTGATTCGGTATTAAAAGAAGGTTAGTAAAATGCAGAGCAAATAAAACTGGAAGTAACACAACTAAAGTCTATGAACACTGTTGCCCTGGGGACTTCTAAAAATGGAATACAATGTTTGTCTAGCAAACCCACCCCCTTTAAATCTGGACCTGAACCTGGAGTGAGTGGATTTCAATTTGAGAGTATTTCACAACACATCTGGTTTTCAGTAAATACATTCCTAGTTGTTAGCATTTGGTAAATTTCCAATTAAAATTTATACTGGCTGAGTTCCTCCAAAATTCTGATCCATTTCAAGGTACTGTCTAATTTGGTAGAGAGGAGCTAACAATGAATTATTAGTGCAGTTCTATGAATGTGTATTCAAATGATAGCGCTACAGGTTTTATTTCCAACATAGGGTTGAAAATTATAAGTGGGCTCAAACTAAACTACACATTAAAGAAAATTTGTTTTTGCTAAAATGGTGGTCAAATTGCATTTAGCAAGTCTCAGAAGAATCCCAAATCCCTCAAACTTTACTGTTCTATACCTGCTAATGGGAAATAGTTAAGACAGCTTTCATTCTTCGTGTTAAATAGTTCTGAATACTATTTACAGTTTTCCTAAATAAAGGTTGTATCTTTACTATAAAAGCAGAAAACATTTTGTCTGACATTTTAACTCATTAGTTTCTACCTAAAAACCTAAGTATTCTTTTATGTATAACAATGTATAACTTTTGTATTTCTTCTATGAAATCTCTAAAAAATTTTCTCTACAGATCACAGAATGCAAGTTCTTCTGTGTAGGCTTATAACACATTGTTTTTCCCGGTTATGTCTATGCTTACATCTTGTTAAATCTTTTGCTACTTAGCACCTTCAATCAAGATACAAATAAGTTTTACATTACTGTAAAACCATAAAAATAGTTGAGCCTTTCTTCATGTATTTTATGTTATTGCTTCTTTAACAGATGCATGCTGAGTCAATTCCTTGATGCTGGATGGAGAGGTGGAAGAAGGGGTTGCAAGACTGGCTGGGAAACTATCACAGAACATTGAAAATGAAGATTACATGACTACAGCAGCAGCACAGCAACAGCTGGTACCACTGATGCAGTGACAATTTCCTCAAATTTTATTCTCTTGGGAATAATTGATCTCAGATAGTATTTACATTTTTTTGCTGTTATAATAGTCTGTCTACATCATGGTAATATACTGGTAAATCATATATTTATATTACTGTGGTTTGTCCTGTTGATCTACATAACTATACCCACAGATGAATTGCTTCAAATAGCACATCTAGGAAAATAGCATTCTTTAGAGAAAATATCATTCTTTATGCCAGAACTCAACATGTTACTAGGACATACATATAAACCAGACTCAGGAGTAAAATGAATTTTCATTTCAAGCCAAAAGTTAAGGAGGATCCTTTTGAATAGCTTCTCAGTTAAAAAAAAAGTTTTGTCCAAAGATAAAAAGAATAATAGAGAATGATTATAAATCAATTATTTTCTTCTTGTGAACATTTTCTATTTTTATGGAACACAAAAGAGAGCATTCAGAAACATCAAAATGTAAATTTAACAAGTTGAGAGATGTAAATCTGATAACTCATGAATTTCCACTGATTTTAACATATTATCCTGAACTGTCCTCACAGAGTGGAGCTGTATGTAAAAAAAAGTCCCTTCCAGTTATCATAAAGCCCACAATATTTAAGATGAAACAATTCCCAAAATAAGAACAATCAATCAGCATTCTGACATGACCTCGAAAAAAATTGGGAGTAATGCAACTAATATAATTCTTGGAAAATATGGTTAGATAATTAAGTTTCAGTCAATACATTATTGATGCTGCATTACTCAAACATGAAAGCCTTTTGTGATCAAAGTAACTACTGTGCCAAATAAATATTATAGACCTTTGTATAAGAATAAAGCATTATTTATTAAAGTCGCACATTAAAGTGATCTGCTTATAACCAAAACACATAAAATATTTAACAAAATGGTTCATATTAGCCTACTAGAAATGCTGGGTAAACAGCTCTGTCCACAGTTTCCTCTACATTATCAGAAGTAAAACTTGCCATTTCTTCTTTTAGTAGGAGTATCCAGAAGATACTGAACTGTTTCTCCTATTTATTATCAATATTTCTATCTCAACTGAATTAAGCTTCAGCATGTCCCTGTTTACTAATTTTAGACACTGATTTTTACTCTCGTTCCTAGAAATCCAATAGCTAGACCTGTAATGGCGAACCTATGGCATGCATGCCACAGGTAGCACGCAGAGCCATTTGTGCCGCAATACAAGCCATAGGCAAACTTACCTCACTGCACATGTGTGCACCTCACAGCTGATTTTCAGCTAGTTTGAGGCCTTTTTTTGCCCCCAGAGGCTTGGGGAAAGCCTCTGCAGGCTTTTCAGGGTGAATAATAGGCCCGTTTCATCACTTCCTGTATTTCCAGAAATTCCGGAAGTGACAAAATGGGCCTATTTTTCATCCTGAAAAATCGACAGAGGCTTTCCTCAAGCCTCTGGGAGGCCAAAAAGGCCTCAACCCAGCTGAAAATCAGCTGTGAGGTGCAGTTCAGGTAAGGGAGCAGTGAGGGGGATTGTACACTCAAGCGCAGGGGTCATGGGGGCATGCACATTACCTTCTGGGTGCTGGCATGCAGAGAATGTGCACATGAGTGCATGCACAATTTTTTGCACAGGAGCCCAAAAGGTTTAGCCACCACTGGGCTAGACCAAGAGTTATGGACACTACGATCCAAGACATCCAGAGGGCATCTAGCAGAAAAAGTCAAAAAAATACATATAACAAGGCTGAAAAAACAGAAATTGCATCATGACTAAACATGTGAAGCCATAACAACAATCTGACAAACCAAAATAATTAGCTGGAAATTATAATAAATGGAAATATTAATCTTAATATAATCAATAATATTTTATTAATCACTCCTATATAGTTATTAGCAATATTATTTATACTCTTCATCTCATTCACTTTAAAAAGTTATTATTTCCAATCTGCAATATTTGTAGCAACATTTGGACATTTCACAAGAACTATCATGTTCCAAAACTGGAATGAGGCATGAATTATTTAATCCAAGACTCAGCTACAGTTTCAAATAAGGTCTCCTCATTTTGCATCTAAAACTGACATCTCTGGGAAATACTAATTTTAATAATATGTTTTTTTAAAGAAAAATACAATCTAATTAATCAGGGAATACTGATCAACAAGAGAGATCATATGATCTTTTTTACTGAAATAATATTTTGAGTTCCCCATGGCAAATATTCATATAATTCCATACAAGAGTTGAAGAAAATATGCTCTTTGGAAACAAGATTATACATTTTAATCCCTAAAGCAAATATATGTTGCAACAAATTACAAAATGTTTCCAAATTAAAAAAACTCTCTTGAATATCCAAATATGTTTATCTCCTGAGCAAGACAGAGGTGAAGAACATATATTTCTTCCCAAATCTGAAGCTCTAGAGATTATAAGATGTGAAACAATAATAGTGAAGGAGGCCAGGGAAGGAAAATGTTATTGGTCTTCATCCAAACAATGTGGAAGTAATTGAAATTTACAATTTTTATAGTAATAGCAGATATTGAAGAGCAGAATAGAGGCAAGCCACAGAATTCTAAGCACTAAGGTCCATGGACACATTTCATTCATAAAGCTGAAATAGTTCCTATTTTCCAAGGGGTTTTTGATGTTCTGATAACTGTTTCTTAAAGATCTAATTGATCTGTAATGAATTTCCTACTGGTATTAGATCATCTGTATTCCATTTTTGTTACATTTCTACCTTATCTATTTAGAAAAGATATCAGATCCAGCATATAGCTATTGAATTGTCTTTGAACAAATAACTCATTAGTAAAATCATTCAGCTCCTTATAGCAGCTATGTCTTATGCTGAACAAAACTGATTCTTAGCATTGGCCTCCTATGCCAGAAGAATTAAAATAAATTAAATCCACAATAATTATGGAATACAAAAGTTCTGCTATACATCTTATTTGCTTTCCCTCAAACCTCCAAGATCAGCAGCTTCATTTCATGAGCCAGATGAAGGAGGAATTTATTGACTTTTGCCAATAACTTCTTTGGATGACCCTTCTTTCTTGACAAAGAGCCATGGAACATGATGATATTGTTCCCCATCCTCCCAATACATACAAATAGAAGGTGGGCTGAAGGATACCAGAGAGAATTACTATAGCTAAGCTGTATCTAGCTCAACCTTGATTGATGATATTAGTGAACCAAACTTATTATAAAGGGATATTAAAAAACTTCCCTCATATGTCAATGAGCTTTTTAGGAGAAGAAGATTAAAGAAGCTGTTATAACTGGCATAATGCAATACAAAACAGAATGAGTTCAGGTCAAAGCATTAACTTTACAAGCAATCCTGACATGTTCTATGCAGTGGTGAGATTCAAAAAACATTTACTACTGTTTCTGTGGGTGTTGCTTGATGGGCATGGGGTTGCTTGGTGGGCATGGCAGGGGAAGGATATTGTAAAATTTCTATTCCTACCCCACTCCAGAGGAAGGTTACTGCAAAATCCTATTCCCTCCCCATCCCACTAAACTGCTTTCCAGCTCCTTTCTCTTGTGCAGGGCAACAAAAGAAGACCCAGATGATCATCTGGGATTCGGGAGGCAGAGAATAGATGGGGGCAGGACCAGTCAGAGGTGGTATTTGCCAGTTCTCTAAACTACTCAAAATTTCCCTACCAGTTCTCCAGAACTGGTCAAAACCTACTGAATACCACCTCTGGTTCTATGAAATATATTCTCAGCTTGAATAACCCTGAGCCTAAACCTTTAATAACTATATACAGCATGTGCTTGGGTCTTGAAAAAATAAAAGATAAAGCTATCCCTGCAGATTTTGCTCTGCTAATGTAGCCGACTTTAGGGTGCAGTGCTCATCTCCATTTCTTTAAGTCATTGAGCCAGCACTTTTCCATGATCATGTGGTCAGCATGACATCATGCTGCAGTGCAAAGCATATGGCAAAACATATAACACTGTTTTCTTCCCACCAAAGTGGTTCCTATTTATCTACTTGCATTTACATACTCTCAAACTGGAAGCTAGGCAAGACCTGAAGCAAATGATAGGGGTGCACTCTGTCACATGGTAGTAGGACTTAAACTCTCAAAATATAAACCTTCTCCAGCATCTGAGCCACCATGCCTCTCTCGAAAAAAGAATAGTTACTTATAATTCTGTTAAATAGTGATTGTAAATACTGCACCCTTGCTGGGCAATATATGCACAATGTTTTCTATTTCCGGTGCTTCACAAATGCACACTGTCCCAACATATGGTATTTGATGGATTTATTCATATTTAAGCATAAAATCCAGCTGCTGAAATCTTACTGATGTAAGGGCTATCCCATAGTACTGAATCAACAACCTGATATGGTCCACAATTCTGCACCATACAGTACAATATTTGCCTCGTGGATATTTAAAATGGAGTTCACAATGCTTGGGTGGTTTTAACTGAATAATTTAGTTAGCATTTTAGAGCTTGTTATGGCCTTTACTAAACTTTCAAGTGGTTAGCTCAAGTATCCATTTAAAATATCCATAAATATGGGAGAGTCTTCTCTTTAGGCTCCCCGTACAAGTGCCAGATGTATTTGGCCCATTTCTTTTTCCAAAAACCACCACTTTGAATTTAGAAGCTTTTTTTTAAATGTTCAAAGAATTAGAAGCACAATAGATGTCAAATTTTCCTGTCAATCTTCTCAGTCCTACTTGGAAGTACACTATCAGAGCAAGGATGTTGATATCTATTGTATCTTTGACATGTGAAGATCAATGTAATGGAGGAATCCTGAGATGTCATTGATATAAATGTAAAATAACATTGGGGCCAAGATGAATCTTTGATTAACATCTTTATAAGTGGATATTTTTTAGCCTAATTAAGAGAAGGGTTGGGGGAACATTTTAATTGTCTTCCAGTACTTGAGGGCCATCACAGACTAACATATTCTCTAAGGCACCAGACTAAAAGTTTGTTAAACAGAGATGTAAGGATAACTAGAAGTAAGGATAACTTTTCTGACAGGGAGAACATTTAATTAATGAAATAGCTTGCTTCCAAGAGTTGTGGGTGCTCCATTATTGGGGGTTTCCAAAAATAGACTGGACAATCATTTGATTGAAATAAAGCTCCTTCCTTCAGAAGGGGGGTGTACTAGAAGACTTCCAAGGTCTCTTCCAGCCTATGATTCTGTGTTTTATGAATCTATTTATTAAATTTATGTAGCTGCCCATTTCATGAATATTACTCTGAACAGGATACAATAAAAACAGAACAATTAAACTCATCTTCAATAATCATTAAAGCAATGCTCTTTTAAAAATAAAACATACATATAAGACCCAGTGGTGGGATTCAAATAATTTAACAACCGGTTCTTTGCCTGGATCCTGGGTGCTGTGCTGCAATGGAGACATGGGAAATGGAGAGACCGGTGTGAGGAAAGAGGAGGAGCAGAGAGAAGAAAGAGGGAAAGCGTCCTCCTCCTTCTCTTGCACCGGCTGCTCCATTTCCCATTTCTCTATTGCAGTGCAGCACTGTGAAGCTTGCCCCACTGCCCCACTGCCCAGATGCCATCACTTCCCCTCTCTGTCATGTGCAGGGAAACAAAAGTTTCTGGGCCTAAAAAAGAAATTTGTAAGATCTTATTTTTTCATGAGAAGTTGGAATTGATTGATTTAACTTTTTTTTAGGCATTCCAGCTCTGCCCAGGAAGGGGTAGCCAGCATGGGCACTGCAGGCAGGATGCCCGTTCACTTTAGCACTCTCTCTGACCCCATGGTGCTTCGCTGGCACACTTTGGCCTGGGCTGCCAACTCAAGTGCAGGCCTTGGCCCACCATCTGCTGAAACATAGGATATCCCCCCAAAATAAAACCTAATGAATCTTTTCAAAAGACCTAGTGTTATTTTTGGGGAAACACAGTAGTTTTTGACTGTGTTATGTGATCTCCATTTAGTTTCCATTGTTCCTATCTTGGACTTTTGGGGAGGGTTTTTTTCCTGCCTGGGAGAAAGTTGAACAAAACCCAGACATGTTTCTGAAAACATGGATTTCTCATAACCGGTTTGCCAAACTGGACAAAAAATTAGGTGTTCGTTCTATTGAAGTGGTGCAAACCAGATGAATCCAACCACTGATAAGACCATGCAAGAGTGTTTTTAAAATTCAGAATAGAAGTATATTGCGGGCTACCAAGTGTACCAGCCTTTAATAGTAACTATTTATTTAACTAACACCACTAATAGATAAAGTTAGGACACTTCCAGAGATGCAGCATACTACTAGATCAAATAGCTATTCCATCTTTCCTTCCTTAAAATATTTTCTAGTATGAAAAATTTTTAAAAATAGAAAATTTGGAAAGATTGCAATAGAAATCATCAATGTAATTACTATATTAAAACATTCCAGCATAACAGTAGCTTAAGGCCATGTCACACTGCCCAACGGATGCAAAAAGGACACAACGGACGAGCAAAATGTTCCATCCGTTGTTATCCGCTCTCAAAAGGGGCAAAAATTTGCATAAGCAGAGTGGATAACACGGAAAGGGACGGACGTGGGGAGGACGCAGAACAGATGTATAGAGGATGCAGAGCGGATGCGTAGAGGATGCAGAGCGGATGCAGAGCGGATGCAGAGCAGATGCAGAGCGGATGAGCTGCATCCGCTTTCATCCTTTCTCCATCCGTGCTACTAACGCTGCGCGTCCGTTCTGCTTCCTCCCTGTGTCCATTTACCGCTGGAATGGATTTGAGTTGTGCGGATGCACAGCGGATGCCTAGCGGATATAGCAGATGTGTAATGGATGCAGAACGGATGTCCCCCGTATGCTTAGAGGATGCAGAACGGATGCATTGGATACATTTTCCGCTCAAAAGTTTTGGGCAGCTCAAAACTTTCTGTGCAGATGAAATGTCAATAGACGGATGCTGGACGGATAGAGAGGAAGCAAAACGGAGGCAGTGAGTACAGAATGGAAGCATCGCGTTAACCAATGGATGGCAAGCTTTTTTGTCCGTTTTACATCCTCTTTGCATCCGTTGGTGCAGTGTGACAGGTGCTTTAGAAATCAAATAGCCTGAAGTGTAGACTCAAGAAAGAAGAATATGCTGCATTAGGACAAGTTTATTTTGGTTTGGAATGGGGTGTGGCAGGAAAGAATCAAATTTTTACTTGCAGCAGATGAATCTATAACAAGAGGAAGGGTGACGATTCAAACAAACAGTGAATAAGTGTTATTAAACTTGAGCAAAATATACACTAATAAGTAATAGACACATTTGACTTATCTTTAAGAATTTATAAAGTTCAGCAATAGAATTCTATGAAACCATTTTGAAACAGAACGGCCAACATCGTCATGAAAATAACACAATGTACATTTAATAAGAAGACCAACACACAGTTCCTTAAAATGTTTCATTATGCAATGAAAATGGGGAGGAAATGCTATACATTCTTTCCAGGAATGTAAAAAGTGGGTTCAGGAGGCATGGTATATGCCACTAAAGTCAGGACATATGATTTAATTATGGAGACATGCTCCATCAACAAAAGTGAATAAGCTATTTTAAAAAGTAAACATACAAATTATTTCTGCTTTAAATAAATAAAATAGGAACTATTTGTGTTAAAATCAAGATAGGGTTGCTTTGGAAATGATCCAATTCCTGGTGACTTCAAGGGCATAGAATGTATCAAGAATATTTCTGTACTTCTCAGAAATCTCATCACACATTTTAGGTTATACTCTACTAAGATCCTCTACTAAGATATCAAATTTTGGTAGTAGTATATTTGTGGTTATACAGATCATATTAAAAGTATAGTAGCAACTAAAGTTGTTGTATAGAATATATTAAAATATTATACCAACTAAATAAGGTGGAGATGTATAACCCTATAGAGGTTACTTACTGTAGCAGTCCCCAGCCTTTATGGCTTGGAGGCCCAATGGGGAGGGAAGAGAGAAGAACCAGCCTGTGCAAATGGAGATCCAACATGCACATATGCTCTGGGCCACCACTCAAGCAGGTTGAGCTGCATGCACACCCACATGCCAGTCAGCCACTCATGCAGCCCAGTTCCAAGCAGGTTACAGTCCATTAGTGGGCCATGGATTGGGGAGCCCTGGTTTACTGCAAGTTTCATTATCTCTTCCTTGGTTAAACTGATAGATAGTTCTGAAACTGTAATTGTCCAGAATCAAGCACTATACTGGTTAGCATCAGTCCCAAGGACTAATTCAAAATTTTTACTGACATCTGTAATATCTGGCCCAGTTGTAACTCTGACTCATTTCATATATCATATTTTTAAAAATAAAAAGCAACATTTGCAATAAAATTGACATATTGCAAACTTTGCATTAAATAATATTTCTGGTAGAAGTATTGTTAAATGGGGAACCAGGAAATGAACTATTAGCCAAGCAATATTTTTTTTTTAAAGCTTACTTTAATCTCACTGAATTGAGGATTACTATGAGGTACAGATGCCTGCCTTTGTGATTATATTCTGAAACTATTATTTATACTTGTTACTTTCTCTTATTGTTTTAAAATTATACCCATGAGTATATTTTTCTCAATTTGTAAAGATTCCCTAAGAAATTGAGTAATATTTCTAAGCAACAAATCAGCCAAAATTTGAGCTTTAAATAAATGACTAAATAAAAATAACTATTTGTAGACTGTAAATTGTTGGATATTAATTAAATTGTGTTTGCTGTAGCATTATTAAGTAGATGAATTAAGTGTGTCGGTTCTCCTGATTTCTGGTTAACAATTTACATCAAGGCTTAGGTTTTTTTTTTTTCTTTGCCACTGTAAATTTATATAGAAGTCAGAAAGTAGAGAGGGGTGCATGTTCAGAGAGAAATTCAGAATGTCAGAATCATCCAATTATGACATGAGCAAATAAGTATGAATTGTAACAGGCTTTTTGACTAATATTTCATCAAGAAAGCATACAGGAAGTCAGGCAAAGTCAGGAAGGCACTGCCCTAGTGCTTCCTTTCTATCACTTCAAAAATATCAACTCACAGACCTATTCAAGGAGCCCTTTGGCTAGACCATGAATTAGCACTTGGCCTTGCCTTGTATTATGTTGCTTAAAAACAGAAAGAACAAGTATAGTCTAATAATAATCATAGTAAACCACTGGTCTGGATGGAAAGCATTTCATGAACAGTTGTATCTGGGGAATTCAAAACTGAATGTGTTGAATTCGAATTTTCAGTATTGATGGGGCAAAGCACAAACCATTTCAAGTCTCTCACACACATTTGTTTTTAGTCAAATCATCCTAGCAGGTTGACTATTTCTGATGATGAAATGGAACCACTGATCGATCACAGCCATGTACGGCCCAATCAATTGACAGTAGGGAGATTTGCATCAGCTTCATTCTTAAATACCTTGTTGTTCAAAACAAAAGATCAAATTGCATGAGAAATATACATTTGTTAACCCTATGTAAACTAGTATGAACTCCTGAGCGAATCCAGACAATATAGCCTCAAAACAAATATTTTAGCTATTCAGTTTGGAGATTACCAACATTAGTTTCTATAACTAGATTAATCAGCCAAGTTTGTTTCTTCATATATTACCAAATTGAGATGATTGATGTGTTCAGCCAAACTGGTACTACAAGGGAGCTTCTTTGAAAGATGAGAAACATTTTCATAATTTGACCAAATTATATCTTTAAAATGTTTAGCCTCCTTTTCTCTGTAATAATCATAGCTACCATTTCATAAAGAGGCTAAGATGAGTTTACATCCCAGATGCTCTTAGGTTTTAAAAAAAGTAGTAATAACATCTGTTTTGAGAGTTTTCCATTCATCTAAATATATACTTTGGAAATATTGCATGCATATATTGTCATTGTATCTATATCACGAATGTAGTAGATAGAATAGTCACTGAATATTCAATCCTTTTAATGAATAGCTTTCTACAGCCTTTTTTATAACTATGCTATTTTAATTAGTTTGATCCGGCGAATCTCTTTTTATATTCTTTTGTACTTAATTTAAGAAGTGAGACAGCTTTTCCTGCTTCTCACATCAGGGCCATCTGGAAATTTCTCTGGCTCCATTCTTTAATTTCAACTGTTTCTAGGAAGATTGTCTCAATAGCATTGTGATTGCTTATCTACATATTATACTAAACTCAAGAAGAGGAAAGAATTCTAAATATAATGCATTAAACCAGGGGTGTCAAACTCAGCGAACTTCCAGCCAGATGTGTCACATGCTGGCCCCACCCCAACCCAGTTTAGAAAAAGGGGGGAGTTCCAATACGTCATATGACCCTGTTGTGACAACATGAGTTTGACAGCCCTGCATAAGACAGGCAATTGCTAAAAGTAACTTCCTTTAAATCATGCACATGAGAACTACCTTGAGACCTGACTTAAAAAATAATTGGGTTCTACTAAACTGACAAGTTGAGATATATATATATATATATGTGCTGTTCAGCTTCCTTCGGGTATTATCCCACGTCATTGTAGTGCTTTCAAAGTTGTAGGAACATTTCAGCAGAATCTCATCTGCCATCATCAGGCTTCTGTATGGATGTGGGTCTCACAGCTTTTGGTTTCAAATTCGAGGCTGGCCTATTCTGATTGGCTGGGAGTTTTGGTCTGTGTTCATTGGACTTGGAGTTTGATTGATTGGTGTTTCTGGTTTCTTCTGTCTGTTTTGTGGCTTTGATTGGCTGGCAACACTCTGTTCCTGTGTTGGAGGCTTTCAGCGCAGCTTGGCTTTGTGTGAAAGGATGGCTGCTATCCATTAGGAAGCCAGGTTTCACCTGGGTGCCTGCCTGGTGGGGGGGTGTTTGAGTTGGAGGCATCAGAGGGAGTCTGTTTGTGCTCAGGTGTTTGCCTGGTTTGTGGTGTGGAGATCTTTCTATTTGAGAGTGCAGGCTTCCAAATGATTGACAGTCTGCTGGAATCATCTCTTCTATTCATGCTTTCAGGTCTTTTTTCAATCTCTATGGCTTCTCTGATGATTCTGTGGCTGCGGTTTTCGATAGTGGCTAGGGTTTTAGTGCCATTAAAGTTAATGTTGTGACCTGTGGTTTTCATGTGTTGGACTAGCTGGACTAGCAGCCATCCTTAAAAACCCAAAAGACAAAATTGACCTGGAAAACCAAGGCATATATGAAGTTCCCTGTACATCATGCCCGGCCACATACATTGGACAGACCAATAGAAGGATAAGTACCCACCTAGATGAACACAAAAATGCAGTAAAAAAGCTGGAACACACCTCCTCACTAGTCCAACACATGAAAACCACAGGTCACAACATTACCAACAGGTTACCAACCAGCTAAACACCTCATGGAACTAACAGAACACTGCCTAACCAACACATATTTCATATACAAAGGACAAAAATACAAGCAAATTGAAGGAGCCCCTATGGGATCACCACTGCCACCCCTCATTGCAAACCTGTTCATGGAAGAATTCAAATCCAGAGCCCTGGCTAATGCCACCCACAAACCCAAACTATGGCTAAGATACATCGATGACACATTTGTGATTTGGCCCCATGGAAAAGAAAACCTAAAAAATTTCCTAACACACCTAAACAACACACACCCCAAAATCAAGTTCACCATGGAAACGGAAATAAACAAACAACTACCATTCCTAGGTGTACTAATCTACAAAAGAACAGATGGCACACTGGGACACACCATATACCAAAAGAAAACACACACCAACCACTACCTCAACGCCCAATCCCACCACCACCCAGCACAGATAAATTCCGTGGCAAAAACACTAATTACCAGAACCAAACGCCTGGCACATAGACACATATAAAGACTGAACTATGCACCCTGACTGAAGTATTAAGACAGCCAATGGCTTCCAAAAAAACAAAATCACCAATTTGATCCACAAAAACACACCAAGACATAACAGAGA
>BLBF01000002.1:50769957-50787395 GCA_015471245.1 Laticauda colubrina
AAGTTTTCGCGGGTACTTACATGTATGCAGTTCAGCTTCCTTCGGGTATTATCCCACGTCATTGTAGTTGTGCTTTTAAAGTTGAGGCAACATTTCGGCAGAATCTCATCTGCCATCATCAAGCATCTGTATTGTGTTCGTCTGTGAGTCAAACTTTTACAGTTGTTTCAGTTTTAAATTTGGGGCTAGCCTACTGCTGTGCCTGAATGGTTTTTTTCTTCATCCTGATTGGTTGGGAGTCTTGGTCTGTGTTTATTGGTCTTGGAGTTTGCTGTGTTCTGCTTGATTGGTGTTTCTAATATCTTCTGTTTTGTGGCTTTTTTTTTTTTTTGTCTTGATTGGCTAGCAACATTGTGTTCCTGTATTGGACGCTTTTAGTGCAGCTTGGCTCTGAGTAAATGGACAGCTTTCATTTGTTAGGAAGCTAGGTTTCATCTGGGTTCCTGGTTGGGTTGTGTTTGAGCTGGAGGTATCAGGGGGTATCTGTGCCCAGGTGTTTGCCTGGCTTGTGGTGTGGAGATTTTTTTGTTTGTGAGTGCAGGCTTCCAAATGATTGACAGTCTGGTGGAGTCATCTCTTCTATTCATGCTTTTAGGTCTTTTTTCAATCTCTATGGCTTCTCTGATAATTCTGTGGCTGGGGTTTTCTACAGTGGCTAGGGTTTTGCTGCCACTGAAGTTGATGCTATGACTTGTGGCTTTCATGTGTTGGACTAGTGAAGAAGTGTGTTCCAGCTTTTTTACTGCATTTTTGTGTTCATCCAGGTGGGTACTTATTCTTCTATTAGTCTGTCCAATGTATGTGGCCAGGCATGATGCACAGGGGAAGTACATAAGAGGTACTACAGACAAAATCAGTAAGATACTACACAGGCATCACATCAAGACTGCCTTCAAATCAGACAGAAAAATAGCAGCCATCCTTAGAAACCCCAAAGATAAAATTGACCTGGAAAACCAAGGCATATACGAAGTCTCCTGTGTCCCCTTTCAGTAAGGTCCCACTTGCCATCCTCAGGCTGGTGCTTTCGGCTTTGTGCCAGTGCAAGCAGTGTGTGATCGGAGCTGCCGTCTCTCTATAAATACTGGTGGTGGGGGCTGGTTGATTGGTTGATAGAGTTGATGTTGATATAATGGGCTGTGTGATTGCCTTGTGAGTTTTGTTGTGGAGATATCCTGGATCTTGTGCTGTAATCTCCTGGGTTGTTTGTTTTGTAGTGATCTATTAGCCTCCCGTGTTTTAAAGGCTTGGGTGATCCATTTGCCTCCTGTGTTTTAATGGCTTGGGTAATGGGTTGTGAGATGGGCTTGCGAGTTATTTTGTTGTGGTATCCTGGGTCCTACATTGTAATCTCCTGGGTCATTTGTGTTTTGATCTCCTTTCCATTAGCCTCCTGTATTGCCACGGCTTGGGTAATGGGTTGTGTGATGACCTTGTGAGTTTTATTGGTGTGGTATCCTTGGTCTTGTGCTGTGATTTCCTGTGTCATTTGCTGTGTTGCAACTTCTTGAGTTCTTGTGGTGTAATTTCCTGAGTTTTCTGATGTGATATCCTGAGCGGGTGGCTGTGATGTAGCATTCTGGGTTTTGGTCTGGCTTTGAGTTTGGGGTCCGGGTCTGTGTTCTTGGTGTATGTCAGTTTGTTTGGTTTTGGGGTCAAGGGGTGCGACAGCTGGCGAGACAGCCATGGTCTGGTTTCTGGATGGTGGTTGTCCTTCATTTATAGGATGGGTTTGGGCCTGGGTCTGATGAGGGGGATTGGCAGTGGTGTCCCTTGTTGTTTTGGGTCTGGTGTTGGTTTTTGTGTCTGGGACTCATTTGTTGGTAAGGGCTAGTTTCCAGATGTCCAAACAAACGACCCAGGAGATTACAGTACAAGTTCCAGGATATCTCCACAACAAAACTCACAAGGCCATCACACAGCCCATTATACTAATATCAACTCCATCAACCAATCAAGAGGCAGCAGCGCAGCCAACCAGCCCAGCTCACCAGCCCCCTCCCCCAGTATTTATAGAGAGACGGTAGCTCCAACTACACACTGCTTTCACTGGCACAAAGCTGAAAGCACCAGCCTGAGGATGGCGAGTGGGACCTCGCCGAAACATCACCAAGATACTCTTAATCTTACATGGGAAAAGACTCAAACACACCTAGACCTACATACCTGTACATGTGAAAATTTATGAAAACATGCATGTACACATACATACATACATACATACATACATACATACATACATGAAGGAACATGTTGGCATCAGTACTGCTATGGCAAACTTATTCAGATTTAGGAAGAACAAAGGTCCATTTACAATTTACTCTCGAAAAAGAATTGTTTGATTTGTTTTCCTCGGGACTCTCTCCTCCTCCTTCTCTTCCTGCCTTCCAAGTTCTGTTCTACTGAATCAGAATCATAGTTAGCAAGCAGCTTACATGGCTAATGATTCTTCATCAGGCAGAGTTTAACTGAATTAAATTAAAATAAAAAATAAAAAAAATAAAAAAAAAGTTTGACAAGGTATTGCTATAAAATACAATTTGATATTAAAACTTCTAAAAAGATTTCTCACTCTACCCTAGAAGTTAGGTTGGGTAAGTCATTCCCTCATGGAAAGAACAATAATAGGAGCTTCCCGGATGGCAGATTTTATTGCTGATAAAAATGAATAAGAACAATATTATATGTTCTGGGGCAGGGGGGTTTTTGTCTCCTAGAAAGATTGTTTTGAGTTGTAGTTGTGATCTGTTCCTCCTTCCCATTTCTTTCTTGTACAGTGAAAAAACTCAGAACTAATAGAGTCCTCCTGAAAAATCCATATTAAAATGTTCTGCAGACCATCATTATCTGGAAATCATGGGATAACCTTTTGGCAAAAGTGAATAAATATTTCTCTCAGAAACATCCACCATCTTCTCATACTCTAAAACTAAGGAACTTTCTGTTCTTCTCTCCCCTGCAGCCTCCTCTCAATCCGCTCCTGCTCTCTCTGCCTGCCTGCCTGCCTATCATCTTGCTGTAATTGTTTCCAGATTTGTGTGGGAGGTCAGGGCCTGGGAGTGCTGCTTCATGCCAAGTTTATAAACAGAGCAGTGTTTCCAGATGGCCACTGGCTCCAGCCTGGCGAGCAGGTTGATTGGGACCAGAATAACAACAGGTGGAGGACAGACAATGAATTCCTTAACACTTATTTTATTCTTTTGGGTCTCCTTCCTCTTCCCCCTGCACACAGACACAATTAAACAGTCACCACAATTATTACCAGCCTTACCAACAAACTCAAATATATATTAGCCAAGAGAGGGAATGGAGCATTTAAGGAAAACAAGCAGCTTCATATGTAAAAATAAAATAAAGGAACATGGAGATGAAGTTTTACTTATTTTACTGCCACAAATCACTTCTTGCTGCTTTTTATTAAAAATGACAAAATGGTTTTGCTAAAGGTGTGAAGAGGGAGCCTAACTTCAAATATGTGTAATACATCACACCTACACAGAAGTCTGATGACATACTCAGATACATGGATGTTTTTTTTAGCAAACACCTTCCATTCATAAACATATTCTACTCAGAAATATCTTTATGTATGGGAATCTAGTATTTTCTTAACACTGTTATTTCTTCCACATAGATAAATTGGAGCTTAAAGTAATGTGCACAGAAGTTTCTTGCATACTCCAATGGTCTCCTGAATGTTGAGGCAGAGGCAAAACAGACAGACCATCAGTCTGAGGAGCCAGAAGGCAATCAGACACCTGCAGCAGCTCCAGCAGACGATGGCCAGATCTGCACTTTTTGCTGGCCCATTGCCAATATGGGCCCCTCACCACTTCCTGAGTGCAAGAAAGGATGACATCATCCTCCTACTCCCGACCCATTACCAATGTACTCCACACCACGTTGTGCAGCTTAAATTCAAAACTGCTGTTTTTTGGCCAAAGCCCT
Organism: Laticauda colubrina; assembly: GCA_015471245.1. Lineage (NCBI taxonomy): Eukaryota > Metazoa > Chordata > Lepidosauria > Squamata > Elapidae > Laticauda > Laticauda colubrina. The sequence goes on from BLBF01000002.1 coordinate 50,773,906, forward strand.
TTAGAGCAGATAGTGTCTAGTGCTTTGTCCATTCTTACAACAGCCTCATACTCTCCTCCTCCAGCAGCTGGTGTCTACCTTAGACAACCATTTGATTCTGGGATACCAGGCTGCTAAGTTCTCTTTTCATCAATAGTTGCTGGCATGTGTGTGTTTATAATATTGCCGCTGTAAGTTCATTATCCTTAGTATTAGAAGCTCATGTTGGTTTCCACCTTTACCTCTCCCTACAGGAAACCTTTCATTTCTGCCAAGGCTGAATGAAACGTGGTCCCCAGGCTTTCTTACTTCTGCCCACAGTCATGCAAATCTTCCTTCTTTTCACATTTATTTTGTAAAACATTATCTACATGGCAAGGTAAGAGTATTGTTATTCTTCTTCCATGAAATTAACCAGTTTTTTCTTATTATAAAATTTATATGGACTACAGAGGACATTTGGTAGCAAAGAACCTGTTATTTTATAGCTTTGTTTATTGTATAAACTCAACAGTGTCACAATAAAGAGAAAAAGACCAAAAAGGTCTGTTTGAGTGTAAACAGAAATAATGTGGAAAAGTGGTTGCAGTTATCCATCTGTGCAAACATCTAGAGGGGAAAGAAAGACACAAGGACTAATGAGTGACAATATCTAAAAGAGCAAAGCTGGTACTTGCAGACAATTTGGCCAGTGCTACTCACTTTTCCTACAAGGATGGAAGAGTAAGAAGCAAGAATCAACCACTCAGGTCTTGTAATGGCCACAGTCTATAGCATTATCTGAATGAGAACTGTTTCCTAGTATGATTTGTTTGCTTATTGGACTCTATAACTATCATTAAGTGTTGTACCTTATGATTCTTGACTCTTGACGAATGTATCTTTTCTTTTATGTATACTGACAGCATTTGCACCTTGTGTGTCCAATCACACTTGGCCAATAAAGAACTCTATTCGATTCTATTCAAAATGCTTTATTCCCATTCTTTATCTTTCTCTAAAATAATATTACTGTATTGAATACAAGAGATGTCTAATTAACAACACAGAATCATTATTATCCAACATGATACATGTTTGTGTTTAAAATAAACATAACATTTGAATGTTATAATTTGAATTATTATCGCCATTGCTTATTTGAATGATTCTTTATACTAATACTTTTCTATTTAGAAATGACTATTTCCCAAATTAATGAAACATGTATATACATCTAATATAGGTGTGCCATACTCTTTGAAAAGATTTCTTGTTGAAGAATCTGGCCAAATAGATAAAAACATGAAGCACCATAAACAGAACACACCCAGTAATAATTATGGAGTTTTTCTCTATTAATTTCCAGGAATCATAGTCTTATTCCACCACAGAATCACTCTTATTATTCCAAGTCTGATTTAGTTCATAAGAAAATATAATATGACTCATATAAGAGGGATTATTACATCTGACATTGGATAGTTAACTTGTGGTATTTTTATTCTTTCTTTTCATCTATTTGTACTTTGCAACCTACTGTGCTTACTCAGCAGAATATTAAATCTTTGCCATTTTCCCCATTTTTGTGGTTTCCTTTCCTAATGTTTCTGTCTTTTTTCTAGTGGATCTCTCAATTTCATTTAGTTTGTGCTTATTCCTAAACTGTACTGTGGTTTATTTTGGGATAATTTTATACTTGGATGGGATTATACTCTGAAAATTTATGCAATAAATATATTTTTTGTTGGGAAAATAATACTTCTCTGGTTTATTTTGTTTTGAGATGTAATTTACAATTAACAAAAGTCTATTTTTTTTTTACTGTTAACTAGGCTGACAAACTAAATTGTAAAAATCATTCCTATGAAAGTAAACTCAGAAATAAGTCCCACTGACTTGTGTTCTGACAAGTGTACATAAGATTATAGCCCAGTTATATTGGAAGCATTTAGCATGGTTAAAACTGCCAGCTCATTAACATTAGGGATAAAATGGGACTGAATCCATGATGGGGAATATTTATGGAACCAATATCCTTACCATGAAATAAATTTATATCTTTTGACTCGGGCTGGAGCTAATCAGAAGCAAAGTTCAGTGAAAAAAACAGCATTTTTCTAGACTTGCTTACCCAGCCTATTACTGAAACTTATACTTTAAAAAATAGAGGCCTTTGAGATTCTCTGTGTAACTTTCTCCCCAAATCACTTACACATAAGCAAGAGGAACAGCTGGAAAAGAAAAATCCCAATAATAACCAAGATGACTATTACGAGGATAGAAATAAGTCTTATATCGATTTCTTATATACTGTAAGTCTCACTGAGAAGTCTGTTGCCCCTCCATGGTTATAAATGCACATCATAAGAGTGAAATGAATCCATTTCAATTGGGGATATGCTTATGGGAATGTCCCTTTGAAAGACTTACTATGATAGAATTTATCATGGGCTATTGACATGAATCCTTTTCACTAAACACAGCTGAATTAGTGTGGAGCACTCATTTCAAATAGGGTGAAATGTTGATAAATAAAACTGTATGCTATTGGGCCTGTTTTTATATCTAGCTTGCTGTTCTGAATGATAGATGACCCACTGTCCCACCTTCAATGGAATAGTTATTACTCCAGCTGATGAGTACGAATTTAGGAGGCTCACCAACCAGGTGCAAAATTTCATTAGAACAGCAAATAATATATCTGTATTACTTTTAATCTTTTGGATATGTTTACATGTGATATTTTTTTAGAAGATCTTCCTATAGGCAGCTGCATTTGCATAATTCCTTGCCATAGAAATAAAAATTTTGAAAACTTTTCAGTCCAGAATAAATCTGCTCACTTCAATACTGGAGATGTGTTTCTTAATATTTTTAGTAGAAATACTAAATACTTTGTATTTCCTTAGCTTTAAGCCTAAAACTAATGTGAATACAATTTTTTTTTTTGTAGATTTTCTGAATTAAAACTGCACTCAATACATTTCAGATTAGAAGTTTTACACTAAATTCAGATAGCGGTTTCAGATACATGTCCAAAGCAATGGTTCCATAGTGTCTGTGATGTTACAGGACTTCCATATCAAGTGTCTGGAAGAGAAATTAAGTATTTGTTCCTGAATGGCTGACACAACTTTTCAGAAGTGTTCTATATTCTTCCACGTGGAATAAACATGATTGCCTGTCTCTACTGTTTTTGTCTTCCAGTTTTCCTGTTACATGCATTATAAATATCAATTCTGAACTGCTTATTCAAAGTAAAGGAGTATAAATAGCTATTCTCCAGATTGTTCACAAATATTAATCACACAGAGAGGAAATCCTCTGGCCAGAATAAAAAAGGAGGCCGGCAGCAGACTAAACCTATGGTTTGGATTTGAAGATAGGTAATTAATCTAATTATATATAAAATAAATGAACTGTAATTTATGAACAAAAATATTTCTCCTCAATGTAGAATCCCTGGAATGCCTGGGCTTTAGGGGAAAGCCCAAACTGACTTTTTCAGAGTATAAATTAAAGGAAGAGAAAATTAGATCATTATATACTAATCAATCAGTACTATACTTCATATGGGCAAATTCCATATAACTCTCTAAATCAGAAACCATATAATTTATTTCCTTTTTCAAACTAAAAAAGCATTTATAGGAAGAAAGTATATAAAATCGTAACAAAGGAGTTCTTAGAAAAATATTTGGCCTAATAAATGTATATATTTATTTATTACTGCATCCTATGTTTCATTCCCAAGAATCTTGCTATATAAATATTTAATATACGCTTTTTCTAATTAAATGTTAAATTTACCTAAGCATAAGTCCAACATAACATGACATAAATATAAATAATAAACTTAAGTGTGTTCTCCCAGCTGTTTCTATAGTTCCAATTCGTTCAGACAGGTTAGGCTTGTTATGGATCCTATTGCCAAGGAATGGTGTCTTTGCCTTCCCTGCCATCTGGACCATTCTTCCTTCAAAGATCAGAATGGCCTCGATTCTGCTGTCTTTCCTAAGACTGTAAAGACCTGCTAATATACTTGGGGCCCCAGATATGTTAAAGGCCCTGTTCCTTGGCTACAGTAACGTCTTTGTCAATAGTTTTACTTAGCAATCAGCATGCATTGTTTTAATTGTTTCATGTTTCTTTGATGTACACCGCTTAGAGTCACTCATTAAGATGATTGGCTATATAAATTAAATAAATAAATTTGAGAATGACAATAAACCTACTGGTATAATATAGAATATTTCTTAATTTTCAACTCATAACTACTTCTATCTAGTAATAGTTGTTTTCTGGCATTTTAGTGCTTTTTTTCTTAGCAGAGAAGAAAGTAAAGTCAGTAAAATTTAAGTAAGAATTTAATTAAAGTCTTTAATTAAAATAAAGAAGTAAAGTAACTAAAAATTATTTAAAATGTTATTTATTTAGCCTCATTGTTTTAAATGTGATAGTTTCAAATATATAGAGAAAACTAAATAAATACATTAACTAGGATGATGTTGCCAATATCTACCTTTTATTTAGCAAGTATACAAACTGATAGAATATGCCGTTCTTTCAAACATATGAACATGCCTGAGTTTGATCTACCTACACATCCTTGAACTAACTACACACTTTTTCCTTTCAATGTAGGACCATAGAGGCAACTGGCCCATGCAGAAAATAAATTATTAAATGCTGGTTAGGATATTCATATGCTTTGTAGCAGTAGTGGGATTCAAAAAATTTTACTACCGGTTCTGTGGGCATGGCTTGGTAGATGTGGTTTGGTGGGCATGGCAGGAGAAGGATACTGCAAAATCCCCCATTCTCTCCCACTCCAGGGGAAGGATATTGCAAAATCTTCAGTACCACCCCACTCCAGGGGAAGGATACTGTAAAATCCCCATTCTCTCCCCTCCCCCTTAATCTGCTTTCCAGTTCCATTCTCCTGTACAGGGCAACAAAAGAAGACCCAGCCGATCAGCTGGGACTTGGGAGCCAGTCAGAGGGGATATTCCAAACTACTCACAATTTCCACTACCGGTTCTCTGAACTGTTCAAAATTTCTGCTACCAGTTCTCTAGAACTGGTCAGAACCTGCTGAATACCACCTCTGCTTTGTAGGCCTTCTTAATACAGTCAATGTAATGCATCCTCCAGATGTTTTAGACTGCAGTTCCATAATTACCTGTCATAAACTAATAAGAGCTGAAATCCAAAAATCTGGGATACATATTCTGACTATGCATGTTTTAATATTATCTTTGGTGGGGTAGTATTGAAACTGAAAAATGCAGTATTTCAAAAATTCCATCCAGATAATTATAATAATTCTGAAATATGAAAGTTTATTATAATTGCTTTTTCCCTGTCCATAGTTCCCATATTTTAATTAACTTTACCTATAAAATGAGACTTAATTCCTCATTCTACATTAAATTTTCTTTTTTTAAAAAATAGCATATTCTGGGGGCAGGGATCAATCAGTTTCATTTACGACAAGAATATAAAAGCTGTTTGTTAATTGGTTAAATGAAGTTTTTATCCCTTTTCTTTCTGTTTGTAATCTATGTTAGCTTTTAGAAGAACCCCCAGCCCCCCGTTTTATTTTCTGTGGTAGATTTGTGCATGTACCACCCCATTAACACAATAGAGCTATAAGGAAAAAGAAATTTGTGGTTTGAAGTATTCTCCTATATATTAAAAAAAACACACAAATAGTTTGTTTCTAATTTAGCTCCAGAAGATGATGAAATTAGACACTAAATAATAATAATAAGAGTACAAATAAACACTAAAGTGTCGTTCTTTTCCAGTTTATTTGATATTTTAAAAGAAAAATCTACAGTAATATGCAGGGTTTTAGTTATTTAGATGAAAAGCAGTGCTTCTGTTTTTCTAAGGCTCTATTCTGACCTCAAGTAGATAAAGAACATTAAACAACAAACATTCTGCAAAGAGTTACTGTGTTCTCCCCCCCCCCCCCCCCCTTCAGCTCTGTTTACATTAGGAAATCTACCCGGGGATGAGGGGAAGGAGAAGACGGGAAAGCTGCTTTTCATCGGCTGCTCTCAGTTCCACTGTCTCCAGTTAAAGCTGGCCCCTGTTTCTCGGTAAGTTTACTCCACTCCAGATGTGCCTCGGCTCCAGAGTGGCTGCCATGTACAGTAAATCGGCATCTGAGGGCTCGTCAATCTGTGAAGTAGAGCAATTGCGGTCTCGCCAGGCCACCCCACTGGCACAAACAGAAATTTGTGCTGCTAACTGGTGAAGGAGGAGGGAATGGGAAAGAGCCAGTAAGAGAAAGAGGGGGGGGGGGGGGGAGAGAGAGGGCCAAGAGAACCAGTGCAGAAAATGAAGGGATGCAGAGCTCCTTAATAACGTTTGCAAACTTGCTTGAAAATGTTTATGCATTAAAAGTCAAAGGAATGCTTTGGGGCTGTCTATAGGTCCCGTAGAGGCACACATTTAGTACAACTAGTAATCAAAGTGAGAATATAAACTGAGAGCAAACTCAATTCCTTGTTAACATGATGTATTATATTAGTTTGGGGCATTGAGATGTCTGCAAGAAAACAACCAAGCTCAGAAATCACCAAGGACTCTTTATTTCAACCCTGGACGACAAATATTCTTTCATTTTTTTTTCTTGCTTTTTTTTCTTTTAGTAGTCTGCTTACAATAGTTCATTTAGTGACCGGTCAAAGTTACAATAGCACTGAAATAGTAACTTACGACCATTGTAGCATCCCCATGGCCACATGATCAAAATTCAGATGCTTGGCAATTGACTCATATTTATAATGGTTGCAATGTCCAGGGATCATGTGATCACCTTTTGCAACCTTCTGACAAGCAGAGTCAATGGAGAAGCCAGATTTACTTTACAACCATGTTACTAAGTTAACTGCAGTGATTCAATTAACAACTGTGACAAGAAAGGTTGTAAAATGGGGCAAAGCTGAATTGTAGTCGTAAGTCAAGGATTGATGTATTTTATCTTTTGTAGAATTTTAATAAAGTATATTTAAAAAAAAATACCTTGGAGAAGATAGGTGAACATATTTAGCAAAACATGAGCTCAGTTCAGGAAAATAAAGTGTGAGAATGAAACTTAACATTGCCTCGCCATGACCTTCTTTGATATAAAATGGAAAGAAAGCGAAAGACTGTCAGGCTTTCAAGATTCTGTTAGTACACAAACTAACTAAGCTTACATAAATAGAGTTCTAGTATTTCTTATGGGGTTTTTTTCTGACCTGGCCTATCTCAGAGGGTTGACATTTTTTCCAGCATGATCTATCCCCAGCCAGGCCTTTCAGGTCACCCAACAATTCCGATACCCTCCTTGAGAGAATCTTGTTCCATTAAAAAAATGTCCTGCAGAAAAGAAAACTAGCTGTCAAAAATTATTCTAGCATAGTGATTCCCTTAAATGCTTAAATTTGTACATATATGTATGCTTCTATCCTGTGAGTTCCTTCCATAAATGTTTAAAAGGTAGGGGAAATGTGCATGGTATGGTTTCTAGAAATCTTTCCACCTCATTTACTTTCAGCGGCCATAACAGACATCTGTATTTTGTTATGTGTAATGAAGAAACATGTGATATGTTTCTACTCTCCCCTCATGTTTCATTTATATCTCTATGTATGTATGTATGTATGTATGTATGTATGTATGTATGTATGTATGCATGGACTGGACAATTCCGGGAAGGCTATATTTGCTTCACTTTCAGTCATAATCCTGTGTAGCCCAAAGGTTACAGCAGGTTCAGAGCTAAATAATCAGTAATATTCTATTTTTTGAGATGAATTGAGGATTTTTTTTTTTTGGAATATTTTTTCTCCCCAATCTTTACTGCTCTGTCACATTTTCAAACTCAGTCTATCTTTTCCAGCTTTTCCCTTTGCACCAAATTTTGCCCGTTTCAGTTTAGTTTTCATAGCACCATTCTGTTGTTAAACAGGCAAAGTCCCAAACTTCTTCACTTAATTTCTTTTCAAACTTTCATTGGGCTGGGAAAAGGCTAAGGTTGACACCATCCACATGAGTAATATTTATGCAAATTAGCCACAACAGCATGGTAGTTAAATAGTCTCCTGTGGTCCATGGATCCCTGGGGAGGCCACAATGTCATCACAGGGGGACTACGAAGGCTTGAAATGTTAGTATTTACATCTTGAGTTAAGTCTTGGTGGTCCATGGCCACAAAAGGTGTGTTTAAAGGGGAGCCATGTTCACCATGGTTAGTATGAAAAGGTTGAGAACCATTGGTCTATATGATTTCAGAATGAAGGGAATGAATTGTAATTTTGATTATTGGCTTACATTTAAGATGATTCTCCAAGTTGAAAACCAAATAAGACAAGACTGGTGAAAAATCTTTCTCTTTAATGTGTTACTTTTCTATTTACAATCACAGTTTCAAACTTTCTTACAAGTGGAAATTTATATAGCAGTTCCCAACTGTAGACTGAATTGATAAAATGCATCATATTACAGCATTTTGCAGCATTTTGTATGTGTTTTCAGTCTGAGTAGTGACTGAATTATCTTTATACTAGGAATACAAGATAGCATAACAAAAATATTTGATTTTGTATGCAATTCTACTCTTTGTTCCTCCTTACCTCATTTGTAGAGCTGAAAAAGGCCTCTAAAGTAATCTACAATTAGGAACAATTCACCTATAATGTAACTGTATACATGTACAAAATTACACCATCACTGAGAGTAATAAATGTTGTTTTTCTTACTATATAGTAACACTATAACATGAGAATCATACAAAGAAGCTTTCAATAAAACTGAACAGTGGTACATTCAGAACATTTTTTTCAATAAAGTACAGTTAAATCCTTACTATATGAATCACTAATCTGTGCTGATTAAAATGGTACTAAGTAAATTTATGTAGCATAATTTTATTAAATACCACTTGTAATATAGGTGCAAAATGGTCCTTAATAATGATAGATGGAAAAGAAAAGGTACAGAAAAGAGACATTGCACTGGTTATCACCTTTAAATGATAATCAGGCAATCTTTTGACAAAATCAAGTCAGCCTGACCAATTCAATCATTTGAAGAAGGCCACCTGCAATTCCCTTTTCTCATTTAACCAGTAACAGACTTTCATTGTAGTAACCCACACTTGCCCTTGAGTGTCTGAGTGATCCCTTACTCTACAACCCTATTACTCAAAAATAAGCTAAAGCCAGGGGTGGGCTTCAACCGGTCCATGCTGGTTCAGGGAATTGAATGTTAATTTTATGTCCTGTTCAGCAAACCAGTCGTTCCGATGATGGCTGGCCCTGCCCCACCCTGCCCCACCTCTTCCAGGAGTCCCAATATGTCACATTTTGGATCTCAGATAAGTGCAGGGTGTGTGTGAAGCCATTGGAGGTGGAAAACGGGCCTCCCAAAGGCCCGTGGAGGGCAAATACAGGCCTATTTCCAACCTCCAGAGAGCCTAAGGAGTCCAGGGAGGTTGAAAACTGCCCCTCCACCGCTCATTTTCACTCCCAGGATGGTGCCGGAGGCCAACTAGGCCACGTCCACCATGGTCACACCCACCCAGAAACCAGGCAGAGAACCAGTTGTTAAATTATTTGAAGCCCACCACTGGTTAAAGCAGCGCTGCTCCAGCAGGTAAAGTGAATGGCACTTTTGAAATATCTTTTTTTGTTGGTGGTTTTTTGTGTTGATAGTTATATCTGTTTAAAAAAAATGCTGGACTTTGTTATACCATACCTAGAATTGATCAGGACTGAATTGGCAATAAATATTGCAACCTAAATAATAAGTTAACATCTTGCTTATTGGCTTCCTGTGAAATTTTAAAATTCTTTTCTTTACCATTCTAGGTACATAGACAGAAAATTCCTTGGTTTTTTTTTAAATTCAAATTCGAAATAGTAAATAATGGTGACTAAAAAAAGCTTAAAGTTGGTAACTTTTAAGAAATAAAGCAAATGTTCTTGAGAACTGGTGATGCTATGCTGCTACATGTACAATACAGTACTTAAAAATCTAAGAGATGGCCAAAAGTGTGTGAACTACAGTAAATAAGAAGTGTTGAGAAAAATGCCATGTTAAGTGATGAACCTAGAAAGACTCTTGGGTTGTGAATTGCTTCATGTCACTCTCTTTAGGAAATCTTACGACTTTAACCCAGTTGAGAAACAGATGTAAATTTACACAATATCCCATCAGTGTTACCACCAATTTCACCCACAATCTTCTCTATCAACCTAATACTATTCCCCTCAAAAATCTACTGTTTTATTACATATCTTTCAGGCAAACTTTATTTAATTTAAACCAATTTAATTTGACTTCATCTATCTTTAAATTTATTTAAAATTAAATCTAGTGAATTACGATCATTCTCCAGGCAAACAATTATGCAATAAGTTTCCCCTTCTCTTAAATTAAATTTTTAATTTAGTAATTAAGCCAAATCAATATTAGAGAATGAAAAAGGCAGTGGAAAAGAACAGGAATAATCTAGCCTCTGCTTCTCCCAAAATACAGAGTATAATTGATTTCTCTCTCTTTGCTCCTCAGTAATCAAAATGAGAAAATAACGTTTCATGCCTGAATGTTTTCTGAGACAGAAAATTGTAGTTTAAAAAGGAAGGCAGCAGTTAAATCCTGCAATTAGAGTTTATTGGTCACTAGAAAAAGGTATCCTGTCTTGGATCTCGTACTTTTCTTTCAGTAAGATGGCATTTGTTTTTATGCTGTGTATTCATTTTCTAAACATGGTATTTTGCATTATATTGTTGTCTGAGTGGAGCTACTGAGTAGAGATTTCATTGGGAAAAACTGATGTTAGTGCAACACTTCACAAACAAAAGGGGCTTCAATGGAGAAGTTAAATCCATGTCTTTTCAAAAATAATCTTCAAAATTTAGAATATTTTTTTTTAAATTCAGCTCAGACCTGAATTCTGAATTTGTGTGTGTGTGTGTGTGTGTGTGTGTGTATGCATGTATGACATACTGGGGAATGCATTTGAAAATGAATGGAAAAATTAAAAAAGAGCCAGATACAGAGCCTCTAAGAGACAAATGGCAAATAAAAATGAAAAGTTTGGTATATTCATACTCTATGTGTTAAGATATATTTGAAGGTGGCTGTACAGATAGTCCTTGATTTAATGACCACAGTGGAGCAGATTTTTTTCATTGGTAAGCAAGGCAATTATTAAGTGAGTTTTCCCCATTTAGGACCCACAGCTGTTAAGTCAATCACTGTAATTATTAAGTTAGTAACATGGTTGTTGCCCGGCTTCCTCATTGAGTTTGTTTGTCAGAGATCACAAATGATGACCACATGATCCTGGCATACTGCAACCATCATAAATATGAATCAGTTGCCAAGCAAATTTTGATCATGTGACCATGGGGATACTGTAATGGTTGTAAGTGTGAAAACTAGTCATAAATTATTTTTTTCAGTGCCATTGTAACTTTGAATGTACACTAAAGGAATGGTTGTTCCTTTAGTGTCCATACTTGTATCACCTTATTTACCAATATTAAATCGAGCATCAGTTACTGATTGTCACTAAATTAGAAAATACTGTAGAAATCAAATCATTGAGAATACTTGCTTAGAGTCCAAAGATACACACTGCTATTAAATGGCATAAAATATGCATCAACAATATCAAGTAATATAGCAAATTTACAAAACATCTAGTTCACGGCTGTCAAACTCATAGGCCATGGGCCGGATGTGCCCACGTCAAGTTTAGCAAAGGGAAAAAAGTCATACATCACATGTCAGTGCAAGTTTGATACTCCTGATCTAGTTGATTCTGCTCTGCTCTGCTCTTTAAAATCTAAAAAAAAAATAAGTTTAAAATGTTAGAAGCTGTTGAAGATGTGCCAGTAGTTTTACATTTGCTGACTTGCCTTTTTTATCTGTGAGTGATAATTTTTCAAATAAGATTGGTTCTTTGTAAAAATAAATTATTCAGTCAATGTATCAAGATTGAGAATCTGCTTCCTGCCAAAAACAAAAACATAAAATCAACGAGTAGTTTAAGTAAAATGTTTGAATTTTAAAGTTCATCACACAAATTACAATTAGAAATTTGAAATGTCTATGAAGATTCTCAGTCACCAAGATCATGGTTGTCCCAAATTTGCTTTTTCAAGAGTTGACTGGTCTTTCTTGACAGTCTTCAAAGAAAACCAAGAAAGTCCAGTTGCCTCTTGAAAAATACCTTTGGGATAGAAATATGAAAAGGAAGAAGTATAATGATTTTTAATTAAGTGGAGCCAAGGCATTTTTATTGATAATTTTCAGTAGACTGGATATTCATCAGAATTGTGGATAATACAACAGGTTCTGAGTCTGCACTGGGCAGTACAATCTGAACTAGAGTTTAGTATTTACAGATTATTAGAATTATTGTCACTATACCAACATTTATACTGTTGATCCTTTTTAATGTATACATATTAGCTTACTATACAGAAATTCATATGCATAATCAATGGTGATTTAAATGACCAATAGTTAGAATATCATCAGGATAGTCATAAATAATAATGAATGAATATTAATGGTCCTGGAAAATGATGATGGAAACCAGATTTAAAACTGTGAGTAATTTATTTAGCTCTTTGGGATTGCCATTTTCTCTAACCATAATCGATCTCACAAAGTTATTGTGACCATTAAATGAGTTTGTAAATAGTATGTACAGTATACAATGAAAAGTCCTTGAAGAAAAGCAGGGATATAAACAGGACCAAATCCTTTCCATTAAGATGATCATCCTTTATATTTCAGATGACACAATTGCAATTTCATCATTAAAAAATTTAATGCATGGTCAAGAAAAGGGCATGAGGATGAGGAATGGGAATGTAAAACCAATTTTGGAAATAGGAACATTGAGCTTTCTGCTTTGGTGACTCTTACCTGTATATTTACATCTGATGCTCCTTAGCCATAGTCTTTGAACTCGTTTCCTAGGTATTTGGCAACCTATCTCATTTGTCATATTATCTTATTCAATTGTTATTTTATACTTGTTTTACTCATTTAAATGCTTCAGAATATCAGGCCATTAATTCTTTACAATACAATAAGATCTTTGGAAACTAGCTTTAAACCCTTTATTTTGACAAGCCTGCCAATCACAGACTTTTCCTTTTGAGTAAGTCTTGACAGATACAGCAATTTGTTTTGTTTTTTTGACTGCTCAAAAGTGATGACTGTGTGCACTTGTTTGTTGATTAACTCAATCCTCAGGATGCTTAATTAAGGAAAGAATTACACTGTGCAAAACATTGTTTACATAGAACCATGAAAGTCCTCTCAATCAATTAGATATGCCTTCTGGACTGCATTCTACAAGCCAATATCTCTCTTTTGCACTCGCTAACACCCCTCCCTGCCTGCTCTCTAACATACACACACCTTTTTTTCCAGCCTGAGGGCTAAAAAATTTCTGGTCACCTCTCTCTCTCTCTCTCTCTCTCTCTCTCTCTCTCTCTCTCTCTCTC
>BLBF01000002.1:50799377-50832786 GCA_015471245.1 Laticauda colubrina
TGTGTGTGTGTGTGTGTGTGTGTGTGTGTGTGTGTGTGTGTGTGTGTTGTGGCTCACCAGCAGCCAGCGGAACTGGCAGCAGACTCAGGCAGTGAGGAGGTTGGGGAGGAACCTGAGCCTGGAGGGGTTACGCAACACTCCCAAGTTCTCCCCAGCTCTGTTTTGGGACTTTCCTGGCCTCAGAAAAGCCTCTAGGGGGGGCGTTTTTGCTCCCAGAAGGTTCCTTTGGGGCTCAAAAAGGCAAAAAATAGAGGTGGGGCTTAGCCCCTCCCTCCATTTTTTGCCTTCCTGGGCCTCAGCAAGGGGAATCCCGGCACAGCTGGTGGTATGAACAGCTGATTGTCAGGAGGGAAAAAAAGAAATACCTTAAGAGGCAAACAGGCAGGCAGTGTGAGCAAGCATTGGGTGGGTGGGGCAAGTGAGCCAGCAGTGACCGGACAGCCAGGTCAGGGGCATGACCAGCCAGAACTTACTATCAGGTTCAGGGACCCATGCTAAATCCTTGCTACCGGTTTGCCCGATCCGGTGCAAACCAGCTGAATACCACCACTGGAATGACTCCTCCTATGAATAAAGAGGAGCGAAAGGGGAGTAGTATTGCAGGAGACATAGTTTGTATAATTAGTGTGAAGATTTATTCAGAGACTCCTTGCCAAGTATTTTCTTGTACAGTGTTGCACTTGAAAGCTATTGGCCTGGCAACTCTCCAAGCCTGATAAAGTCTGTGGTTGTAATTCACCCTTGAAATACATATTTCCAGGACTTTGCTGGATATGAATGATAGGAATTCACATTAGCCGAATAAAAAGATATTTTGTCAGGACAAGCAGTCTGCTTTGTAATTTTGTGAAACCTAGGTCAGAACAGAGAGAGAGAGAAAGGTGAACTATATTTTTACAGAACTATAAATATGTTGAGGCCTTTGAGCAGGGATGGGATTCTACCAGTTTGCACCTATTCTCTAGAACCGGTTGTTAACATTCTAAGCAGTTCGGAGAACCAGTTGTTAGAAGAAATTACTGGCCTAATCCTGTAAAGAAGGCAGGAAGGAAACATTCTGGGGTTGCTTACAGAATCTGCCTCTCCGTTAACCCTTATTACATTCTTGGCTGGACAAGACTTCCTGTCTCAGGAACGTCTCTGCAGTTTTTTTCCCCTCCTTTGCTGGTACTTTGTGTGGAGTGACCATTCAAAGTTACAATGGCACTGAAAAAAAGTGACTTATGACCATTTTTCACACTTACAACTGCTGCAGCATCCCTGCAGTCATGAGAGGCCAGGCGAGGAGATGTGTACCTCAATGTGAGTGATATTGAGTTGCCCACACCCAGCCAATAACATGAGCACCAAACCATGCCCACCACCTAAGCCATGCCTACAGAACTGGTTGTTAAAAATTTTGAATCCCACCCCTGCCCAGGGTTGCCATCTGGCCGTTTTTCCGGGCAAATTTGAGAAATCTGGCCATATAGAAATCTGTTTGGCCGTGAAAAAAATCATGTCTCCGGCCAAATATATTTGGCTGGAAATTTGGCCATATGAAAGTTGCTTGGCCGTGAAATCGAAATTTTGGCCGAATACTGGTTTTCAATACGATATTTTGCATGAAAATGACTGTCCTCTTTGTAACTCTTCCCCTCGATTTAAAAAAAAAAAGTTTGGGGACTTGGGGGGGAAGATCGGCCCAAAAAGCAACCGCTTTCCCCCCTCAGTTCTCCTGCCCTGAATAGCGGGGAGCTTCCCCCAAAAGCAGTTCCTGACCCCCCCCTCCAAAAAAAAGGCCTGTCCACCCAGCTGTTGCGGCTTGGTTTTTCCACCTTAGTGGAAAAAAAATGTTTTTTTGTGAGAGGTGGGAGAAGGAAGCAAAGCGAAAAAAGCTCCTGGGCAGCCCGGAGGGGCATTTTAAACAAGATTCTCTCTGGAGCCCTGGAAGAAACTTTCCACTTCCCTCATTGGCGGATGAAGCTGAAGGGGCCATGCAACTGCTCTTCTGCGGTTGGGGCTTCTGTGTCCTTTCCCCGTTTTTAACCGCTTCCTCGGTTGCCATAGAAGCCCCGCTGTTTCTCACAAGGGGCTGGAAGACCAAACGCTTTAGGACGTAAGGTTGTTGCAGTTGTGTGTGTGTGTGTGTGTGTGTGTGTGTGTGTGTGTCAATATGCCAACTCTAAACCGCTTAGAGAAGGCTGTAAAGCACCATGAAGCGGTATAAAAGTGCGACTGCTATTTTCACATGCTATGGGCAAAGAAATGCCACCGGCTTCCTCCCTGAAAGGAGCGAAAATCCACTCAGTTCCCCAACTCAGGGGCAGCCGGCCGTCGACTTTGCCCTCCCCCACCCCATCCTTCTTGCCCCTCGTGGTTCAATTCCCCATCCTTCTGTGTTTCCCTCTTACTATTTCTGCGAAGAGTAACATTCCCCTTTGGGAGCAGATGAGGCTAGTAAATTGGTCCATGCACCCCTTGGAGGAACTGGGCGACTCCATGACAACAGCGGGATGCCCCTCTTTCAAAGGGGGGACAAATTTTTGTGTCATTTTATGTGTTTAGTGATTATATTTTTTCAATCGGGGGGGAATCCCCCCAAAAACCCTCATGCCCTAGCTCCCCCCTCCTCAGGATTGCCGCATTTGGCCCTGAGCTTTCCAAACGGTAGTAGTGGTTATTTGAAGTGAGCTGCCTAGCCTGGATGTGAGTAAAGAAATGCAGAAATTCCCATGATGTCACATCACGTTGTCGAATAAAGACTATTTTCTATGATTTGATTATTTAAAAACAGTTAATAAAACAAAAAACAACATATCCTCATGTTATATTGCATAAAAATATTTGGCTGGAAAATTTGGCCATGAGAGAAAATAATTTGGCCATATTTTGACTTGAGTTTGGCCACAGAGCCAAGCTGCGATCTGGCAACCCTGCCCCTGCCTTAGAGGCCAGTGGCTGGGAGGCGAGGCTGAGTGTAAGAAGAGGTAGCTGGGAGGGGAGGGGTGAAGCAGTGCTGGGCGTTGCAAATAATTTAACTCTGCCCTAATGACTGGCTGGGTAGGCATGGCTCGGGGGTTATGTGACTGGGTGGGAGTGAGTGAGTGAGTGACATCGAGTTGGCCACACCCACCCAGAATTTGTGGCTCCTGGTATTTTCTGTGGGAAACGGGGAAACAGGAGCTGTATCAGCAGCTTTACATCCTCTGAAAGAACTTTTTTGCCTTGAATTTAAAGTACTTTACAGTCATATTAAAAATATAAATGCCTGCATACAACCTTTTGTGTATGAACAGTTTTCTCCCCAATATATACACTAGCTTCATAGAAGGATATTTTAATTAAAACTCCAATCCTCAGAATAGGAGGAAATAGTTAAAAATTTCCCTGTGTCCATTATGTTGAACCTCATTCTGTTCTCTGTTGCTTCCAACAATAGTTGTAAAAATACACAACTTTTGCATCACATTTAGTTGGTCATTAAGTATAACAGTCATAGTTTCAACAGCAATTTAAATTATTTTTTTTAATAAATTTATTGGTTTTTAAAAAACAAACATGAACAAACAAAACGTAAAAACATCAAACTATCTTTCATAGGTATACAAACAGTGTGCCGGTTGGTTTACAAATTATTTTGTGCATCCATTTCGTAGTCTTCAATTACAGTTACATTACATAGAAGTTCATATTATCAATCAAGAATTAAGTACCTTAGTATCATTATCAATCAATCATTTGACTATAATTTTATTCATTTGTATTTTACGAGCTAACCATAATTTACTTAATTTATTTTATAACAGTTCATATTATTATCCCAAATCTATGCTAAAATCATTTTGTAGGGATAGAAAGAAGTACTTCTTTATATATTTGTTATTTTCTAAAAATCTACATATTACATTACTGTATTTTATTATCTAACCATTGATAAAAAAGATCCCACATTTCATAAAATTGTTTATCCTCTTGTTCTCTTATTTCAAATGTTAATCTACTCATTTCAGGACATTCCAATATTTTCTTAATAATTTCATCCTGCGATGGTTTTTTCTCATTTTTCCAGTTTTTAGCAAATACAATCCTAGCCGCTGTTAATACATTTACAATAAAGTATTTCAAGTCTTTGCTGTATGTTTCAGGTAAAATTCACAATAAAAATATCTCTGGTTTCAAATCTATATTTTTTTTTGTCATTTTTTCCAACCACGTGTGGATTTTAGTCCAGTATTTTTTAGCGTCCGCACAAGTCCACCACATATAGTAATATGAGCCAGGTGTCTGATGACATTTCCAACATTTTTTCAGATTTATTCTTGAACATTCTTGCTATTCTTGTCGGGGGAAAATGCCACCTGTAAAACATCTTGTACAAATTTTCTTTACAGGCCGTTGACATTGTCATTTTATAATTTTGAGACGATAATTTTTGCCATTTCTCTAAATCAATCCCATATCCAAAATTCTTCCCTCAAACAATCATAGTTTCTTTTACTTGTTCTTCTTCTAGTTTAATTTTGAGTAAATATCCATAATTTTTTTTTTTTTTGAAAAATTTTATTAATTTTTTAACAAACAAACATATACCAACAAAACACAAAACATAGAAAACATAAAATATCTTTTTGGATGGCAGTTTGATCCCGAGTTACATCTTTTTGTACAGACATAAATTCAAGTTCATGCTTACTTTTATATAGCAATTCCATTTATTATTTACTATTTTACATTTTCTATATAGCTTCTCCCCTCTTTTCACTCTCTTAATTCTATTATATTTATTTCATCTCAATTTAAATCATTATACTTATATCTTTTGTCTGTCCTGTTTCAGCTGTCTATTATTTTTTCTCATTAACACAAAATTTCTTCTGTAATGACTGATTGGAATATAATGCCTTGTCATACTTATCCTTCCCCTAATTTTAAAGCTTAACATAACACATAATTTTCATTCGGATTCTGCGTAATACATTCTAAAAATAAACTCAATATTTTAAAACAGAAAGAAAAAAGTTTTTTTTTGATATATAATATAATTAAAACAACAATCCATAGCAATTGAAATTATATCATTAAAATTAATATTCATTTAAGTCTTAAACATTTTACACAATCCTTTCTAAATAAATATCATACTATCCATAAAAATTTTTAATCACCTTTTCATCAGCAATTTAAATTATTTAATACAATTTTATTTAATAGATATTGTGCATTTTGGAGGGAAAAAGCTTCGGAGTTTTTTGCTTTGCTGTTTGTTGCTCATTATTTGGAATAATTGTTTTAACCTTGAATATCATGACCTATATTTTCTTGAAGGTTTAATCTCTGCAATGCCCAGAGACAGTGTTGTAAAATGGGTGGCTATATAAATTATTTATTTCTTGCCTTATTATTTTTACAAATAACTCAAGGTGGCAGACTTATCCAACACACTTTCCTCCACCTATTTTTTCCACAACAACCCTGTGAGGTGAGTTGGGCTGAGAGAAAGTGACTGGCCCAAAGTCACAGAGCTGGCTTTCATGGCTAAGGACTTGAACTCACATCAGAATGTAAGATAAAATTACAAAGCAGCTAAGATTCATTTCAATGGCCATACTTAACTAGAGCTACTAGAAACAGTGCTTTTTTAGACAAATTGTGATTTCAAGGCAGACACTGATGTTTTTATTATTTTTAAGGCACATTCCATCATATTTTCTCTCAAGTATTTATATTTGCTGGGGGGCTTCACATTTTTTTCTGATTTTTTTTAATTGTAGTTGACCTGTGACTATGCAGTAAAGACTCATAGCTCCTAGGGCCAGCTGTGGTACAGAGCCCTTGCACACTTTTGGATAATGCAGCTATAGTACGTTCTGTTCACCATAACACATGCCCCTGTAATCAGTCATTTAGACTACTGCAATTCACTCTATATGGAGTTGCCCCTGAAAGGCATTCAGAAACTTCAGGTGGTTCAGGATGCAACCAGGGGGCAGGTAGTAAATGGTGCCAAATATCCAGCATACATAACATCACTATTGCATGATCTGCATGATCAAAATGTTTCTGGATGCAATTCAAAGCACTGGCTGTTAGCTTTAAATATGGCTTGGGACTGGATTACCTGAAGGATCACTTTCTCCATGAGTCTCTACTCATCCAATTCATCAGACTGGGCAGGCTACTGATTAACAAAGGATGTCAGCTGGTAAGAACAAGAAGATGGGCCTTTTCTGCAGTGGCTCCTGCTCTGTGGATTATTATCCTATTGAAAATTAGAATGATCACAATCCTGTTGGTCATTTATAAGGCTTTAAAAATCTATCTGTAGTCCTGATCCTGGGGCACTGAATGTGTCCAGGGCCCCAATTTCTGGCTTTACTGTTAAATGTCTAAGTATCTCAACTGCTATGTATATTTACTGTATTCTGGATGGTTTTTATTGCATTTATTTTTAAAAATATTTTATTGTTTTAATGATATATTTTGAATTCTAGCCAGTCCAGCATCATTTAGTAAGATGGACACTATAGTGAATAAATGACTGAATGAATGAGTGAATGAATAAATGAATGAATTAAGAATTAAAAAGTGGAGCTTCGTATCTGACTTGCAAAAATATGGATGACCACTAGATGCAGGAAAGAGTTTACTGTCATTTTGTACTTGTCTGGTATTTTATAGCCCAGTAAAGTGTTTTTATTTTGACATTTAATAATGAGTTTAATTATTTCATCAGGCAAGTCATTTCAGAAGAAAAACAGTGAAAAATGTTCTGTCTTGTATCAAGTTTCACCTTCAAAAGTAGTTTTACTTAGTTTCCCTTCCATCAAAAAAAACGTTTAGCTTACTGGCAGGTTCTTAAAAGAAATCTCACAGCTCCACTGGCCTTTTTCTAATTAAAAAAAAACCAAATTTAATTACAAATTGAAAAGCTTATTAAATTATAATGGTTATTTTCTTTTCTAAATGGAAGTACAACTAATGTTCCCGTGCTCTGTTTTCCTTGCTAGTTTGGCTTTTCTCACAGTAATTTATATCAAGGAGAAATTACCTCATTCTAGAATCCTAAAAGAATTTAAGAGATAGGGGTAGAGTTTAAAACACCAACTAATATCCTGTGTGCCACTGACACAGAATTCATAAAGTTTTTTTTCTAAATATTTGGTGTTTAATTTCAATTGTTTTTTTATTGGTACCAGAGTCTGATATTTCCTTGCTACTATAGTTTCTAATAAGAAACTATGACCTCTCCTAAGGTAACTGACTAAACTTTGACAAAGTTTAAAAAGATGACGTCCACTCAAAAAATTACTATAAATCTTAAATATGTGCTATTATTTATGTTTCAGCGATGTTTTCTCTGCAGTGCTAATATGGCAATACAGTCTGATTTACATTATTGGTTGCCCACTTTAAAAAACTGTGATAATTAAATCTTTTTGGGAGGCAGCAAAATCAACCCTTTCCTAACAGTTTCTTGATGTAGAGTTTCTTCTAGAAAATTTTCTTCTTGGGTAGATTGTGTCACTGGCAGTTTATAGCAAAAGATTACATTGTTGCTTCCTTTCTCTCTATCCCCAACCATTCCAACTTTTTACTTTGTATAGCCCATGTCACACTGCACCAACGGATGGAAAGAGGATGTAAAACGGAGACAAACACTTGCCATCCATTGGTTAATGCGATGCTTCCGTTCTGTACTCACTACATACGTTTTTCATCCTCTCTAACCGTCCAGCATCCGTCGACTGAGATTCCATCCGCTCAAAAAGTTTTGAGCTGCTCAAAACTTTTTGAGCGGAAAATGTATCCAACGCGTCCGTTCTGCATCCGCAACGCATACAGGGAACATCCGTTCTACATCCGTCATCATCCGTTACACGTCCGCTATGTCTGCTAGGCATCCGCTGCACATCCGCGCAACTCGCATCCGCTCCAGCGGAAAACGGACACAGGGAGGAAGCAAAATGGACGCGGAACGGACACAAAGTGTTAGTAGCACGGACAGAAAAAGGATGAAAGCGGATGCAGCTTGCATACAAAGCATTAAAACGGAAAAAACGTTTGCAGAGGGGACCTATCTCGGATATTTAGGATGTCTGCAGGATGCCTAAAGGATGCAAAGGGACACCGAGCGGAAAACCTAACTTTCCGATAAAAAGGGGAAGGAACTCACCTGGATATCACTTTCAGTCCAGTAGCCCTGCTGTGCAGACCTTTTCAGCCTTCATCTGGCTCTTCCTCTTCCACAGCATCCAGTCATCTCCACCGTGGATCGTAACACACTCCTTTTGGTAGCCACTATCGTTCTGCAACAGTGCGAAGCCATCTACAGGCTCTTTCACCTGTTCTATGGGAAGAAAAGGAGGCGGCCAAGAAGCGTCTGGGTCTGAAGATGGATCGGGAGAAGAGCAGAGGATGGACTGTACAACAAGCTGATGGTGGAGCTGAGAAACAAAGACCCTTGTGCATTCCAGAACTTCATGAGGATGCCTCCAGCCATCTTTGACGAAGTTGTGGAGCGGCTGAGACCCAGGTTGACCAAGCAGAGCACCAACTTCCAGCCCAGCCTGGACCCTGGGCTGAAGGTGGCACTGACTCTGCTCCACCTGGCCTCCGGGACCACGTACAGGAGCATGCAGTATGGCTGGAGGGTGCCACACAACACCATCAGCATTGTGGTCAGAGAAGTGGTGCAGGCCATCATCGAAGAATACCTGGAGGAGCTCCTCCAGTGCCCCTCCACTGAAGAAGGCTGGAAGAAAGTTGCAGAGCAGTGGTATCAGAAGTGGAACTTCCCACACACCGTTGGAGCCATAGATGGCAAGCACATGGCCTGCAAAGCGCCAACCAAGTCGGGGTCCACTTATCTCAACTACAAGGGCTTCTTCAGCATCGTCCTCTTTGCCATGGTCGATGTTAACTACAAGTTCATGTACATCGATGCTTCAGGCAACGGGTCAGCTTCAGATGCCCAGGTATACAACGCCAGTGACCTCAAGGAGGGGCTGGAATGCAACCTCATCATGGGCTTCTGAGATCCAGACCCCCTGCCCAACGACACACAAGATGTGCCCTACTTCATCGTGGGGGATGACGCCTTCTCCCTCAGAACCTACCTCATGAAGCCCTACACTTCCAGATGCCTCACCCGTGAAGGGAGGATCTTCAACTAAAGGCTGCCCAGGACAAGGTGGGTGGTGGAGAACGCCTTTGGCATCCTGGCCAACAGGTTCCAGGTACTTCTCACCACCATGCAGCATCGCCCACAGACCGTAAGGAACATCGTGGAAACTTGCTGCATCCTGCACAATCTCATCCGCACCCGCTACCCAGTGTTGCAGAACAGGCTCGTGGACCTCCAACAAGGCAATGGGGACATGGAGCCTGGTGAATGGAGGCAAGGGCGAAACCTGATAGACACTCTGGATGTGCAAGGCCTCAACAGAGCTTCACGTGAAGGGAAGAAGCAGCGCAACCTCCTAAGACACTGGTGCAACTCCCCAGCTGGAGCAGTGGAGTGGCAAGACAGGATGATAGATGCTTAATGGATGCTTCCTTGAGGCTGTCGCATAACACTGATGAGATTGTGCCATGTATGTTGGATGGGCCTACAATGAACAGGGCATTTAATAAAGAGTTGTGTTTATGTTGAAATGTGTGGATCAATGATTACATTGTTATTGATAATAAAGGGCCAAAGGTGTGGCACCTGGGAGGGTGGACCATACAGTCCCACTATGCTTGCACTGGAGGTTTATCTATCCCACAGCTATTACCCATCCCAAAGGTATCCCTGCCCATCCCACTGCTATCTTAACCCATCCCACAAGCATGCAAAGGCTTAAGCCAATACTAAAAGTTTCCACCAAGACTTTAAAAAAAAAAACAAATGAAGCAAGTGTGTGAATCAAAGATAAACTTTATTGAACAACAAGCTGTAAAAAAAAAATGACCCAAGTCAAGTGTCCAAATAAAGTCCACAGGTAGCCAGCTACCCGGTCTCTTCTCTATCCCACAGCTATCCTTACCTATCCCAAAGGTATCCCTGCCCATCCCACAGCTATTACCGATCCCAAAGGTATCCCTGCCCATCCCACAGCTATTACCCATCCCACAGGTATCCCTGCCCATCCAATAGCTATTATCCATCCCAAAAGTATCCCTGCCCATCCCACAGCTATCTTAACCCATCCCAAAGGTATCCCTGCCCATCCCACTGCTATCTTAACCCATCCCACAAACATGCAAAGGCTGAAACCATTTCTAAAAGTTTCCACCAAGACTTTATTGACTAAAATAAATGAAGCAAGTGTGTGAAGCAAAGATAATCTTTATTAATAACAAGCTGTAAAAGAAAAATGACCCAAGTCAAGTGTCCAAAGCAAAAATAAAGTCAACAGGTAGCCACCCAGTCTCTGGCACTCTTCTTGGTCACTCTGAGGCGTGCCCAGTCTCAGGGGTGAAGGGTCCAGGTGCTGTGGAGGTGGCTGCTGCTGGAGTGCTGTTCTGAGGCATCATTGGAGTGCCTGACCCCGAGAGGACTACAGGGGATGGTGTGTGGAGGAAGCTCTCAGAGAGCTGGCTCAGCCCCGTGATGTTGAGAGCCCCTTCCTCCATGACATGGGGTGTCAGCCCCAATACCAATGACAGATGTTCTGAGGCCGGGCTTGGCTGTGGGGTGGAGGAAGGAGCAGTGTAGTGGGGAAGTCTGGTCTGCACCTGAGCAAGGTGAGGCGTCAGTGGCATCTGTGGTGTGGGTAGCATCTGTGGTGTGGGTGGCATCGGTGGTGTGGGTGGCATCGGTGGCATGGGTGGCATCGGTGGCGTGGGTGGCATCGGTGGCACCGGTGGCGTTCAATGTACCTGTGCCTGGACCGGGAAGGGCTGCCTGTGCTGCTGGAGCTCCTGGAATCCGCAGCCTTGGTAGGTGAGGGCCTGTGGAAAGCCTTGGAAGGGCAGTGACATCACCTGGGGTGGAGGAGCAGGCCTGGACTGGGTGGGAGCAGGTTCAGCTTGGTCTGGAGGGTTGTGAAGAAGATCAGTGATCCTGTCCTTCACCACCTGGTACTGTGGTTCCGACATGTTCATGAGGGTCTGGTTGACGTAGGTGAGGAAGGGCTTGTGGTTGGAGGATGGGATATGAGTGTGTACCAGCTGAGAGAGGAGATGTACGCTGCTTCTGATGGTGTCCCTGATCTCCAGCAGGACAGTGTGGCTCTGCCCCTCCGGTCTGCCTCTCTGCCTTTCTGTGGAGGTGGAGCTGGGGGTGAATGCGGGTTGGCCTGTGGTGGATGTGCCCTCTCCTTGCTCCCACTGCGGCAGGGGGTCCTCCACGTGCTCCACCATGGGTAGTACAGCTGTCGGGGGGGTCTCCATCATGGTACGCTCCACAGATACGTGCCTGGACACAGGAGCTGACTCTTTGCCAGAAGAGGACTGGCTCTCAGCAGGCTGTCTGAGAGAGAGGGTTGTGAGAGGGGGTGCTCCTCGGTGGGGGATCTCACCCTCCAAGAAGCTGCACTTGGCCATGATGTAGGTCTCTTCGTCAGTCAGCTTGACCGCGGCCTGGCCAGATTTCTTGAGGTGCAGCTTCACGTACCAGGTGTGCATGTGCTTCCACCAGCCGAGGACCACCTCCAAAGGGTAGCCCAGGCTCTCCACCTTCTCTCTCCAAGCAGCCTGCTTCCTTTTGGTGTCTCGATAGAGCCTGTCCCCCTTCTGCCATAGATACTCGTTCTCCCTCAGCAATTCCAGCACCTCATCCTCATGTTCCTCTTCGATTGAGTATTGCCTCCTCTCCCATTCACGTGTCTGCCTCTTCCTCCCTCTGGCAGGGCCATATGGGCTCTCATCAGAGAGGCTTTGAGGTTGTAAGGGCTGCTCCTCCACACCACCACCAGCACCAGCAACAACAACAGTAGCAGCAAAAGCAGGACCAGCAGCACCAGCAGAGTAAGCACTAGCAGTGCCAGCAGGACCAGGATCAGCAGCAGAGTAAGCACCAGCAGCACCAGCAGGACCAGCAGCACCAGCAGGACCAGGAGCACCAGCAGGACCAGCAGGACAAGAGCAGCGCCAGCAGAGTAAGCACCAGCAGAAGCACCAGCACCAGGAGCAGTGCCAGCAGAGTAAGCACCAGCAGAAGCACCAGCACAAGGAGCAGCACCAGCAGAAGCTCCAGCAGAAGAAGAGCGAGCCCGAGCAGCAGAAGCACCAGCAGAAGCAGAGTCAGGACCAGGGGGTGGGATGGTGGCCCTGTTCCTCTTGCCAGGGCTGGCAGCAGATGGCTGAGGCTTTCTCTTCTTCCCCATGATTATTGGGTTGTTGGCTTGCTGGCTGGCTGGCTGGCTGGAGCTGTGTCTGGCAAGCTGTGTCTTTCCTCTGAATGGTGACCTGCTTGCGAGCTGCTTCCCTTTATATCCACGGGGCTGATGCAATGCATCCTCCCCGCATGTGCAGTGAACACTGTGCATCCACAAGGCTTCCGCTAGGCTTCCGCTCTGCATCCGCTTCATCCGCTCTGCATCCGCTCTGCATCCGCTCTTTCCGCTGCACGTCCACTTCGCTGTGCTCCCCCGGAAGCCCTGGGGATGTGCCATCCGCTCCCATCCGCTTCCATCCGCTAGGCTTCCGTGGAGCATCCGCTTTCCATCCTGGCTACGTCCTCCCCCCGTCCGTTTCTTTCCGTTGTTGTCCGCTCTGCTTATGCAAATTTGGGGCACTTTTGAGAACGGATAACAACGGATGGAACATTTTCTCATCCGCTGTGTCCTTTTTAGAAACGTTTTGCATCCGTCGGCCAATGTGACAGGGCCTCATGATCATTATTAGGAACTAGGTCTTTTGGTACAGTTCTCCACATCACAAGAAATATAGTCTTTTTTATTTAAATGTATATTTTCTTTGAAAAAAGATTTTGAACATTCGCAGGCTGTCTCCTCCTGAACATCATTGTCCTAATTCAGATCAGGGTTCATACCTGAAGAGCCATAATCAAACTTTAAAGGATAAAAAAGAAGACACTAGACTGTCCTTTTCATTCTCTCCATAGCAAGGAAACATTATTAACTTGTACTTGACATTTTTTAAAGTTATCACTTTAAAATAAATAGTACTTTGCTTTTATCATTTGGAAAATAGCTTAGATACTAATCATAACACTTTACATATTTTTATTTTCTTTAACTTGATACTTCTTTGGCATTACTTCAGCTTCCCATTTATGCATTCCAATTTGCAATGGTCTCCTGAACAATTTTTTATCTCCCACACAATGTACAAAAACCCGTCTCTCATAACTACATTTTTAACTGATATCCTCAAATACTTTTGTTTTGTTTCCTAGGTAAGTATATTGAATCCAATTCTCCCTTGCCCCTTTCTCTCTGAACAAGGAATGTTAGATACAACCTGAAGTCTACATAAATACACATCACACTGTATTTTGCTGTGATTCACCTCCTAAAGGTGATCACATCATCCAAGATTTTGACAGAAATTCCCATGCTGTTGAAAAATTTCAGGCATTCTTTAGCCTATCCCCTTGCCCGCTGCTCATTGTATGCTAATGTGAAGATAATGAGATATGTTTCACTTTTAAATACAACTGACCATTTCTGACTCAATTCTACCTGCTAATTAATATATTGAAACTAGATTTCATATAATCCTGAAGCTAATCCCATGATTCAAACTGTGAATTATGTGTATACCAGGTTTTTAGATGAGCAAAGAAAATGATTGTACAACTTTTCAATGGGGTTTACGCTAAGCCTGTCAAACTAGCAGCCCATGGGTAAATATGTCACACGCAGGCCACACCCAACCCAGCTCCGCAAAGGTGAAAAGCATTGCGATACATCACGATCTCTGCCCCATGATGCGATTGAATTTGACACCCATATGAATGATATTAACCATATGAATGATTATCTCTCAGATATATGACAAACAGGTTTCCCATATTGAACTCTCTTATTTAAAGATCTCTCATTTAACTTCACTGCTGAATCTCATACTGTACAAAAAGCAATCAAGACATTTGAAAATAAGAAAATAAATTTAAGTGATTATCCATTATTAGTGATAATCATGCAGTATGGGAGAAATGAGTCTGATAGAAAACTATTTTATTTAGTAACATTTTCAAAGTCATTATTTTTACAATGCTCATTAATGTTTTCTTTCTGGAAAGCCTCTATACTAGAATACAATCAAATTAAAAATTATTTGCATTCCAGTAATTGGTCTGATTACGTGAACTGCTATCCAACCCATCTGGAGGACACCATGTTTAGGAAGGCTGGATTAGATTATTAGTTAATATGTTATCCTTACATGTATGAGTGAAAGCAGTAATGAAAGATTTATATGACATGACATTTTAAATGTGCAGTCACTTTTATAAAACTAGTCTGCTTTCATATATTATTATATAAAATCAACATGAGTGCTCATCAGTAGCAAAGTACCATTGGTCATAAATAGTAATAGCTCCTCCCTAGACACCCACCAAGAAGGTCTAGCTTGACCTTAATTTTCATGGCTACTTATGTTTTTAATAATGCTCTGCTTTAAAAATAATCAGAGAATTCCGTCCATGATCAAAATAGAAGAAACCTTCAGAAAGTTATACTTATTGTTTTGGGTTTTTTTAACTGCTACAAAATTAGTTAAATGGCAACTATGGTTTATGAAAAAATAACACTGATGCCATCAAATAACTGGCACAGGAAACTTTACTTGCTGGCACAATGTTTAAAGAAAAGGCCCATCCATTGGAACTTTTAAAGTAAATAATTTTTATTCAAGCTGCAAACTTTCAATTGATTTTTCTTTGGTAATTTCATTACTTACATCTCATTTCATAGAGGAAAACAGAGTCAATGAGATCACTTAAAATATGTGCTTCCTACTTACATTTAAGAGTTGATTCAAGGAAGAGATCCAAAGTGTGTCCTCATACCGTACAGTGGGGTTGGGACAGATACCATCGGGGACAGACATTCCTACAAAACACCCAGTGCCACATATGGATTAATAATCTCATAATGAAATGTACACAGCAGCCTAATCAGTCATATCAGTTCACTGAATAGTGGATGTAGCTAGGTGTGGCCATAACTACATGCATCACTCCATTCCAAGTATAGCTTCCAGAAGATCTTCAAGGACAGCTTCATGTGGAGTAAATTGCAGTAATCCAAGAAGGAACTAAGACAACAAGTACAGCAAGTAAAGTTTCCTGATCCAAGAACAGACCCAACTGGTGTGTAAGACAAAATTCTGTAAAGGCAGCTGCCATCCTAACCTAAATTGCAAATTGGTTTTGAAGGATAGTATGCCATCTCTCCCAGAGTCAAAGATGAAAAATCACTAGTGATAGAATCCAGGGCACACAAATCCACACCTACTAGATTTTTCTTGGGTTGAGTCAAAGTCTGCCCTTCCCATTCCAATACTCATGACCTCCAGACAGTAAAAAGAGTCATTGAGAGAAGCAACAGGACTTAGAGGAAAACCAAAGTACATGTGTACTCCATTTCTTGATAAACATATTCGGATGTTCTGGGGAAAATTTCAGCCCAAAATAAATGAACTCGAACAAAGAAATAAAAATAATATATCAAATAT
Organism: Laticauda colubrina; assembly: GCA_015471245.1. Lineage (NCBI taxonomy): Eukaryota > Metazoa > Chordata > Lepidosauria > Squamata > Elapidae > Laticauda > Laticauda colubrina. The sequence goes on from BLBF01000002.1 coordinate 50,814,993, forward strand.
AAATACAACAAAATATAATATTGTGCATGTGGACAATCTATGTAGAAAGTTAGAATAATGTTTTTTTCTCCAGTAAAAATGTAGTGTTTTGAACATTTACTATAAGTCAGTCTATTGAGTAGATTTAATATTTGAACTGAAGCCTTTGAGAGATGACATCCTGTTTATACAGTCACTCTCAGTATTTGATGTAGCTGCAACATTCCTACACATGGCTTCATAGTTCCCTAAAATCAGGAAATTGGAGGGTTCCCTTTTTCATGGATAAATGCCTATGATTACAGGCATGTTGCATACATTTCTGAATGAAAAATAATTTCATCATTCTTTCACTGAGCAGTTCTAGGCATTTGGTTTTCCATTCAAAGAAGTACATGCATTAATGTCAACTCAGTGTTTTGGCAAAAATAGCCTGCATCTGAGGAAATTATGAAAAATGACAGCAGAATAATTCACTTTAAAAAAATTCTTGAACAATTACAAACACCTGTAAAAATTAGAGATAGTATTTGTTACAAATGCCAAGTTTAAGAATGTTTCTACATGTTTTATTCTTTTTAACCCAACAGAATATTGTAAAGAAATCATAGACAAGAAGTCTCTGAAAACAAAATAGGACCAAATTTGGTCAAGGAGGAGAGAAAAAGAAAAAAGAAAGAAAGAAATACGGAGTCAGAAAATAGGCCAAGTCCATTAAAAAAACAATCTGGGGTGAAAATATCCCCTATAGGAGAATTTCTATAGGAGAAAGACCACTCAGCACTGTACTAGAATTATTTTGAAATGATTGAAAAGAATTAAAGAAGCTTTTACTGCATGCTTTACCTAATTATTTTTATTGCCACTATAGATTAATGCCTTTCTAACATGGACATCAGTTCTGTAAATAGTTTACTGACTCACAAATAGTTAAATGCTATTAAATTCATACCAATTCTGGTAAATGTGTGTTGTAAAGTTAAGGACATACATTCTGGACCAATAGTTTAAAGATCTGAGGATGGGGGGAGCCTAGAGGAACATGTATTTTTTCCAGCTGAAAATTTGACTTTTTAGATGATATGTCCAGAGTTATTTATTGTTTGGACTCAGCTGTTCTTCTGTTTCTTTTGGAAGTCTCCACCTTTTTTTCTCTACTATTACAGCTTGTGAAAATGAAGTTGATTAAGCTACTCTTAATTCACCAGGACATTCATCCCAGGTATGAGAACTGCCTGCATATTCACCTGTTATGCTTCAGACAGCAAAATACCACAGAGACTAAATACAGTGAGTCAGTCTGTGTAAATAGATGAACTTAAGAGAGAAACAGCCAATAACAGTTTGCAATTTTGCTGATTATTCAAGGACACAGAATTTTTTTTTGGTTGGAATCAGTTCAACATGGGATTAGCCTGAATGACAATTAGCTTGCAAGTCATGCCAAAAATTTTGCCAGGTTTACCTGTTGGAAACAAATACAGACTTGATCAAAATCAACTTGTTTTTGCATGTTATGTATAAGAGAGTGAGCAGGTGTTTTCACAGCATGTTTATATGCAGCTGTTGATGCTTTTCTTAAATTTAAATATATAATACTGGGTCACAAGCTGCAGAATATTTTAAAACTATGGTCTTGCTAAAAAGCAGAAAAAAGTACTGCCAATTAAGTTTATACTGAAATTTTTCTTAGATCAAATAATGTTATTTATTTATACACATTTATACACATAAACCTGCTTTAAATTTGATGTGGTGAATAGTATAGCTTCACTGATTATTAGTAAAATTAAATTGTACTAGGTAGGGTGAAGCAATGAAAGATCTCAGAATTAAATAAATAGGAAGTAAGTTTCGGTATTACATCAAATCACAATACTGCCTGGATGCAAGAGTTCTTTTATAAGAACTTTTGTATAAAGAAAAGTTTCCATTAAAGCTTTTCATTCAAGCATTTTTATTAAAAGCTTTTTATTAAAGCTTTCCATTAAAGCACTTTTTCTAGTATCTGTTTGAATATATCCACTGAAAGGCCACCACCACTCACAATAACTGGTTTCACTGTCCAACCTGTTTGGGATTGATGGATGGATGATGACTTGTGGTTGTTGTTGCTGGGGAGGACAACATAGTTGGAAGTATATGTGGAACATTGGAAAACAATGTATCCTCGCGGTACATTGATAGGAAGTTCTCCTTCAGCTTTTGGTAATAGATCTTCTTGGACAACCCCTGAAAGAAGAAAAGCAAGTTCCTTGGAGCAAAAGTATTTGATGCATTGGTGGTATTCAGCAGGTTCTGACCGGTTCTGGAAAACCAATAGTGGAAATTTTGAGTAGTTCAGAGAACTGGCAAATACCACCTCTGACTGACCCTGTCCCCATCTATTCTCTGCTTCCCAAGTACCAGCTGATTGGCTGGTTCTTTTTTTTTTTTTGCCCTGCACAGGATATTGGAGCTGGAAAGCAGGTTAGTGGTGTGGGGAGGGAATGGCATTTTGCAGTAATCTTCTTCCAGGAGAGTGGAGGGAATGGGGATTTTGCAGTATCCTTCCCCTGCCACACCCACCAAGCATGTCCACCAAGCCACACCCACCAAGCCACACCATGCCCAGCAAGCCCACAGAACCGGTAGTAAAAAAATTTGAATCCCACCACTGATTTGATATTATTATCCAGAGCAGGTGATCCTTTGTGTGTTGAAGAATAAAATTCAAATAATAAATCCATACCAAATATAAAAAGTATTGCCTGCCCATTGATGAATATTCACTACTTATAGTTATTCCAGTGTTTATTTATTTGTTACAATTATTTATATTTCACCTTTTATGGATCGTATCTCACAAAGATGGCTTAAGTTATAAATAAATTCAACAAATAATAATTCAAAAAATAATAATAGCTTGATCATGGATCTTCTCAAGTCATCCACAAAAGGCCTCAACTTATAACAGTTTGCTTAGTGACTGTTCAAAGTTACAACAGCACTGGAAAATTGACTTATGACCATTTTTCATACCTATCACTGCAGCATCCCCATGAAAACATGATCAAAATTCAGATGTTTGGCAGCTGTCACCTATTTAGGACGGGTGAAGTGCCCTATGATCACCTTTTGTGATCAACTTTTGTGACCTTCTGATAAGCAAAATCAAGGAGGAAATCAGATTCACTTAACAACCATGTTACTCACCTAACAACTGCAGTGGTTCACTTCACAACTGTGGTGAGAAAGGTCATAAAATGGGCAAAATTCACTTAACAACTGTCTCACTACCCACTGATATTTTAGGCTCAGTTGTGATCTTGAGGGCTCCTTGTATCACTATAAGAAAATGAAATGAAAATGCCTCACAATCTCAAAAGATTTCTCTTGTAAAAGAAAATTATTATTTTTCATTTGATTCTCAGACAGAGGGCAAGTGCTGCTTTCTTTCCACTTTTTTTGCATGTTTCTGAAGCCTTTGTGTTTGCCCACTCTTCTGGGGAGTTCCCTATGATGAATTAACAGAAGGATGGTAAGCCAGAGAAGCTGCAAGTTACTCAAAAGGCAGGGTAATCATATACACAGCCTTGGTGACTCAATCAATCAATAACTGAAGAATACAATACATTCTTCATGAGAATATCACCAGTATTCTCATGTTTGAAATCAAGTATAATAGTACAGTAGTGGATTTTTCTGCACCACATTAATTGCTGGCAACAGCCATGTGGGTCTTACAAGTAGCCCTCAACCTATGACTGCAATCAAGCCCAAAATTTCCTCTTGTTAAGCGAGACAGTTGTTAAATGAGTTTTACAACCTATGTCGCCAAGTTGTTAAGTAAATTACTGCAGTGGTTAAGTTAGTCATATGTGTAGTAATAACAATAGTAACTGAATCTGGCTTCTCCATTGAGTTTACTTGTCAGAAACTCGCAAAAGGTGATCACATGACCCCAGGAGACTGTAATTGTGATAAATACATGCCAGTTTCCAAGAATCTGAATTTTGACCATTGGCTATGAGGATGTTGCAACTGTCATAAGTGTGAAAAAATGATCATGTCTTTTTTCAGTGCTGTTGTAACTGTAAATGAAAGGTAGCAAGCCGAAGACTATTTGGAAAAGGTAGGCCATGGTTCAATTAGGTTCTTAGGAAGAAGTTGTTTGCTTACCTTTCCTTTATGCTTAACATCTCTCACTAGACTTATGCAGCTTAAGTAACTAAAAATATATTTTATGTGTTTCTTCTCAAACTATCATAGCCTCATCAATGGAATTAGTGATATCCATCATTTTCAGAAACACCAGTTGTATTTGCTGTCTCAAAAATATTCTTTTGGAATGAGAAATGCATTCAGTATCAATACCAATCATTTGCTTCACATAGTACTGCATTGTATATTTAACTAAATAAATACGTTAATATGACATACTAAAAATAGAAATCCACCAAAATATGGAGAAAAACAAACAAACCTGAAATCATATTAAGGATCAGTCATTCTCAAATCAGCCATGCCATTCACCCTCAGAGACGATTGTACAAATTTAAATATAGGCCATTATTTAATCTCATTAAAAAAATAATACTTTCTGGGTCCTCCTCCTTATGTCATGTTCCAAGTATTTACATGATTTTTAAAATAAGTTTTTAATGCTTATTATTTGCAGAGATGACTTGTAGGATTGGTGATGGTTTATTGAACAATCCTTCCCTAAGCACCTATAAATTTTTATTGTTTTTTTCCCTATTTCAAGCACAGGTGAAATTCATCATGTCTGAATGGGTGAAGAAGAGAAAGGAAAGATGCAGGAGAAAATATCTTGAAACGACCATTGGGAAGAAAATGAAAACAGATGCATGGAATGGGAAGATCCTGCTGGGAACAATATGAAAGTAAAGCACATTTTTCCGAAGAGATGACAGCCTTGTGCAATCCCTCAAGGCTTCCTTCCCACACAGATGTCTCCACTGCAAAGGTTCTCAGGAGGAGGCACAACATAACCTCTGGGAAGAGGCGTAAATGGGGAAATGTGTCACAACCCTGGAAGAAATATTTCACGTCAACTTGGTGCTGTTCTGCCTAGGTTTTAGGGAGGGGGGAAAAGGAGTACTTTCAACGCCTCCAGGAGAAAAGCAGCCTCTGCAATTTAGAAAACAGAAAGAAACGCCTTGTCTTAACCCTGTTTATTTGAAGAGGCTCGGCCAACAGAGGCCTGGCTTTCCAGCAGGGTGATCCCAGCCTGCTCTAAACTGACACACTGACATGATGACTAGGCTTTGAAGATAGAGTAGCAGTGTTTATGTGGAGAGCAGTCATGGTGCAGAAGTGAGGGGGGAGGTGCAGGGAGGGAGACTGGGAAACTGTAAGTCATTGTGGATAGGCTGGGCTGGCCTGGGCCGGCCTGGCCTGGGTGGCAAGCTCTTAAAGCTCAGCACATTCATCAACCTGCCTAGTGGGCCCGACATGCTGGAGCCACAAGCTGCTCTCTCCCTCTCTCGCTGTGTCAAGCGTGATCTAGTCCAACTGTGTGGAGACAGCACAGCCCCAGCCAGACAAGCTCTGGTCAGTGCAAATAATCACAGTTCTGACTTCTTGCTCTGTTACTCAGTAAAGCCTGGCCACTGAACACAGAGTTCTCACAGGAAGTTTACGTCAATTTTCTTACAGGCACATGTACACACACACACACACACACACACTTCAATTCCTTTTTAAAAACATTCATATCGCTCAGATTACATCCAAAGCTACATTTCACCTCCCACCTTAACTCTTCAGCATACTTCACCATTTTTTAAAAAAAAGTTTCAAATTTTAAATAGTCCTAACATAAGCCTCTTCGATTCTATGGAAATGTTCTTCAACTCAGTGCCTTCTAGATCTCTCCAACTCCAACAAGTTCCCAGAGACTTTCTATAGTGTTGTTTTGCCCTTTAAAACAGGAATATGTTTACTATTTTTTAGAACTAAAAACAAACTTGTCATTATTTACAACAAAAATTTGCATAAAGTTAATAAAAATTAAGATAAGTAAATTAACTGCTTAGATTCATATCAAGGGATCTGAAAGTTCAAACAGATAGATGACCAACCACTGCCATTAAGCTGAATTAAACCATCAACCATCAAATTTTGTAACAATGTTTCTCTTTCCCCCCCCAAAAAAAACCAGCAGTCTAATGTAGTGCTTAAGGTATCATTGAGGGAGGTGGGTGGTATAGAAATGTGAAAAATAAATAAATAGAAATGAAACTGGCTATATGGGAACTAGTTTTAGTTCATCTTTAGCCACAGAAGCAAACGGTGTTTCTCAGTCCAAGCTAGTCCGTAGCATTTTAGTCACAACTTGGAATAGCCACTGAATGGTCAAGTACTACCTTCCATTTATAAATCCCATCCTTAAGTTGGTCTACGACCATAGCATTGTTCAGATTTGTTTTTAATAATATACCTCTCACTTTTATCATGTTTCTGGAGATATTTTCATAATTGATAAAAAAAATTACTTAGTACTTGTATTATTATATATTACATAATTTTGCAGGGCAATGAATACAAAAGAATCACCAGAATCCCATTGTGATAGAAAGGCAACCTCTGGGACACTGGTGGTGAAACGGGTCAAAGGTGACATCTCACAGCATTTTGGAAGGCATGCCAGCATTTATCAACATCTGGCAACAATTATTTTTGAAGTTATGCCATGTTCTTGTGTGATTTTTGTAGTGTGTGGAAGCCAAAGAAGACTATTCTGTGAGCCCCTTTAAAAATAAAAGTCTCACGTGAGCCAGAGCATCCTTGGGTAGGTTGCAGAGGCTTGAAGAGAACACCACTTGAAGGTAAACAGTATGTGTGACGCTTCCTGAGGAATGCTGGGCCATGGGGACTATTGCACAATTTCCCAAGACTTGCACATTTTAAGGAACAGCACAAGGCAGCCATCTTGGGTGGCAATGGTGATACTAAAGCTGAAGCCAAGACCTGGGTCTCAATTTCAGGCTCAACCTTGGCATTTTTGCTGAGTGCCACTGTTTAGGGTGGTTTAAATGTAAGGAGATGAGAGAATTGTTTCTCTTTTGTTTGGGGGAGGGGTGACACACAGGCAGACTCAAGTTAGATATTTTCTGAATTTTTGACACGCCAAGCCCAAAAAGTTCACCGCCAGTCACTCATTTTATTGTATTTATCTTAGTTGCTTTTATGCTGCACCGATAATGGTTGTTGATCATGAGTAATCAAAAGTGAAAGAGCCAGCACTGGGGTGTGCTAGGGTCCAAATTCCAGCCAAGGCACTATATTGTGCTAGCTAACCCTGGTTTCTTCCTCTATTTTTCTACCTCTTCATTTGTAGTGAAGATAGAGGAGAAACAAAGCAGAGTTATATGTCTTCAGGTTTCTCTTTGGACTAAGCATGGAAGTGGGTAACATCAGGTGAATCAAAACAGTCCACTGATAATAACTGAACTATGCAGATATGGAATCTGCATTTGTCACAGTGAAAAAAAAAATAGCTTTTTTATCTTTGGTAACAGTTCTGATTTTCCAGCCAGGAGGATCTTCTTCATCTTGCTTTAATGTACATCCTAGGAATCATTATCTGTTCCCAACTTTCAAAGATGCTCTTAAGAAAGAGCAACATTCAAATATGGATTTTGGCATAGGTCACTTACTAATTTAAAATTGGCAGCAGGGTCTTGAAGTTTCCCACCCTTGCAGCAAAAACTAATAAGAACCAATAATACATCACAAAGGGAATTTGAAAGTCCCAGCCCCAAAAATAATATATACAATATGTTCAACAGTTTCTCACATAATCAACATGGGAATTCCATAAATTTGATCCCAAATTTAGTTTTTTTAAAATGATTCATATTTACTATATCACAGTTTTGCCGATCCATTCCAAGTTCATGGTGTCTGTCAAAGGAACTAAAGCATTTTTGCAGGTCTCTCTAAAATTTTCTTAAGCAACAGAATGCCACTGAACAGAAAGAACTTAAAGTAGCCCTGTAATAGGACAGTTGTATTCGATAAAAAGAACATGCTATTCTGTGTGGATAAAGCTATCAAATATATATCTTATAAAACTATTATATATATATATATATATTATAACAGCTGCATTTTTCATGCACAGTATATAATGAAAAAAACTAATAATTTGATTCTAAGTATGTTTACTCAGAGTAAGGTCCACTGATTGATTACAGTGGAGTTTAAAATATTGTATATACAGTTCAGTTTACAATCTTAGCCGCTGATGATGTTACTTCATTTTTATGCATTCCAAAAAGAGATACGTTTCCTTGCTGTAATGAATTTAAGAGAATTCAAAATAAAAATGTTCACTTTTTAAAATCTCTGCTGTGATAGCAATTTATTCACTGCATTATACAACAAATTATAATATCTGTTTTGAAAATAATAGCTTTAGGTTGGTCTCTCAAAGAATAATGGTTTCCTGATTTATGCCACTGAACAAAGAAGGAACTAAGAAGGGCATCTAAATTAATCCAGCTGTATTCTTAATCAAATTGTTTTTCTGCTTTCTAGTATAATATTTATCTGCAACTCGTTCCATATGATGAACCTTTATAAAATCTTATTCCTGGACCCTGTTATACCAATAATTATTTGATTCTAAAATCATTCTCAATGTCATTTAAAAACTCTCTCTTATAAACATAGAAAATTGATGGCAGAAAAAGACCTGGAGGTCTGTCAAGTCTGCCTTTGAATTTATTTTTTGTTTTTGTTTTAATTTATTATTTTTAATTATTATTTTTATATTTTATTAATTTTATTTTAATTTTGTATTTTAAATTTGTGTTGGATTATGGACATGTGTTTATTCCAAGAGCAACATGTTTAAATTAAGTAACTGATGATTGACCCACTACTTCCACTGGAAGTTTGGTCCAAGCTTCCACTACGCTTTCTGTGAAATAATACTTTCTAACATTCCTTTTGAATTTTTCTCCCATTGGATTGAGGCTATGCTCCTATGTTCTTGATTTTTGCTTAATATTGAAAATACTTCCTTCTAGAACATTATTCAAATCCAAATAGGTTTCAGTTGTGTCACCCCTTTCCCTTCTCTCCTCTGGCTGTATAAATTCAGTTCTTCCAATCTCTCCTGATATGTTTGATCCCTCAGACCTTGCACCATTTTTGTTGCCAATCTCTGGACTTGCTCAATCTTATCAATATCTTCTTTGAGTGAGGTCTCCAGAACTGGACACAGTATTCTAAGTGAGGCCTTATCTAGCAGGATTAGGAACTCCTTTCTCCTGCTGGTGCATCTCAGAATTTTGGTTGCATTCAGTTGCCTGATCACACTGTTTACTCATTTTGCTATTATCTGCTCTGAGCACACCTATACCTGTTCCGTCCAGAAAGAAGTGCGTGAGACCGGGTTCCAAACAACAACTCTTTATTTCAAACCGCTAGGTAAAGAAACGGAACATAGCCCAAGCCATGGCAGCCCTTTATATAGCGGCTAGCCTGCCAGCTTGTGGCCAATGACAGTTATATAATTCTTCCTGCCGTTTGGCGGCTTCCCGGATTGGTTCCTAGTGAACCAATCCGTAAGTGGCCTTTTCAGCCAATCAGAATGATGTATTTGGAACCTACCAAGTTCCATACAGAACCCCCCCCCCTTTAGTTCAGTCCAACATGGGTGACGTAGTCACGCAGATAGGTGGGGCTTTTCCTAGTTCTAGTTGACCTGCGCAGCTCATTCTTGTTTTGGTCTTCAAGCAGTCCGGATGGGATCGCTGCTTCTCTCGACCTTCTCCATGGAACCTCCTGGAAGGGTGAGTCAGCCATGCCGTTCCCGCCTGAGTCTCTTGGGCCAGTTGAGATGGCTCTGCCGCTCCCTCCTGGTTTAGCCAGGTTGGTTGAGCCGGCCTGGCTGCCACCTTCCAGGAAGGCCTCGCTTCGTTCTCCTGCTCCCGGACTTCTTTCTTGGGATTCATCTAACTGTGAGTGCTCTTTTTGTATGGTAAGATTGTCGTTTTGCAGAGTTTGTTGTCTTGATATGGGAGATTCGTCTCTCCCTTTTTTATTTATTTGTACTTCCCCCCCTCCTTGGTTGTTTTTTCGTCGGAATTTATTATTTTCAGTTCTGCGGCAGTTTTTCTTTCGAGGTTGCGGGAACGAAGCTAGTCTATGTGCCGCTTCCATTCCCTCCCATCGTCTAGCATTAGTCGGTAGGACCAGGGGCCTGTGACTTGTGTGATGGAGCTGGCAGCCATAGAGGGTCCCCAGTAAGGTTCTTGGCATAGACTAGGTCACCGATTTCGAAGGTACGGTATTTGCTGGAGGAGTCGAGGGGCTTCTCCCATGTGTAGGTGGGGTGTAACCTGTCCAGATAGGACTGTAGTTTCCTACCCATTAACAGTTCAGCCGGGATTTTATTTGTAGTGCTACTAGGGGTAATATGTTGCAAGGTTAGGAGTTGGTTGAGCTTGTCCTGCACGTCCCCCTTGTCCATTCTCTCTAGGCCCTCCTTAGTATACCATGCGTTCGACCCTGCCATTCACAGCCGGATGGGATGGCGCAGTTAAGGTGTGACGGATACCCTGGGCAACCAGGTATTGTTCGAAGTGCAAGATGGTAAACTGAGGCCCGTTGTCCAAAACCAGTACATCTGGTAGTCCATGCATCGCAAACAGTTTGTTGAGTTGTTTCATAACAGCCTCGGTGGTTGTGGAAGCCATGAGGATGACTTCCAACCAGTTCGAATATGCATCAACCACAATCAAAAAGGTGTTCCCCTTTGTTGGCCCAGTGAAGTCAATGTATACCCTAGACCATGGATCCCGGGGAGTTTCCCAGTCTCATATTGGTGCCTGTGGGGGAGTAGGCCTCACTTTCTGACAGGCGTGGCATGTTGCAACCCAGCGTTCAATGTCCTTGTCCAGCCCTGGCTGTCAGCCGATGCTCCATTCAAAATCCAAGAAAGAAATACTTAGACTCTTTAAGTTAGAGAAAAGTTATCTTTTACTGAAAGTGAAGTGGTAGCAACCAAAGAATTCTGAATCTGAGAAATTAGGCGCGTAAATCACATATACAAAGTGATGGAAATGTTCCCACCCCCAATAGTTCAGATGAAACTTCCAATTAGAAATTGTGAATATGATCATGTGGGCATCATCACCTGAAGAGGCCTCTGTCCATTGATCTTGGCATACTTTGATAACAGATTGCAGTTGCGCAGAGAAAAGAAAGCTAAGCGAGAAATAGAAATCTAACTCTGATGTATGCTCCCCCCCTCATTTACACAACAGAAAAATGTAACACCTCCAGCTCACTTCCCAGACTCATCCCCTCCTTCCCCCCTCCCATTTCTTATGACAGCCGAAAGATACAAGGCAATAGTAGAAGATCTTGAAGGCTGACATTCGGTCCTCCTAGAAAAAGGAAAACCGTCAGTCTTAGAAGAGAGGAGAAAAATATAAAGACAATAATTGATCATTAGACAATTACAAAGGAATACACTCCTAGGGCTTATCAGGATACTTGGAACGAAATGCTTTGATCAACTTAGGGGCTTTAACATCGGTTTCATTAACCCATATGGCTTGTGAAGAAGGGAAGTGTTTCCAGGCTACAAGATACTGGAGCCGACCCCTCCATTTGCGAGAGTCCAGAATTTCTTTAACTTCAAAATGTTGTTCACCTTCAATCAGTATTGGTATGGAAGGGTCAGCCTAGATGGGTCTTAAATCAGAAGTATGTTCAGGTTTTAACAAACTAACATGGAAAACTGGGTGAATTCATCGAAGAGTTTTCGGTAAGTTCAGCTGGACTTTTCCAGGGTTTATAATCTGTTCAATCGTGAAAGGACCAACATATTTAGGACCATGTTTCTTTGACCTTTGAATGGTTTGCAGGGATCTGGTGTACAGGAAAACTTTGTCGCTGACTTTATATAATTTCTGTGGAGATATTTTCTTGTCTGCAAATTTCTTATGAGCTTGATGGGCCTCATCTAATGCTTCACATGTTACTGGCCAGTTAAGTTGGAGTTGAGTTATCCATTCATCCAACAAATGGATGTTAGGCCTTTCATGAGGAAGTTCAGGTATGGGTACAAAATCTTCCCCCGAAGCCACTTTAAATGGAGTAAATCCAGTACTACTATGTACGGAGTTGTTATATGCCACTTCAGCAAATGGTAGTAAATCGGACCAGTTTTCTTGTTGATAATTTATATAACATCTAAGATACTGTTCTAACACTGCATTAGTCCTTTCACAGGCCCCATTGGTTTGGGGGGTGGGCGGAGCTTAAGCCCTGGGCGGAGCCTATCAACTTCAGGAACTCTTTCCCAAAATTTGAGGTAAATTGGACCCCTCTGTCAGAGATAATACGTTCCGGAATGCCATGTAACCTATAGATATGTGAAATAAACAGTTTAGCCAACGTCTTAGCAGATGGAATCTTGGAACAAGGTATGCAATGTACTTGTTTGGAAAACAAATCAGTTACCACCCAAATAACCGTGTTTCCACTGCTTTTGGGTAATTCTACTATAAAGTCCATAGAGATTTCCTTCCAGGGGGCTGTTGGTCTAGCTACATTTTGTAACAACCCTGCCGGCTTACCAGGAGGTCTCTTTGTCGAAGCACAAATTGGACAGCTAGCTACATAAGCTTCAATGTCCTTTTTCAAAGTAGGCCACCAGAATTGCCGCTTAACCAGGTGTAAGGTTTTCACAAATCCAAAGTGACCAGCTACTTCAGAACCATGAGCTTGTTGTAGTATTTAGCCCCTCAGCACCTGTGGCACATACAACTTGGTCCCCACCCAAGCCAAACCATCTCTAACTGTATACTCATTCGAATGAGCCAGGAACCAATCGTCAAGTTTTAAAGCTTCTTTTAGTTGTTCGGTTAGGTCATTCGATAAATCCACTTCTTGTTTCTTCTTTTGGGCTCTGGTGATCACTGGGGCAGCTAGATGTTTGGTCGAAACAATTGGACTTATCACCTCCTGGCGAATACTATTATATTGGGGTACTCTAGAGAGAGCATCCGCCATGAAGTTCTTCCCCCCTGGAATGTACTTCAGTGAGAAATTGAACCGTTTGAAATACTGGGCCCAGCGAACTTGTTTAGGGGACAGCTTCCGAAGCATTTTTAAGGCTTCCAAATTTTTATGATCAGTCCATACCTCAAATGGATGTTTTGCTCCTTCCAGCAAATGTCTCCAGGTCAGTAAGGCCCAATGAACTGCAAAAGCTTCTTTTTCCCAGACGGCCCACCTTCTCTCGGTTTCAGACAGTTTACGGGAGGTATATGCACAGGGCTGTAAGGTCCCTTTCTCGCTGATTTGAAGTAACACCGCTCCAATGGCCACATCACTCGTATCGGCTTGGATCACAAAAGGAGTCTCCATATCTGGGTGCTTTAGCACTGGTTCTGCAGCAAACAGTCGTTTTAGCTTTTCCAAAGCTGCTTGGCACTCCATGGACCACTCCAACGGCTTGTTCAGCCTTGGCTTCACCTCCCCTTTTGTTTTTAAGTGATTTGTGATGGGCATTGGTATCTTAGCAAAAGTTGGGATAAATTGCCGGTAAAAGTTTGCAAATCCCAAGAAGCTTTGAAGTTGTTTTCTGGTATGTGGTGGAGCCCATTCCAATATGGCATGCACTTTCTCTGGATTCATTTCTATGCCCTCAGATGAAATGCGATATCCCAAATAGTCAATTTTCTTGTGATGGAATTCACACTTGGATAGTTTAGCATACAACTTAGCAGTACACAGTTTCTGTAGAACCGACCGCACCAGTTTCACATGTTCATCCAGAGTTTCCATGTAGATAAGGATGTCATCAAGATAAACCAGAACTCCCTTGTATAAATGTTCATGTAACACCTGATTGATCATCTGCATGAATACAGCTGGGGCCCCTTGTAAACCAAAAGGAAGAATGTTGAATTGGAAACAACCCATCGGGCAGTTAAAAGCGGTCTTCCACTCATCCCCTTCCTTAATTCGAATTCGGTAGTATGCTTCTCTCAAATCCAACTTCGTGAAAATCTTCCCCTTGGCTAGGTGGGCCAACATGTCCTTCATCAAAGGGAGGGGGTACACATTTTCCATGGAAATGGCGTTCAAATTTCTGTAGTCCACCACCAAGCGTTTGGAGCCATCTTTCTTTTCACGGAACAACACTGGGGCCGCTACCCGGGGCTTAGCAGGTTGGATGAAACCACGTTCCAGATTTTTATCTATAAACAATCTTAGCTCCTCTAATTCCCGTGGTGTCATTGAGTACAACTTCGGTTTTGGGAGCTTCACCCCAGGCAAAATTTCAATAGCACAGTCTGTTGACTGATGAGGCGGGAGCTCATCCGAGGCCTTCTCACTGAACACTTCCTTTAAATCCCAATACTCTTTTTGAATTTTCTCCTCCCCTTTCACGGGTTCGGTACCTGTGGAAGCTATTTCAATTGGAATCTGAAGCTTCGGCTGAGATCTCTCTTTTTCCGGTCACTGCTTGGTGCGTATGCACAACAACCCCTTTCTCCAGTTAACCTGGGGGTTCCATTTCTGGAGCCAGGGCAATCCCAGTATTAATGGTTGCTCCATCCCAGGGACCACAATAAAGCGCAGAGTCTCATCATGCTCTCCCCTGATCATTTCTATAGGTTCCGTGATAAAACGTGCAGGGCAACCCCCAGCCACTGATCCATCTAATTGGCAAAAAAAAATGGACATCCTAAAAGGCTTTAGTTTTAAGCCCATTTTCTCCACTACTTCCGTGTTGATTATACACCTTGTGCACCCAGAATCTAATAGGGCTAGCATTTCCCCTTCGACCCCTGAATTGGGTACCCTCAACTTCACCGGAATGGTCATAGGGCCCTCGCTTGGACTTACCAGGAAGTTGTCTTCCGAGTCGAAATCGCCCTCTTCAGGGGTAATCGGGGTTTCTGACTCCTCTCCCATGGGAGGGGCGACCTCTGCCATCTCTTTCGACTTTAGTGCTGCTTCGTGAAGCTTCGCTGTGGATTTTTCAGGTTTCTTCCCTTCTTTTGGTGCCCCCTTTGGTTCCAGCTTGACTTTGCAGTTCACAGCCCAGTGACCTTCCTTCCCGCATTGAAAACAGGCAGAGGGGTTGGGTCTTGCCACCACTCCTCCCCTCTGAGGTTTGGGGACCTCTTGAGGACGTGGTGGGGAAGGCTTGCTCTACCCAGAAACTCCCCGCCATCTGCTTCGGGTTAAATCAATTTCCACTTCTTCTGCCAGCAAGTACCACATCTGCAAGTCATTTGGGTCTCTTCTAGCAATGCATCTCTGGTACACATCTTCATTTAATCCATCTTTAAACGCTTCTATCAGGGCTTCCTGGGACCAGCCTCGGATATGACCTGCTAACTGTCTAAATTCTTGGGTGTAGTCAGCCACTGACTACAGAAAATTGGGTGCTTTCTCCAGGTGGGCTGGTAGAAGGAGATTCAGAATAATGTCAGCCGGTGGTCCATTCAAAATCCAAGAAAGAAATACTTAGACTCTTTAAGTTAGAGAAAAGTTATCTTTCACTGAAAGGGAAGTGGTAGCAACCAAAGAATTCTGAATCTGAGAAATTAGGCGCATAAATCACATATACAAAGTGATGGAAATGTTCCCGCCCCCAATAGTTCAGATGAAACTTCCAATTAGAAATTGTGAATATGATCATGTGGGCATCTTCAGGTGATGATGAGGCCTCTGTCCATTGACCTTGGCATACTTTGATAATGGATTGCAGTTGCGCAGAGAAAAGAAAGCTAAGCGAGAAATAGAAACCTAACTCTGATGTATGCTCCCCCCCCTCATTTACACAACAGAAAAATGTAACACCTCCAGCTCACTTCCCAGACTCATCCTCTCCTTCCCCCCTCCCATTTCTTATGACAGCCGAAAGATGCAAGGCAATAGTAGAAGATCTTGAAGGCTGACATTCGGTCCTCCTAGAAAAAGGAAAACCGTCAGTCCTAGCAGAGAGAGAGGAGAAAAATATAAAGACAATAATTGATCATTAGACAATTACAAAGGAATACACTCCTAGGGCTTATCAGGATACTTGGAACGAAATGCTTTGATCAACTTAGGGGCTTTAACATCGGTTTCATTAACCCATATGGCTTGTGAAGAAGGGAAATGTTTCTAGGCTACAAGATACTGGAGCCAACCCCTCCATTTGTGAGAGTCCAGAATTTCTTTAACTTCAAAATGTTGTTCACCTTCAATCAGTATTGGTATGGGAGGGTCAGCCTAGATGGGTCTTAAATCAGAGATATGTTCAGGTTTTAACAAACTAACATGGAAAACTGGGTGAATTCATTGAAGAGTTTTGGTAAGTTCAGCTAGACTCAGGCTACAGCATAACAAAATTGACAAAAGTGAAGGGGGTCTGAATAGTTTCTGAATGCACTGTAAATAGCAATAGCAATGAGCCTCAGTAGTGCAGTAGTTAGAGTGAAGTACCACAGGCTACTTCTGCTGCAGCCATCTGCCTGCAGTTTAGCAGATTGAATCTCACCAGGCTCAAGGGTAACTCAGCCTTCCATCCTTCCAAGGTGGGTAAAATGAGGACCCAAATTGTTGGGGACAATAAGCTGACTCTGTAAACCACTTAGAGAGGGCTGTAAAGCACTATAAAGCAGTATATAAGTCCAAGTGCTATTGCTATTGCTAATAGCGCTTAGATTTATATACTGTTTCACAGTGCTTTACAGCCCTCTTTAAGCAGTTCACAAAGTTAGCATATTGGCCCCAACAATCTGGGCCCTCGTTTTACCCACCTTGGAAGCCTGAGTCAACCTTGAGCCAGTGAGAATTGAACTGTCGAACTGCAGTCAGAGGTCAACAGAAGTAGCTTGCAGTACTGCATTCTAACCATTCTATTCTAAATACTTCCATTATTTACCATATAGTTAGAAATGAAGAAGCTCCTTGGATGAGAAGTGAAACATTTTTAAGGAAAAAAACTAGAAAGTCAAATTGCCTTTAAAAAAAATACCTATGGGATATTTTAACAGAATAGAGTTGGAAGGGACCTTTGAAGTCTTCTAGTCCAATCCCCAGCTCAAGCAGGAGACCCTACATCATTTCATACAAATTGCTCTCCAGTCTCCTCTTAAAAGCTTCCAGTGATGGAGCACCCTCAATTTCTGAAGGCAAGTTGTTCAGGTGACTATTTGTTGCTTCCACTTTCATATCTCTCTCTGTGTGCATGTGTGTGAGTGTGTGTGTGTGTGTGTGTTTACATACATACATAAACACACACATATCAGTTATTTCAGTACAATCATTATGAGTACCAGTGGACTATGTTTGGATTAAACAAATGATTTTAATTTTCAGTTATATTTGCAGCCCAATGTTTTAATATATTACTAGTACAAGCCTCACTACATTTATGCATATTATTTGAACTAAATAACATTATGCTCTAAACCCCAAAACAGTCTGAATAGCCAATGTTCAAATCAACTAACCAAGCAGGAAATAAACTTCACCCAGAAACTCTAAAAGCAAACTAACATTTTTCAGCTCACTTGAAATAAAGTGCCAGGCTGGGCATCTTCTGAATACTAATGATCAGCTGTTTGGCAAGGACAAGAGCCTTAGGAGACCTATCCAGCTCCCTGCTCTTTACCAAACAGCTGATCAGCAATGTACCTCTGTATCTTAACTCAAATTAAATTATCTCTGATTAATGCTAAATTCCTAGCCTGTGCAATTCCCCATCTAACCAAGGATGCAGGCTCAAAATCCTTAACTTAACTTAACTTAACTTAACTTAACTTAACTTAACTTAACT
>BLBF01000002.1:50832796-50886396 GCA_015471245.1 Laticauda colubrina
ACTTAACTTAACTTAACTTAACTTAACTTAACTTAACTTAACTTAACATAACTTCCAAGTAGAAAAAATAGTGAAAGAGGAGATTTACACTTTGTAAAAAAGAATTGTAGCAGAACATTTATGTAACAAAGAAAAACACTGGAGCAAAAATGGTTTTTAAAAACTAGTGTACAAAAACTTTATCCTGTATTTTAGAAAAATTACAAATGAAACCAGATGTAGATTTCATTAATCTTGTTAAGGACACATTTAAAAAAAAACTCTAGTGGACTAGTAAATGTTCAGAAAGTAAAATGGGAGAATTGAACTGATCCACACATCCATTTGATGAAACAAGTGCTGATAGCATGTTTCTTGGCATAACAAGTTTCAAATAAATCTGCTTTGGCATCATATCTGATTCAAATACATAAAGGCTGCCTGGGCACAGGCACTGGCCTTACTCTTAGTATGCCTATGTATGCTTCATGTCATTACATCATATAGATTTAAACACCATATTTAGACGACATCAAAATCTAAAGATATACAGTATTTCAATGCATAGCGTGATGAAAATAGCACCAAAAAGTTAAAACTAGTTTAAAGTTGGCTTGCATTCCTTTATGTGGAATAACAGAATCTCTGTTCACATGTAGAATTCTATGCTTATTCAAATAGGCTAAGCAGCATGGCCATCATTCCACTCATCAGATTTTACTACTCAATTAAACAGGAAAATTAAGTATAGAAATAGGTATCTAGAGTACATGAAGTATATGATTCACATATGCATTGAACCTTGTACACTTTAGATGCATTGAAACATCCTGATCAGATATAATGCCTGAGTGAAGTTGATGTGTTATGTCTCACCTTTCCAACGAGGATGGAAATTCCACAACTCTGACAAAATACAGGTAGGCAAGAAGATTCAGTAGTTATAGAGTTAATTCTTTGAAGCAGGCAGTGTTCTTGGCAGTATCTCACACTCTGCCTGCCAAGTCCAACAAGATAACAGCAACATAAATCAGGAAACAGAAATACACCTAAGCTCCACAGCAAAAACTCACACTTTGTCCCATACGGAGCTCTCAGAGAAAACACACCCACTTTTATCCCCTGAGGGGTGTGTCAGTCACTCAGCTCCGTCTCTGATTCGTCCTCGCTTCCTGCGTTGCAGCTCACACTTTTTCCTGTGACGTTGTCTAGCATCAAGCCAGCATTCATCTACTTGATTCTCTGTCAGAGGCTGCTCCGATATGCCCTCCTCCTTCTCCTGATTAGCCTCAGGCTTTCCCTCTCGGTTATCTGCCAACACCTGAGGTACAATCAGGGAGGAAGGCATTGCCGAAGAGGAAGGTTCTGGGGAGGAAGGCATTCCCAATTCCTTCTCTTCCCCATTGTCCAAGTCTTCTTCTTCTACCAATGCAGGCTGAAGTCCCTCACTGCAGGACCCTTCCCCTGAGTCTGATGATCAGGACATGGTTTCAAAGGGAACTGAGCATGGAAGCTCCGTCTCAGGTCCGAGGCATGGAACGTGGAAGCATCCACCCAGGAAAGGGTGTCCGGACCATTCCCCAGCCTCTTGCTGAAATATTGAAATCGTCCTTTCAGCCAGCGGGAATCCTGAATGCTGACCACTGTGTCGTCAGCAGTGGTATCATCATTGGATACAGGTGGAGGAACCGCAGCAGCGGGAGAATGGAGAGCACACAAAGGGTGTCAGGAACCAGAAGGGAAGGATGGAAGACAAGATGAATGCGCATGGAGCGCGGTAGGGTGAGCCAATAAGCTACGGGATTGATGACTGCCTCGATAGGGAAGGGACCGATGAATCGATGGTCCATCTTCTTGATCAGGCGGTTGACCCATAAATGTTTTGTGGACAACCACATGCAGTCACCCACAGCCAGCGGGGGCATCACCCGTCAAGTGCGATCCATGAACCATTTATTGTCCTCCTTAGCCCATAATAATTGCTGTTTAATCAATTGTTGAACAGAATGCAGTTCCGACAAGAATTCCCACATCTCGGGAACCGGGGAATCCAACAGCGACAATGGAAAAAACCTCAGGTGGAAGCCCACATTCGCGTAAAAAGGTGTCATTTTGCTGGGAGTTGTTGAAGGCAAACTCCGCCAGAGGGAGATAAGCCACCCAATCGTTCTGTCGGTGGTTGACAAAACACCGTAAAAATTGTGTGAGAATGCCAATCACCTTCTCTATCCCACCATCAGTCTCCGGATGGTGCGCCGATGATAAACACACCTGCACCTGCAACGTGGTCATCAGGCTCTTCCAAAATTGAGCGGTAAATTGGACACCGTGATCCGAAACTACCCTGTCTGGCAGACCATGAAGACAGAACACATGCTGCAAAAACAACCGGGCAGTAGTACGGGCCGACGGTAATTTACGACAAGGGATAAAGTGGGCCATTTTGGTTAACATGTCGATCACCACAAGAACAGTTGTAAATCCAGATGAAGAGGGCAAATGTGTTAAGAAGTCCATAGAAATTGCTCCCCATAGTCTTTCCGGAGTTGGCAGAGGTTGAAGAAGACTAGGAGGCGCACCCATCGTGGCCTTCGCTTGCCTGCACGGTACACAGGATGCGACATAGGCGTGGACATCATGCCAGACTCGAGGCCACCAAAAAGTCCACGTGACAAGATGAAGGGTATTAAAAAACCCAAAATGTCCGGCAGCAGGGTTGTCATGACACTGAGTCATAATATGGGCTCGAAGAGGTCCCGTTGGTACGTACAACTGGCCCCGATGTTGGAGTAAGCCCTCCTCCAAAGTCCATGGGGAGTCAGGTCCAATCTCCCCCGTCCTCTGCTGCAACCAATCGTCCAGGCGCTGCGCCTCTCGCACCTGAGTCTGCAAATCCACCGGTTCTTGGACTATGGCCAAAGATTCTGCTGGCAGCACCATCTGCGGAGGAAGGGGGTCCTTGGGGCAACGGTACTCAGGTTTGCGGGACAGAGCATCTGCTCTCCGATTGTGACCACTGGGAATATAGGTCACAGAAAAGTTGAACCGGGCAAAAAACAGCGACCACCGGATCTGCCGTTGGTTCAACTTCCTCGCCGTGGACAAGTGTTCCAAATTCCGATGGTCTGTCCAAACCTCCACCTTGTGCCGAGCCCCCTCAAGATGATGTCGCCTGGTCTCAAACACAGCCTTGATAGCAAGCAACTCTTTTTCCCAGATGGTGTAATTGCGCTCGGAAGGAGTGAGTTTCTGGGAATAGTAAGCACAGGGAAAAAGAGTTGCGCTATCTGCCGGGGCTTGCAACAACACAGCCCCAATAGCCACGTTGGACGCATCCATCTCCACCACGAAAGGACGATGCGGATCAGGATGCCTCAGGACAGGTTCTGCGATGAAGGTTCTTGAGGGCCTCAAAATCCAGTTTCTATGGGGGACCCCACTGGAACAGGACCTTCTTTCAAAGGAGCTGAGTTATGGGACCCGTCAGCTTGGCAAAACCCAGGATAATGATCCGGTAAAAGTTAGCGAACCCCAAGAGACGTTGAACTTCCTTCACGTGACAAAGGGGTTCCCAACTACACAAGGCCTCCACTTTACGCGGGTCCATGGCGATGCCTTTGGGAAAGATGATGTGCCCCAGGAACGCTATGGAAGTCTGGAAGAAGAGGCATTTCTCCAGCTTCACAAAGAGTTGATGCTTCTGAAGACGTTGCAAGACCAGACGAACGTGTTGAAAGTAGCTGTCCCTGGACCTGGAATAAATCAAAATATTGTCCAGTTACACCACCACGAACCAATCCAACATGTCCCGAAATACGTCATTCATCAGGTGCTGGAAGACCGCAGGGGCATTGGTCAACCCAAACGGCATCACAGTGTACTCAAAATGGCCATATCGAGTGCCAAACGTCATCTTCCATTCGTCCCCCTCTTGCATCCGCAACAGGTTGTAGGCCCCTCGAAGATCGAGCTTGGTGAAGACAGTGGCCTCCCACAACCGCTCCATCAACTCTGGAATGAGCGGCAAGGGGTAACTTTTCTGCACCATGATGGCATTCAACCGGCGATAATCGCAACACAAGCGTAAATCTCCCATCTTCTTCTTAAGGCCCTGTCCCACGGACGCAAAAGTATGCATAAAGGACACAGCAGATGAGCAAAATTTCAAGGGTGGCTCCATCCGTTGTCATCCACTCCAAAAAGTGGCAAAAATTTGCATGAAGAGAATGGTAAAGAACGGAAAAGAACAGACATGGATAGTATGTAGCAAGGATGTTAAACGGATGTTCATAGGAAGGCTAGCGGATGTATATAGGATGCAAACCGTTCACTGCGCATCCTTTCTATTTTCGTGCTACTAACGCTGTACAGACGTTCCGTGTACCTTTTGTTTCCTTCCTATTTCCGTTTTCAACTGTAGCGAATGTGAGTTGCGAGGATGCCCAGAGGATGCAGAGAGGATACAGCGGACATTTAACAGATGATAAACGGACATAGACGTTTGTTGCTCAGATGTCGCGGATTTACATCGTACACAGCGGAAAGTTCATCTGTTCACAAAGTTTTGTGCAGCTCAAAACTTCTTACGTGGATGAAATCACAGTGGACCAATGCTTGACGGATAGAGCGTATGAAACACGCATGCAATGAGTACACAATGGATGCATAGCGCTTTCCAACGGATGGCAAGCTTTTTTTAACGTTTTACATCCTCTTTGCATCTGTTAGTGCAGTGGGACGGGGCTTTAACGAAAGAAGGGGAGCTGAGAGAGGGGACGACGATGGCCGGATGAACCCTCAGTCCAAGTTCTTGTCCAAAAAGTCACGGAGGGTGGCCAATTCGGGCTCGGACATGGAATACAGGCGTCCTTTGGGAAGTGGGACATCAGGCAGAAGGTCCACCGCGCAATCATAAGGCCAATGCGGGGGTAACCAGTCCGTCTTCTTCTCACTGAACACATCTGAGAAGTCCAACAGTTCAGGAGGTATGGAGATGGTGGAGGTGGTGATGTCCTGGCCAGCACAGGTGTGGTATAAATGATCCACGTACTGTAAACTTGGAAAGGAAATGGCATTCCATGACCATGCCACCTGAGATCATGAATCCGAAGCCAAGCCATGCTGAGGACTAACAGGAGATGGAGATCCGCGGTGATATAAAAGCGGATCGCCTCCTCATGGTCACCAATGACCGGGTGCAACAGCTGGGTAGCGAATTGAATGGGTCGAGCACGAAGTTCCGGCCTGTCAATAGTTTCGACCCTCAGCAGAGGGTCCACCGGAACCAAGGGCACATCAAAATGGGCCGCAAAGGTCCAGTCCATAAAGTTTGTTGTGGCCCCTGAGTCCACCAGCGCAATCTTGGGAATCCCTTTCAACCGGTAGGCAAGAAAACCTGAGTGTCCTGAAGCAGATGCCGAGGGGGCCCAGAGTCCACCTCCGCTACTTCAGGCGGGTTTTTGGTATGCGCCCGACCTAGGGTTTCCCCAAAGGCGGGCCTGCCCCTTTGCTTAATAGGACAGGAATGAGCAAAATGTCCTGGCCCCCCACAATATAAACACAAACCTCCTTGATGTCTCCGTGTGCATTCTTGGGCCATCAGGCGAGGTTGGACTGCTCCCAACTCCATTGGCTCCTCAGTCATAGCCACAACACTTTGGGTGACCCGGGGCATTGGATGCACAAGGTGCTGTGGCAGAGAGATGGATGGCTGCTCCTGGACGGTGTGTCGAGTCCTGCGCCGTTGAAGTCCGGCGTTGAGGCACAAACATTGCACCACCAGAGCGTCGAGGGTCGGGGCCAGTTCTACCTGAACCAACTCATCCTGTAGCTTCTCTGACAGGCCATCCTGAAATGCGTCCATCAAGGCTGCATCGTTCCAGTTAGAATCCAGACAGAACAGCCGAAATTCCGAAATAAATTCCTGCAGGGAGCGCTTCCCCTGGTGAAGTTCCTTTAGACGTCTGGCTGCCATCTGCACCCGTATGGGGTCCTCATACATTTGGTGCATATGTTGCCCAAGCCCCTGATAATCCGTTAACAACAGGCTGTTCTGCAGTAATAAAGGAGTGGCCCATCTGGCAGCTGAGCCCGAAAGGAGGCTTATTACAAACCTCACCTGAGCCTGGTCATCTGGGAACTCAGATTCATAAACAATTGGCACTGTCCCATGAAAGCCGGGAACATCTCAGGCTGCCCAGAAAACTTATCCGGCATAGTCACTGGGCATTTCTGACGGGGAGGGGCAGCAGCAGCAGCAGCAGCAAGTTGATTAGTCAGCTGGGCCACCTGCAGTTGCAAAGCCTAGTTTTCATTCTGCAGCTGCTGGTGATCCATCTTGGTCAAAAGATGGTTTACGTGTGTGGTACGGGACAAAAATGTTATGTCTCACCTTTCCAATGAGGATGGAAAGTCCACAACTCTGACAAAATACAGGTAGGCAAGAAGATTCAGTAGTTATAGAGTTAATTCTTTGAAGCTGGCAGTGTTCTTGGCAGTATCTCACACTCTGCCTGCCAAGTCCAACAAGATAACAGCAACATAAATCAGGAAACAGAAATACACCTAAGCTCCACAGCAAAAACTTACACTTTGTCCCGTATGGAGCTCTCAGAGAAAACACACCCACTTTTATCCCCTGTGGGGTGTGTCAATCACTCAGCTCCGTCTCTGATTCGTCCTCGCTTCCTGCGTTGCAGCTCACACTTTTTCCTGTGACGTTGTCTAGCATCAAGCCAGCATTCATCTACTTGATTCTCTGTCAGAGGCTGCTCCGATATGCCCTCCTCCTTCTCCTGATTAGCCTCAGGCTTTCCCTCTTGGTTATCTGCCAACACCTGAGGTACAATCAGGGAGGAAGGCATTGCCGAAGAGGAAGGTTCTGGGGAGGAAGGCATTCCCAATTCCTCCTCTTCCCCATCGTCCGAGTCTTCTTCCTCTACCAATGCAGGCTCAAGCCTCAGAGCCACAACACTCATGTAAATGGGAAATCCCTGCTTTCTTTAAGGTACCAAAAGCCAAAGTTTCCACAACAGTTCATGGGGTTTTTCTAATGATAATGATATAAAAATGCCAACATGGAAGGAAGCTTCCTTTGTTTGAAAAATACAAAAAAGTCTATCCACAAGACATTTATTTATACTATGTGTGTCAAAAGAAGTCAGCCTTAATCTACTATTTAGGATGTTACTTAAATAGTCAGATGTTAAAATATGTTAGTTTGAATTAATGCAGATATTATCTGTTTAAAAACAAATAGAAGTATGTGCTTTGCCTGAAATATGATGTACTCAGTTTCAGATTAATTGCTTAAAGATAAATGTCTGGAATAACCAGCAGCCTTGCAGCATGACACTCAGGTAAAATGCTCCTTATGCTTTCTTCTATATTGATGCTAGATAATATAGGTTTTAAACTAAAATTAGAGGTATGAGAAATGCCCATATGGATATAATAATCACCAGAGAAAATAGCTATAGAAACAACATTGCAGCCAGAACAAATATATGTGCAGAAAAGAAAGTAGCCACAAACATTTCTCAACTGTAAGAATTATACCTGGTAGCAGCAACAGACAATTACACAGTGACAATAAAATATTGGGAACCCTACTGCTACCAACACAGTCGTGTTCTTCCGAAACGTTAGTTACTTTCTTTGAAACACTGAGGGCCTATAGTGGGGTGGCTCCACCAACCAGTTGGAGATTTTGCTTAGAAGTCTTCTTCATGCTGTTTATGTTGCTGACAAAGCCAGTTTGCCGCAAACCAAATGCTGCCACTTTTTTGTTTACATATCTCATTTCCAGGACATTACTGCCCTCCCCAACTAATCCAGCTCAGTGTGCCAGGAAAGAGCTCCCTTTTTCTGTGAAGTTTGTTAATTATCTTCCTAGGAGGTGTTCACTCAAACACCACCTGAAGAGACCTCTTGCTATCCATGTTTAATTAAGGCTCATATCCCTGAATAAGGATCCTAACAAAGCTCTCTTTTTCACAGAGAACAAGGGCAGGATCATCTTTTTGAAGAAAAAGAGGCTTTCAGAACAATTAGCCTAAGACTGTCTCAGAATGATGAGCACAGTTCAGCAACTGTGGAAATTAAAAGTAGCCTCTGGGCATAAATAATGTCTAAAGAATATCAGTCCACAATAGGATATATGACTTATAGATTTCATCCTTTCACAACATTTCTCCAATTCCTTATGCTTATCAAAAATGCTCATCCTATTGTTTGGTATATTCACGAACAGTAACATTTCCACAAGAACATATGTTTGTTTTGCATGGAAAAAAACAGTTCTCATTTTGAAAACATTTTGTGAACTTGAGCTGGGAACTTGTGTTTTGTCAGATATTTCTTGATCTAGAGGTACTTCTTCCTTAATGGAGATTTATGATACAAACAAGTAAATGTCCATTTTAAAAAACTGGATATTTAAAGAAGTATTCAATTCTGGACTGCCTAGATATACATTTTTATGCTAGAAAATGGAATTGTCTCTGCTTGAAGCTGTTTAGTTTGATCAGCAACTCTTTTTCTCCTTAATATAGGTAGCCAATTACTTTTTATTTACCTCCATGTATTATTCTTATAAACAAGGAAAAGTTATATTATATCCATAATTGGTGCATTGTTAGCAAGCATGAAGAAGGTCACAGAAGTAATTTCCAACTGTGATCTCCTTTTTTGTTCCCTTGTTTACCAGATCAAGTACTCTGTTGATAAAATCTTTTTTTCAAGGGGAGTGATATCGCATTTTAACTGAAGCTAACAACTGCAGTTCTTACTTGTTCAGAGTTTCATCTGAAATGAACAGTAATAAGAATTCTGTAACCACATTTTTCAAGTGTTAAATATGATCTGTCAACGAGTGAACAGTTTGTTATTCTACATATTAATCAGCCTTCCACTCACCCTTCAGCCAGAGCTGGAGTGATAAAATGCAAAGTGGCTCACTTTAGTGAACTTAGTCCCTTTATGTCTGAAACACATGCCATGGGAATGGAAATGCCCTTGTAAACTTCTCAAGCTCCTGGGTTCACAGAAATGGCAGCAATGTAGGAAAACTATTCCACATCCTGCAGAGAGGAAATTAAAGGTATCACAGAAAAAAAGAATCTGCTGCATAGTACAAAAAAATCCAAACCTTACCTCCTGATGCTAAACATCTGCCACTTTTTTGCACTGACTCACCCAACAGTGAGAAAATATAAGCATCTTTGAGGTTGCAAGAAGCCTATTCCAGACACAAACTGTCTATGCTGGAAACTACGGGAAGACCCACAGGAAGCAGGGACCCTGGAAAAAAGAGTGTGGGAGTATATCCTGTAAAGACAGATAACAAGTCATAGTAGGACTATGGGAACATATTCCCCACTAGTACATGAATAAAATTTCACAAGTCAAGGCCCCTGTTGTTGACACAGGGATTTAAGTTTAAAAGAAATTGTTTTATGTTAAATGACTTGGTATGAATGGCAGTTATATCAACAGTCAAGTAGAACAGTTTCCCTGAGAGCTACAGGACAAGATACTCCAGCCAGTGGACCCAAAACCATTCAGAGACCTCATGTATAACTCCCAGGAATACTGAAGAAAGCAAAGATCAGCCTGGCTCCTCCATCAGAAGAGGAGGAACATCTGTAGAGAGCTGTTCTTTCTCTCTTGGCCAGATAAAACACTCCACTCCAGTTCTGAGAGTTGTTTATATTTAGTTATTCAAATGCTAGATCTATCAGAAATAAGAAGAAAGTAGAAAGGAAAATACCAGCTGAAAGATTTCCTATCTAGTAGTTTTTTCTGCCTATTATAAAAATAATGACAAATGTAAAAGGATGTAGGTTTCATGGTAAAAATTCTCCAGCGGGGGCAAAAACAACTCATATGTTTTTAGCAATCATTTTTTGGACAGTAAACACATAAAGACAAAAGAGGGAAATATTTTTGACTCCAAATATATTGCTAATTGAAAATATTAAAAAGTATTTATTTTTATTTTTTGCTGTAATATCTCAGACAACGTAACAGTATATCAATACAATACAAATCGGCTGATGTGACAAGTAATGTTTTACATTACTGTATTTCATCCAATCTGTGTGATATGTTATGTAGTATTCCTTCCAATAAGAGTCCACAGTGTAATTTTGTTTTTCCCAAAGTTTCTTCCTGCTCTTGGCCCCAAGCCAAATTGTCATCACACTCCCCAGGAGCTTTTCACTGTAGAAAGGAAGATATATGACTATAAAAATAGTGCTCCCTTGGTGCATACTAGTCCATAGCTTCTTAGATCTGCCTTTTTTGGTACCATGATCTTGCTCCAAATTATGTCCTCTCCTAAAAGGAAAGCCATTTAAAAAAAAATTCTGAGAGTTCTAACCACAGAATTCTAAAGCAAAAAAATTATTGCCTCTTTACTGCTATCAATAAATAAAGCTTAATGTTTCACTCACTTTTTCAGTACTCTGAACAGATAAATTAGTTCATTCACCTTGTAAATATTATTTGAAAGATTAATCAGAAAAATCTAGTAAATTATTCTATAAAAAAGCAGGTCAAGAAAAGGCTAATGCTTGCTAGAAAGACAGATACATAAAGCTTAGTCTAAGAGATTGCATGCTATAAGTAAACTATCTCTCTTGTAAACAAAAGAATCAGGGAGCATCCTTCAAAGCATCTTATGATTCCCTAAAGCCAGGGGAAAGGACTCTGGGGGCATAAATAGAATGCAGATGTTTCGAAAATGCATCTTAGTGTTCTGCTTAACATATTACCCTACAGGGAGGCTATGTCTTCCCCCTGGGGACATTCCAAAGAGAGACCAGCTGATTGCTCATATTGAAACAACATGTCCAAGAAAAATTGCAATAGAAAGAAAATAATACTGGCCTATTCTCAAGCTGCATATTAATTATGAACTTCTCTCATTTCTTTCTATATGCCTCTCTCATCCTACTTCATTTTTTTTATAGTCTGCTATAAAGCTTTCCAAGGGGAATAGAGTAGTGGGTAAAGAGCCGTGAAGGAAGTAAATTCAGGCACTGACAACTGTTCCCAGTTCCCCCCAGACTGCTGGATAGGAAACAAAAGATATTTGCACCAGAGGCAGTTTCTTTTCTGGAAGAGAACAAAGGTGGGGGGGAAACTTCTACATAACGTTACTTCAAATTCCCTATCAAGCTGTTATAATACCAATATTCTCCTGAAATCTAAGAGTAGTAAAATAAACAAATCATTATGTTACAAGAGGGCTGAAGAATTTACAGCCCTCAAAAAGATGCTGAACTGGAATTCAGCATCACAGCATGGTAATTCAGCAATGCTCGGAAGGCAACCATTTTACCATTTTAATTTAAATTGTTTGCCTGTACGCTTTCAGATCTAGCTGCTTTCTATGTACAGAGAATAAGAAAATTAATGAAAACAACTTTTTCAAAATGGTAGCTTAAAAACATAATAAATACACAACTGGTATCCAAAAGACAGTTTTTTATCTAATTCCTCAGTTTTCTTCATTACAACTAATATATCTTGCTGATTCCCGATGTTGCTTTTGGTGAAGAATACTGTAAATGCCTATTACAATTGCTAATTGAACATCAGATACAGATGTGAACACCCATAAATATAAATAAATATAAATGCTGTCCCTTTTATGGTTCATAGTAATATCCTAGTCTGGTGTCTTTTTATTTATTTTTTAATATGTTTGATCACTACTTTCCATGTTTGATGCCAAGAATCAATGAATTTGCAACAGCATAATGAATTTTATTTATTTATTTTCTTTATCTGTCAAAATTGTCATATGTAACCTCCTCTAATATACAGTATATGACTAATACAAATCTCCTCCACCTATATCTTTGGTACAAATTTATGAAAAGTGATTAACCCAAATATTCTCCATATTAAATGTCTCCTTTCTCGGATGTAGTTAATCCAGATATAAACTTTAAAAATACAACTATTACACTATAATAAATATTTATATATTATTTTCAAGAATTATTCTTTGTTTGGGGAATACATCTTTCACAAGCAGAGACAAATTATCCTGGCAAACTCCATCTTATGCCACTGTGTATATAACTGGAAAGCACACCCTTTAGGGAGATCTTGCAAACTAATTCTTATTGTTGACAGCATCATTTCTATTCCCACATTCACATACCTAAAGAAGGCAGAAATATTAATCCCCATTAATATTTAAAGATAGGATTGTTTTACTGTTTTTTAATTATTACAATATTTTTTGAATTTAATAGAACAATTATGAAGAAATTCACCATCTTTACCTTCTAGATACTTAAATTTGCATCTTTGCAGAGCTGTGGAATGTAGGATGATAAAGAAAGATTTCCCCAAGAACAATAACAGAGATTATGTTTTCCAGTGAGTTCCAGAGCCATCATGACAATTATCTACTAAACCATATTGTTTCTTTTACTGATCCAAGTTCTGTTAATACTCCCAGAAGCCTGATCATTGTTGGGATCTACATTTGCACATGAAGCAGCTTGGGTGGGAAGAATGCATGCTGTTTACTTGCCTAACACTGTCTGTATACATTTCACACTGGGAAAGACCACTGCAGAAAAAGCACACAAATATTTCACACACTTCCACACAGAAACTAAGGCTTGGGGAAAGCTCCGTAGGGAACTACAAATCATGCACTATAAATCAAGACATTGTAACTGTAAATATATATACTGTGAGAAATGGGAACTAACTTTTGCTTACAAATATCCAGGCAAAGTCCTCACTGTGGGGGATAATAATAGAATAAATCATCAACTAATAGCCAGGATCTAACCACCCTTCCTTCTGAGAACTGTCAGCTGTAGTATGCAAAATTACTATACCCCTGTATGATTCTATATTGTGGTTTTCATAAACAGCAAAGGTGACATTGAATATCAGTTCATACAGTAGCCTTGAAAGAAGTTTGTAGCTTTCTATACAGTATTTTCCTAATGTTGAAAAGTCTTATTTTCCTGGGCTAATATACTGAATATATTATGGGATCCTTGTGCTCTCTGAACTTTTCTTGCAGACTTTCATTATCAAACCAGGTAACATCATTAGTGCTCTTAAGGAGTAGTGTTTGCTCTCATTTTATATACTAAAGTATACTGATATATCAATGGTTTGCTCTGTCAGTGTTGGTGGGAATGGTCCTGGTGGTTTATTGTTTACCTATTTCACTATTGTTTCACTATTGTTTACCATCAGCTTGTTTGGCAGTTCTTTGATTGGGATATTGTTTGCTTCTTTGCTGTTGGTATAATGTTAATCTTAATGTTAAAATCTCTTCATCTGGATATTGATTGCTGGTGATGAGGTATTTTGATCATTTTGTTTCCTTTTTGGCTTTTTGATTGTCTCTTTTGAATGGTATATAGAAGTTTATGTCTATTAACACAGTGGATCCCAACCTTTATGGTTTGGTGGCCTGGTTGTAAGGGTGGGAGGAGAGCTTGCCCAGCTGCTCACATGACCTAGTTCCAAAAATGCCACAGCCCAGGGTTGGGGGACTCCTGTTTTGCTGCATGATTTGTCTGAGTGCTAAGCTTCCAGGAATTCTTTTGTGTTTTAACTAGAAAGCCCATGACATGATTGAGTCATTCTTTTTTCCTTGGACTTACAACTGCCCATTCAGTGACCATTCAAAATTATGACATTGCTGAAGGGAGTTGCCATCCCTTCCTCGAGTTATGGCCTTTGCAGCACCCCACAGTTACATAATAAACATTCAGGCTCTCACCTTGTGCCCAGACTTATGACCATGAGGGCACTGAAACTCCCTCTACCCACCTATCTTTCTGCCCATCCAATGCAGTTGCTGACAGGCATGCCAAGCTGATGCAAGGTACATCAGACAAACGAGCAAGTATGGTGTTTCTAAGACTAGAAAGGCTGGAAAGATTAAATATAAATTTAAAAATAAATATAATTATATCTATGAAAATATTTTCTTTTTTATTTTCCTAATTAACTCCATTTTTTAAAGAGTGACTTTTTTATGTTCCAGCTAATTGCAATCCTTTATCTTGAAAAAAGATAAAATTGCTAAGAAATTATTTTTCTGTAGTATATTTAACATTTTTCTATTGTTTTTCAGATCTGTCAATAAATTCACCTATTAATCCTGGAATGTTTTTTTAGAAGAGGACTAGATGGAGCTGACTCCATGATGTTAATTAGATCTGAAGTCTTCTTTTTTTTTTTCAAGAAATTTGTAGATGTATTCAACAGTTACAAAAATGTACTCATATTTGACTGCTGGCTAAGAAGAACCATGAGCTGTCAAAACCAAGGAAATATTACATGCTTGTAAATGTACCCTCCCTTTTAGAGTTTTTCTGTACTAATACTATTAAAGAATCTGAAGTCATGCAATTGACACCAACTTTTGGCATGTGCTCAGCCACTGATACCATAGCAGCCAAGAGTGTGACTGGTGCCAGTCCTTATTGTCACAGGAGCTCCAGGACCGCATGAAGAAGGGCCCTCCAGGATGCAAAACAATACTGGGAAGGAAAAGGAGGGAACCTCGACCTTGGGGCAGGGCTGGTGGCAGACTATTGAACCTTGTGTCTCGACTAACTACTGAGAGTAAGACATTCTTGGAAGCTGCAGAGATTGCAGATGAAAACAAAGGATTCTATCATGTAGGAAATAGAGCAAAACACAGTAGAATATGTTTTGTTTTCTGAGATAAAATAAGCACAGAGCATTCCAGCTGGGTCAGGAGACTCTAGATCTTTCAAAGGAATTGAAGAGCACATTCATTTAAAGACAGTTAGTGATTTAAAGACCATGGACTATTTAAAAAACCTTGATAATCTCATTTAAGAGGAAGAAAATTGAAAAGTGATAACCAAAGCATTGTACTGTATTTACCCTGAGAAGCTTAAAATAAGTATTTTGAGACACACCTTTAATATTAGTCTTGTTCACTGCAGCCTTTCAATTTAATATTTTTATATATTCACTGCACATAGTATTTTTAAAATGTTTATGTAAGTTTAATTTTATTTTCTTTTAAGGAAGCATGTCACGTCATGATGATGCTTCAAGTTTGCCAAAATACCGAACACACTTCTAATGTTATCCTATAACTGGTTGTTGTTTTTTTAAGGTAAAAAAACCCCACATTGATCCTCATACAAAAATTATTAGGAAATTATTTTCAACCTCTCAAGCAAAATCATTGTAAACAACTTATAGTCATTATTCAGTGATGATATTGGCCAATAGTTTCTTGATAAAATCAAATCTTGTTCTTCTGTAAGGCATTATTGTTTTATTAATTTATTTCTATCTCTTTTCCATCTTTTCTCTCTGTAAAATAGAATTCATTGTATCTTGTAAAAGTTCATCCTCATTTACAATAAGAAGCTGGTAACCTATTTAGCCCAGGCACTTTTCCTGTTTTAATCTTTTTTTATAGTTCCACAAACCCTTATTGTTATATCTCCATACATAATCTGTTTCTCTTTTGCATAAAATTTGTCGCCATGATGGCAGAACCCCTTGTTGCTCAGTAATGGGGCCAGTGAGTTGTACTTTCATGCATGGAAAGTTAAGACAAGTGAAAAGTAGATTCCTTTGCTTTCATTTTCCACCCAACCAAACATCACCAGCTGTTAGGTAAACATTCCCACTGTCTCTCTTATTGGAAGGAGACAAGTTTTAACAGATGGCTAGGTCCATGGACTTAGCCATATGTAAAAAATCCAACATTAAGAGAGTGTATCTGTAGGGTGAACATGGTTTCCTTATAAAATAGAAGATATTTTAACTGGCAGGTACTGGTTTTATTTCTCCCACCAGTATCAGCCTTGGCCTACATTAAAAAAATACAAGATGTTACATATTACCATGCTCCAAATACTCTATTCCCATTGGTCCACAAATACTCGAATCTGATTGGTGTTCTACTCGACGGTGATTGGTCAAAAATAACTAGCCGATGATTGGCCGCCTCAGCAGCGGGAGAATCAAGAAGCCGTCATTGGTCGTGAGCAGCCTCTCTATAAAAAAGGGCTGCTGCGGCTCCTGGTTCAGATGGAATTCAGCAACTAATAAAAGAGCTGAAGTTACGCTGGTCTCTAGTCTCATTCTTTGTGAACACAACACTGGCGACGAAGATGGGATTCTGAGACAAGGAGACCAGTCGAGCACGTGGCAATGAGAACCGAGCAGATGAAATGGCTGGAACCAACTTGCCATCCGCACCATTCAACCCAGCGACAGAGGACTGGGAATCATACATCGACAAATTCCTCATGTTCCTTGAGAGCAACGACTTACAAGGAATCTCCAACAACAGAAAGAGAGCCGTGTTCCTGACGCACTGTGGGCCCACAGTGTTCAAGATGGCCAAAGCCATCTTTGGAGGACGTAAAGCAGATGGCCTGGCCAGATTTGGAAAAATTGCTGAAGATTAATTACTCACCGACTGTCTTCAGCCTTATTCGAAGACATGAGTTCTACAAACGGGACCAGAGAGAAAGTGAGAATATTGCAGACTTCATAGTGGCTCTCAGGGACATTGGAGGAGCATGCGAGTTCCTCAACATGGATGAAGCCATGAGGGATCGCGTGGTCCTTGGTCTAAGAGATCTCACTTTGCAGAGCCGACTGCTAACCCGACCAAAAATTATGGTCACTGAGGCTATCACTGAGGCCACGGCAGCTGAAGCCACTAAAAAATCAGCAGCCAAAATGCAAAATAAATGCGACAACACAAAAAACACTGGCAGAAACAAGCCAAATTCCAGAGAAGAAGTCAAAGAACACACACAAGACCATCGCGCACCACAAGGATAGTGAATCATTGTCCAAGACCGACGACAAAGAGGAAGAAATCCACAGACTCCAGTCAGAATGAAATAGAGGGGAGAGGAAAGGACATAAGTCGGGGTTCCAGTGCGCCTGGTGCGGAGGAGACCACCACCATTCCGAGTGCCATTTCCTAGACGCCATTTGCAGGTATTGCGAGAGACGGGGACACATAGCAAGGGTCTGCCGAAACCAGAAAAGCTACAGCCCCCAACGTAGAGACAACACCCCACCACAAATAAAAGAAAGACAGACATTGAGCCATGAGAGTCGAGAAAGCAGAGGCAAATGGCTAAACGAAAGCTACAGAAAAGAAGAAACACACCAAACTATAACCATCGGCCATTCAAATGCAACCAATGGCCAGAAGGTTCATGTGGCAGTCAGCATCGAAGGCCAAAAATGCGAGATGGAGGTGGACTCCGGCTCATACCTATCAGTGGTATCATGGAATATCATTAAAATACTGATACTGCAGATACGCAGAATGGAAGTAGAAAATCAAACACTGATACTAAAAGATTACCAAGGAAACAAGATCCCCATAGTCGGACTCGGACACTTCCAAGTCACATTCAAAAAACACACAAAAATTCTACCTTTAACCATCATACACCGGAACCGCCCAAGCCTGCTGGAACTCGAGTGGTTCGAACCCCTGGGAATTGGAGTGACCAGAATCAACAGTGTCACTGAGACAGACTGGGAGGAGAACCTAATGAGGGAGTTCCAGGACGTCTTCAATGGGAAACTAGGCAAGTACGGAGGGTCCCCTATATAATTTAATTTAAATCCGACAATAGCTCCAATTAGGTTAAAAGCAAGGCGACTTCACTTCGCATTAAAACCGAAGATCGATGAGGAATTAAATAAACTCATAGCACAAGGAATATTGGAACCAATTGACCACGCTAAATGGGAAACCCTAATCATAACCCCAATTAAGCCAGATGGGTCTGTGAGAATCTGTGGTGACTACAAGGCCACCCTAAACCATGCACTACAGCAAAGCGCATATCCTGTTCCAGTAGTGCAACACCTGTTACACTCATTGGGGAAAGGCAAGGTTTTCGCAAAGCTCGACCTTGCGCAAGAATACCAGCAATTGCCAGTTGACCCTGAAACAGCAGAGGCACAAATGATCATGACTCAGAGGGGAGCATTCAAATGCAAAAGACTGCATTGGAGTCAGCGTGGCCCCAGGGGTGTTCCAAAGCCTGATGGAGCGGTTGTTACAAGGCATAAAAGGGGTAGTCCCATACTTTGATGATGTGCTAGTGTCAGCCAGTGACAAGAAACAACTAGAAACCCGTCTTAGAATAGTATTGCAAAGATTCCAAAAGGCAAGACTCAAGGTCAAAAAAGAAAAATGTCAGCGAGCCACCTCGAAAGTCGAATTCCTGGGGTAACTAATCGATAAAGATGGCATCCACCCCACAGATTAAAAAAATCAAAATGATCAAAGAAGCGCCCAGACCAAAAAACAAAGCAGATTTACAAGCATTCTTGGACTTATCAATTTTTATAATGTTTTTCTGCCACAGAAGGCAACGATGGCAGAACCACTACATAGATTACTGGACAAGGCAGTCCACCTTGGGGATGATGAGAAGAGACTGCGTTCCAGAAAATAAAAGATTTAATAACATCCGAATCTGTATTAATACAATACAGCGAGACACTGCCACTGACAGTCACCTGCGACGCATCACCATTCGGCGTCGGAGCCGTACTCAGCCACACGCTGCCAGATGGGTGAGAAGCACCGATCGCATTCTACTCCAAAACACTGTCTATGTTGGACAGATAGGCGTTAACAGCAATATCTGGGATCAAACAGTTCCATGAATACCTCTACAGTAGGACCTTTACACTCATTACAGACCACAAGCCCCTACTGGGAATACTAGCAGGGAACAGGGCCACCCCAAACATATTCTCCCCACGAATGACAAGATGGTCCAAGTTCCTTGCTGCATACAATTACAAATTAATTCACCCACCAGGCAAGGACATTTCACACGCCGATGCGCTGAGCCGTACTCCCCTACCTGAACTAGGGAGTGACCCGGCACCAACCACATCCACCCTACAGATTGAGGCACTACCAAACCTAGCCATAACCGCAGTGGACATTGCAAAAGAAACCACAAGAGACAAAAAATTGTCACAGGTTTTAAACTGGATAGGAAAAGGGTGGCCGGAAAATGAGACAGATGTAATTTTTAAACCGTTCAAGAACAGGCAGACTGAACCTTCATTGTTAAAAGTTTGTATTCTATGGGGGGATCGGGTGGTCATACCGGAAGTATTACAAGAGCACGTACTGAATATCTTACATGAAGGACACCTGGGTATCGTACGAATGAAAGCCCTGGCCAGGAGTTATGTATGGTGGCCAGGGATGGATAAGGATATTGGGAGATGGGTAGAAACCTGCACTAAATGCCAAAGATCCCGACCTGTACCCTCCGCAGCACCTATACTTGACTGGGAAACACTGAGGGGGCCCTGGTCAAGAATACACATAGATTTTGCAAGGCCTACAAAAGGACACACATTTTTAATTATAGTAGACGCATACTCAAATTGTCTGAAGTAAGCGTCAACTACAGAAGCAGTTATCAGACAACTGAGGAAACTTTTCGCCACACATGGGTTACCAGACTTATTAGTTTCAGATAATGGGCCACAATTCACAGCATTGACATTTGAAAAGTTCCTCGCCGAACACGGCATAAGGCATGCCTTGACAGCGCCGGGCCGGCCGGCTACGAACGGGCGGGCAGAATGCATAGTCCGGTATACCAAAGAAACCATAGAAAAATTAGACACAGGAGACATACAAGAGAAAATTTACAAAATGCTCACCATACAACACATCACACCTAACTCCACTACAAATAAAAGCCCAGCAGAATTACTAATGGGTAGAAAATGAAGATCATATCTGGATAGATTACACCCCACATACAGCCCTGAAAAACCAATAGACTCCTCCAGCAAACACTGCACATTCGAACCAGGGGACCTAGTCTATGCTAAAAATCTCTCGGGGCACCCACTGTGGGTACCAGCAAAAATAACAACAGGTAACAGGACCCCAGTCATATAGATTAAAAATGTACGAAAGAAGAAGCTGGAGGAGACACATAGATCAATTAAGATCAAGAACATTGGAATGAACCAGTGACACACCCAGGCATGAAGAACAACAACACACTCCAGTAACACAACAACCATTAAACAAAAATAATAATAATCAAACAAGAGAGGGGGGAGACCCCTCAAACACAAATAAGAGGGGAGGGGGAGACTCTCCATTAGAACAAGAAACACCGCAAAATCAAAACACAACCCACAAACCAAATTCTCAAATAAACCCAGAAACAACTACTTACCTGAAGAAGACTTTGGCGAAGAGGAACAGGAGGCACAAGAAGACCAAGGAGCCCCTCCGGAAGGGAGCAGCTGAGCCGACTCTACCAACCTGTGTAGGCCAGGTGGGAGTGTCATATGGAACCTCCACCTTCCAGGAGATTCCACAGAGAAGGACGGGAGAAACAGCGATCCCATCCGAACCCACCAAAGACAACAGCACGACTAAACTGTGCAGGTCAACTAGACAACATAAAAGCCCTGCTTACTTACATCACTACGTAATGTAGGACCAAACCAAGAGGGGAGGGGTATTACATATTAGCATACTCCAAATACTCTATTCCCATTGGTCCACAAATACTTGAATCTGATTGGTGTTCGACTCGACTGTGATTGGTTAAAAATAACTAGTCTATGATTGGCCACCTCAGCGGCGGGAGAATCAAGGAGCTGTAACTGGCTGTGAGCCACAGCAGCCTCTCTATAAGAGAGCACTGGCTGCTGTGGCTCCTGGTTCAGACAGAATCCAGCAACTAATAAAAGAGCTGAAGTTACGCTGGTCTTGAGTCTCATTCTTCGTGAACACCACATAAGAATTTATCTACCTGCCTGAGAAAGGTTCAGTCAGTTAATTTCAGATATCTTCTGTTTCTTATTAATATAATAAACTGAAGGTAATAGGCAAAGCCACATAGTTTAACTAATAATGAAATGTAGATTATGCACCTAAAACAAAAGGTCTCTGTGATTTTGAAATAAGTTAAATATTTATGAAGTCTCCATTATTTTTATTGTGCTCAGAATATTAAGTTATCATTGTTCTGTATAAAGAATAGTAGACTCCTAAATACAGGTTTCTGATTGGCTAAAGAACTTGAATGGGGATTGGTTCAAAAGGAAACAATCCACATAGCTGCTCAAAGGTGGCAAATATTAAATACCTGTCATTGGCTACAAGCCGGCAGAGCAAAACCTATATAGGGCTGCCGCAGCTTGAGCCAATGTTCCGTTTTTCAACTGTGTTGTAAAATAAAGACTTTGTTGTTGGAACCCGGTCTACCTCGTGTTTTTCCGGACGGAACACTGGCGACGAAGGTGGGATCACCCTAAATGCAAGACTGAGCATGCGGTGAGAGATAAAACCAGATGAAGAACAATGGCTGGAAACAACGTGCCGCCCGCACCCTTCAATCCCAATGAAGAAGATTGGGAATCCTACGTAGACTGTTTCCAGATGTACCTGGAGAGCAATGAGATGGAGGAAATCTCACACCAGCGCAAGAGAGCTGTTTTCTTGACACACTGTGGGCCTGCAATCTTCAAAATGGCCAAGGCTTTGGCGAAGCCCCGAGATGTAAAACAATTGACTTGGACAGAGCTCCAAAGAACATTAAAGGCCCACTATGCACCGGTGGTGTCAAATTTAATAAAGCGGCACAAGTTTTATCGGAGAGACCAGAAAGAAGGCGAAACCATCGCTGATTTTGTGGCAGCCCTCCGACAAATAGGGGGAGCGTGCGAGTTTCTGAACTTAGATGAAGCGATGCGGGATCGAGTAATATTGGGGTTAAGAGACTCTAATATACAGAGCAAGTAACTGAATAAACCCAACATATCAGTAGCCGAAGCTATCGCAGGAGCCTCGGCCGCTGAAGCCGCGAAAAAATTGGCGGATAAAATGAAACAAATGAACGCGAACAATGACGAAACAAGCCTGGCCAGAGGGAAAAAACAATCTCCCACCACCACTCATTACGAAGAATTCGACAAGACATCAGAATCCGGGGAGGAAGACGACGAAA
The DNA here is from genome assembly GCA_015471245.1 of Laticauda colubrina. Lineage (NCBI taxonomy): Eukaryota > Metazoa > Chordata > Lepidosauria > Squamata > Elapidae > Laticauda > Laticauda colubrina. Next base: position 50,854,813 of record BLBF01000002.1, read on the forward strand.
TCCACCGCCTATACACCAACAAGAAAGGGCGCGAAAACAGAAATCGGCGGGAATGCGCTGGCTGCGGGGGAAACCATACTTGAGCCGATTGCAGATTCCTCAATGCCATTTGCAGAGCATGCAAGAAAAGGGGGCATATTGAGAGAGTATGCAGGAACAAAAAGAATTACAGCCCAAAAAGACGCAGCGACTCCCCAGCAAAGACTGAGCCAAAACTAGAGAAAGTGGCAGTGAAACAAGCAAGCCACTAACCGAGAGAAAGCATACCAGACTTTCACTATCGGAAGCGCTCACACGGAAAGCGGGAAGAAGGTAAAAATAATTGTAAAAATTGAAGACAACCCCTGCTAAATGGAGGTTGACTCTGGATCTTTCCTATCAATGGTGTCATGGGACACCATCAAAAAACTGGTCCCAGACATCAAGATCAAGGAACTCCAGAGGCAAAAACTAACCCTCAAGGACTATCAAGGAAACCGAATTCCTGTAGTAGGCCTAGGACATTTCCGAGTCGCCTACAGACAACATGTCGCAGTACTACCATTAACGATAGTCAACCAAGATCGACCAAGCCTCCTGGGCATCCAATGGTTCGCACCATTGGGCATCGGGATGACTGGAGTAGACCGGGTGGCTGCAACCGACTGGGAAGAAGACCTGATCCAAGAATTCCAGGACGTTTTTGATGGCTCCCTAGGCAGGTATCGGGGGACCCCAATTTCTTTTAGTCTAGACCCCCAGGTCTAGACTAAAAGGCCAGACGAGTTCCTTTTGCTCTAAAAGCAAAAATAAAGGAACTACTAAATAAATTAATAGATCAAGGGGTTTTAGAACCGGTCGACCATGCTAAATGGGAAACACCAATTGTAACGCCGATTAAACCAGACGGGTCGGTTCGAATCTGTGGCGACTACAAAGCTACCCTGAACCACGCGCTGCAACAAAGCGCAAACCTGGTGCCAGTCGTGCAACACCTATTACACTCTCTTGGGGGAGGAAAAGTTTTCGCTAAATTAAACCTAGCACAAGCTTACCAACAGCTCCCAGTAGACCCCTTAAAGGCTGAAGCACAAACAATAGTGACTCACAAAGGGGCATTCAAATGCAACAGACTCCAATTTGGAGTAAGCATAGCCCCAGGCGTTTTTCAGAGTCTCATGGAACGCCTGTTAAATGGTATAAAAGGGGTCGTACCATACTTCGACGACATCCTAATTTCGGCCAAAGATGCAACCCAACTTAAGAAAAGACTTCAAGATGTCCTAAATAAATTCAGAGAATCTGGCCTTAAAGTAAAGAAAGAAAAATGCTGTCTAAGGACTGATCACGTCAAATTTTGGGGATATTTGATAGATGGAGAGGGCATACACCCTACCGAAAAAAAAGTCAGAGCTATTAAAGATGCACCAGAACCAAGGAATAAAACTGAACTGCAAGCATTTTTGGGACTAATAAATTTTTATAACGTGTTCCTACCCCACAAAGCAACAATAGCAGAACCATTGCACCGATTACTGGATAAGAAAACAATTTGGACTTGGGGGTATAGAGAAAAGAAAGCTTTCCAAAGAATAAAAAACTTATTAACATCAAACACCGTTCTCATCCAGTTTAGCAACACACTGCCATTGACGGTAACCTGCGATGCCTCACCATTTGGAGTCGATGCCATCCTGAGTCACCAATTGCCAGACGGAAGAGAGGCACCCGTCGCATACTATTCAAAGACTCTGTCTAAAGCCGAGTGAAATTATAGTCAATTGGACAGGGAAGCCCTGGCAATCGTCGCCGGAGTAAAACGCTTCCACGAATATCTATATGGAAGAACATTTGTAATAGTAACGGACCATAAACTGCTACTTGGAATTTTGGCGGGAAATAAATCAACACCGAACATTTTATCCCCGCGAATGACTAGATGGTCAGAATTCCTAGCAGCCTACTCGTATACTCTAACACATCGCCCTGGGAAACAAATCTCCCATGCAGACGCTTTGAGCAGAACTCCGCTACCAATTATAGAGGAAGACCCGGCACCAACGATGACCACCTTGCAGATAGAGACATGCCCAAATCTGCCCATATCTGCAAATGATGTCACCAGAGCCACTGCAAAGGACCCATTGACTGCCCGTGTACTGAACTGGGTAGGTAAAGGCTGACCGGAAAACCAAAAAACTGAGAACTTTAAGCCTTTCCGAACCAGACAAACTGAACTTTCAATTCAAAAGGGTTGTTTGTTATGGGGTGATTGGGTTGTTATCCCCTCCAAATTACAAACGAGGGTACTCAATATGCTGCACGAAGGCCACCCTGGAATTGTTAAAATGAAAAGCCTTGCTAGAAGCTATGTCTGGTGGCCGGGTATAGATAGGGACATCGAATACTGGGTAAATTCGTGTAACAAATGCCAAAGAAATAGGCCTTCCCTGCCACAAGCCCCCATAAGGGACTGGGAAACCCCACGAGGCCCCTGGTCACAAATCAACATCGACTTTGCGGGTCCAACTAAGGGACATACTTTCCTCATTGTTGTAGATGCATACTCAAATTGGCTAGAGGTTAAAATTATGCCATCTACAACAACTGAAACCCTTATTAAACAACTGGACAAACTCTTTGCGACCCATGGCCTGCCAGACGTCCTAGTGTCCGACAACGGGCCACAGTTAATGAGCATTCAATTCGAACAATACCTAGCCTCCCTAGGTATCAGACATGCCCTAACCGCGCCGGCCCATCTGCCTGCAAATGGCAGGGTAGAGAGAATGGTTAGATTTACAAAAGAAGGGTTAGAAAGAATGGACATTGGGGATGTTCCAAGATAAAATAAATCGCCTGCTCACCCTCCAGCATATCACACCCAGTACCATAACAAACAAAAGTCCGGCGGAACTACTAATGGGGAGAAAACTAAGGTCGCAACTAGACAAGATTGCACCCAAACTATACACCAGAAAACCCCCCCGACCCCTCCACCCGTTTCAGGACATTTGAAATAGGCCACCTAGTCTGTGCAAAAAATTTTACCAGGGACTCATTATGGCTACCAGGAACAATCACGCAAATTACAGGTCCCCGGTCCTACCGACTAACCATAGATATTGGCAGGGAATGGAAGTAGCACATAGACCAGCTTCGTTCCCGAAACATCGAAAGAAGTACAAACACAAAACCACAAATATTAAAAAATGATGAAAACCAAACCAAAGAGGGGGGGGGAAATACGAGAAAATAATAAAGAACCGTTAAAATTAAATACAGAATAAAATAGCAATCAAAAAGAGCATAAAAGAGACAGTTAGAAGACAATCATGGGGAAAGTCCAGACGAAGGGGCCAGCCAGGCCAGCTTGACCTGCCCGGAGAGACCAGGAGGGAGCGGCAACACCACCGGCCTAAGAAATCTAGGTGGCAGTAAAATGGCTGACTCACCCTTCCAGGCGGTTCCATGGGAAAGAACAAGAGAAACAGCAACCCCATCCAAACCGGTCGAAGTCTTCAACAGGAATGAACCGCGCAAGTCCAGTTGAGTCAAAAGAAGCCCCACTTACCTGTGCGACTACGTCCCCACGTAGGACTAAGCCAAGAGGGGAGGGGTGTTCTGTATAAAGAATAGTAGACTCCTAAATACAGGTTTCTGATTGGCTAAAGAACTTGAATGGGGATTGGTTCAAAAGGAAACAATCCACATAGCTGCTCAAAGGCGGCAAATATTAAATACCTGTCATTGGCTATAAGCCGGCAGAGAAAAACCTATATAAGGCTGCCGCAGCTTGAGCCAATGTTCCATTTTTCAACTGTGTTATAAAATAAAGACTTTGTTGTTGGAACCCGGTCTACCTCGCGTTTTTCTGGATGGAACAATCATTATCATCTAAACTGACTCCTCGCTTTGCCTGTGAAAATTCACCATCCAATTCCTATCAAGCTGGCTGTGAGTTTCTCTTGTCACAAAACCAGAAAATGGTGGAAGAGAATTCCAAGGACCAGAGGAGAAAGAATATGCCTACAGCAGCTTAACAACCAGTAGAAGACAGTAGATGCCATTCACTTCAGCAGCCATATCCTCAAGAAAGCAAAACCAATTTTATCAATTGCAAAACTGTATCAGAAAAAGAGGGGGGAAATCAGAAAGACAGTGGAACAGTCAGAAGTAACCTTAAGCTGCTTCTTTTTGGGGACTAGGGGTCAGATAAAGGCAACTATATTTCATATAAAAACATTTTAGATATGTTTGTGGTGTGATTATACAGATATATGGATGACCTCTTGAACTGTAGAAGTGGATGCCCTCTGCAGCTCCATGGGCTGGCCTTGTTTAAACTTAATAAGAGCTTGATATCAAATAGTTGCAATCCAATGTTAAACATTAGAAGTCTGTGTGTGGGCTTTCTTTTTCCATCCATGCCTACAGCAGACATTCTATGACCATATAAAACAGTCTCCTGTTCCCCCTCACATCCTGTTCAGTCCCATTTTACGCCTATCCCAAGCTCCATTACTTTATTCCTTGACCTCCTTGACAATGAAATAGAAATCGTTTAATTTACTGAATGCTCATCCAATTTACATTGCACTTATTCAAATAGGTTTGTCTACGGGGAATGGAAATGGATGTGGCATTGACTTTTTAGCTGTGGTTTTTATTTCCATTAGCCTTACAGCACAAAAATCCATGACATATTTACACAAATATTTCCACAATTCCTGTGGCTTTGAGGGACATTGCATTTGCATGATCTCACCACTGTGGCCGATTTGTGCTTTCTCAGCATCATTGCCTGAGACAAGGAGCCATCAAACCCATTCCTAATATTTCTCCCTTATTCTATCCTCAATCTCTCTTTGTTCTCTCCCATTATTAAGCAGTATAAATGCATTTAACATTCTTGAAGAAATGATTCAAATATTTTTAATAACTTTGCAAAGCATCGGTGCAATATGATATCTTTTGTTTTGTGTCTCACACTTCTCCAAAGAATTCCAGAGGAATAAATGGGGGATTGCCTTACCTTATTCTCAAAACCAACATGGGGGCATTGCACATATATGTATGTTTAAGAGAATCAAAAACTGTTTCTCCCATTTTCTTTGATGATCGACAGTGCCCTCTTCTTTGTCCTTTTGGTGCAGGCTTCAAACTGAGATTATTATAGTTGGTTGCACAATTAAACAGATGTTTAGACAGCATTTGGCATTTTTACCTATCAAGTCCTTCCCAAGGATCTAGGAGAGGAGCCAGGATAGGTAGATGTGATTGTTTGATGGTATTTGATGGTGTTAAAGGTATTGCCAGATGTAAACTGTTTCAAGTAATGCTGCTTTTGCAATTGACTGATGATTTTGTCAATGCAAATGGTGTTCAAGTGTTTTGGGATTGTACCCAAGGTGCCTATCACTATGGTACTCTCTTTGTTTTCTCTTGCCACAGTTCTGCTTCTATTTGAAGATCTTTGCATTTTGTGACTTTTTTCTTCTACTTTATTTCCTTCTGTCCTGCCCAACTCCCAGTGACTCTGAACATAATTAAACATTAGAGAGTGGTCTCTCTTGGTATCTTTATAACAGTGCAAATGTACCCTGGCAACATTTTTTTTTTCTGCTGAGTCTCTCATCTCATCCCATCCCATGAGTGAAAGATGCTTGAAAGATCCTTAGCTGTATTGAGGTTAAGGTAATGCTTTTCTCCTATTCCAAAACTGTCCAAAGGCAGCTACAAGATATATGAAGTCCTTTAGGCATCCATTACTTTGAAAGGATATCACACATATGGGAATGAATAGGAAAAAGCAGGACAGGGGCTGGCAATAAGAACAGCAGATTTCATACATTAATTGTTTTCTGCTGATTCAAGGATAGATTTTGTGCAATTCATGTCAGAAACGAGGAAAGGCTCCAATAATAATGTAAAATGACTGGTCCTGAATTGCTTGCCAAAAAAACCTAAGGGCCAAGTCAAAATAAGCAGATAACTCAACTTTTTATTTACATGCCTTGGGGTACTGTAGTATGCAATAACTGAAGTCATATACATTTATACATTTCAGGGAAGCAATTTTTTTCATTCTTCTTTTATGTGTGAACATAATTCAGCAGAGAAAAACCTGCATAATCTCAAAGGTTTATTGTTATGATGGGCAAACCCCACATTTATGTATCACTGTTTCTCTTTTGATTTAAGAAATCTAGATAGCCTGCCCATTGAAAATAATATAGATTTACCAGAATAAGATAACTGTGTATTTTAACAACCAGAATTTCTCAGCCTTCAGGAAAACCTATGGGCAGATGTGGAAATCCTAATCCTGCAAAAGATCAGTAACCTCTAATAAAGAAAGATTCTATGAAACATGTAGAAGAATGCAAATCAATACTTTTCCTATCACTGTAGTTCATTGTTCTGCCCATGTCCACCTGGCTTTTCCATTTCAAGATAATAAACATTATGAAAAGTATGAAAAGGTAGTAAAAAAAAGTAGTAAATAAGAAAATGAGCTACAGCTAACTCTAACTAATTCAAACAATATTCAATATATTTATCTATATCTTACCCACACAAATATATTTATCTTATATCTTACCCACATTTATCATCCATAAGAATGACAAATTGAAGAACTAAAGTAACTTGTACATCCACATCTTATTCACTGATCAGTGTTGAATCATTCATTAGACATTTCTTTTTACTGTTTTTATTGTGTATGCTTTACCACATTCAGTAACTGATCTTCAACTCAATTCCTAAACATTTCAGAATTCAAATATACTTTTTGTACCCTATCCTTTCCTGAATTAAAGTTCACTAAGTCACTAATTCCTCTTGTACAATTACTATTTCCTTGACACCAAACAACTGATTTCTTAACAATGACTGTAACTTGAATCCATTTCAGTCAGTCAGTCAGAATTCAAATTCTAGGATAATAATTCAAAATCAGTGAAAATAATAACATAAAATCTACTTTGATAGGATTTATAATGACTATATAACTGTCAAAAGATACACTTCTATGTGCAGCTTTCAGTAGGGATTTCTACAGGATATATTTCTGTCAGAACAATATTACATTTCAAATACCTTACCAAAACAAACTGCTAAAATTATCTTGGAAAGTAGAAATTCCATCAAATCTGTCTGGTTACAACTCAACTATAGATATAGTTGCAATTTAATAGGTATCCATTAAATAAATACTTGAATGGCTCTCATAAACCCCTTCACTTTTACATCCTTCGAAGGTGTTTGTAAATATGCATAAGATCATATGATCTTCAGGGAGCACATATAATCAAATACTAAAATAATACCTAGGTCAAGGATGAAAGAGTTGAATTATACAAGATCAAAACATTTTCTGAGTGGGAGCTAAAAAACTTTGCTTATCAACCATTATTAACCCTTGCTCAGTTTCAAGATCTTACTCTACCTTCCAGCAATCATGTTCTAATTAAGGTTAAGCCTATTTTTTTCAGGAACTTAGTGTCTTCATTTCATTTCCATTCTTCTCAACACTGATCTTTAATCCAGAGAAAAAAAATATTCCAGTGACAGTAATAACAGCTTTTCTCTAGCCTTGAAATCTAAATTGCAACTAAGAAAGGGGCATAATCTGAGGCAATATTGTTTTTAACAACAATGCCTTTTAAAACTTAGTATAAAAATTTTCTTTTTAATTAAAAGTTTCCCCCCATAAAAGGCATGGGCAAGATTCTTTATTTCTTCTGGAAAAAAGACAATCTTTCTGGATGATCTTAGATGAAAACAATACTTCAGAGGAACAGTTAATATTTTTTTCTTCAGTATGTGCTTTTTTATTATTTGGTTATGGATATTTTTTTTTTTTTAAAGTAGCTTTCACAAAAGAAAGCTTTCAGTTGAAAGGTTGAGAACTGATTTATTATTGTCTACTTTTTTTGATGATGACTCCCCAGATGGCAGAGAACATGCAATTTATTAAAATCCCTTCTCATTCCATTCAAGTTCAGGTGTCAAAGACGTTTTATTGAAAATCCCTGTTGATTTTTACCTTCATGTTCCAAGTCTTACTTCCAATTACCTTTACCGCCTACAGCTGGCCACAGTTTTAGCATCTGATTCTCATTTTCAACCATAACAATATGCAATGTTACCTGCAACTGACATGTAATTTTATGAATTATCAATGCATACAACATCGTAATTCCCAAAGATCAACTTAATGTACTTGGTGTCCAGTTAGATGCTATGCTGTTAACCTTTTAAGGGGGAAAAATGATAATATTAAGTTAAAATTGCTTGCTGAATGCTAGTTGTATTGCTTAACATTAGTAGCAGGTCTCAGGTGGTTCTGCTCAGAAAATACACCAAATATTTATAGTTTAAATTTATAGTTTAAATTCCCAACCAATTCCCTTGGTTTATCTAAAAGAAGGGCAATTGCTTCTGGCCAAATATGGCAATATCACTGTATTCCATAGACAAGGATTGCCTAAGAATCCAAACTACCCCCATTTCAATGAGATTTTATTTAGTTAGTTTATTTGGACACTATTTCTTCCCCTCTCCCCCCCAAAAAATAACTCACTAATGATTTACATGATCAACTTAAAATTAGTGACTCCTGAGGTAAGTGCTAGATGAAATTATAGTTCCAAAGTTTTTTTAAGCAGATTATTCTCATGTTTATAAATGTAATCAATGTGTATTACGTAGATATTTTGATGTTAATTGATTCTTTATATATCATCACAAGTTCTTATTAAATTTATTAAAGATATCCATTGTTTTTATCTAATACTCCTTCTATCAGTTACTTTTAAACTAGCCAAAAACTAATAGTCCAAGCAGAATTAGTTGATGTTAACTGGGTACTTCTTTTAAAATCCTATATTGTTTGAATATACATTGAAAATATATTTAAGTACATATGTAAATGAAGAATGTACATTAAGATTGAAGATTAATTTGGAAATGGAATGGGAAAGATTTAGAAATGAACATGAAAATGTGCATATCCTGCAAATAAACAAATGGAAATGGAGATTATGTCAGCAATTCTGCAACATTTTTAGCAAAACAAAGCCATGATGGAAAGGATTAGGGAGCTGTGCAGGACATCTGGCTATATAGTCTTGTTTATATATGAGCATTACTTCCTAAGAACAATACTGACTGCAAGTTCAAAATTGAAATCAACAGACAAGAAAAGTAAATGAGCTGCTAAAGTGAAATATTGCCTTGCTTTTATACAACAGAAATAAAGAAAATTGATAAACTAAAAGAAAAAAAATCAACCAGCAGAGCTGTAATTTCAGGCTTGCTTTAAAAAATTGTAGATGCAAACTTATTCAGATATTGAGCTATTTTGTTCTCCAAACTGCAAAGATGCAAAGAAGACATGAACAGATGTAGAACTGTGATATTAATTAACAGAAACAGTTCAAGCAGTTGTGTGGATATGTGAATATTTCTATTTGTATCATTATGGAAAGAGATTTAGTCTAATCACTTATCCTAGGCTTCCAGAGTCAACCATTTAAATTTAAACCACTGGTAATTTGGAAATGGAGATTATGTCAGCAATTCTGCAATTACAAACAGAGCTTGTTTGTATTACAACAGACTTGTCTCATCGTCAACATAATGCAGAATAAATTAATATTCCAAATATTGATTCCAATATTCATTCATGTGCAGCAGACTAATTGGAGTAATGGTTAGGAGTTTGGATAGCACCTGTAGAGGCTCAGGTTCAAGTACAAAGTAAGCCATGGAAACTCACTTTAAATGAGTACCTATCAGAACAACAGTATTCATAATCCTTCATTCATATCCCCCTCCTTCCAATGGGGCAGCATTGCAAGGCTTATGGGGGTCTTCAGCCAGTGGTAAGACATTATTTTCTAGATCTCCAGGAGATTTAGAATAAATGTCCAACAACATACTGGCTTTGTGGATCCAAAATTGTCCATTGAAAAGGGATAAAAACCATTTCTCCCTTATAATTAATAGGGAAACTATTATAATTTCATGGATAAAAATCAGCAATTTGCTTCCCAGTTTTGGTGATGCAATGTGGAAAATCTAATGATATAATCAGATTGCTCACAGATTGCTCACACCTGTCCAAAACTATTATGAAATGGTAGGATTGTCAGCCTCTTTGGAATGATGTCCAGTGCATTCCCAAACTGAAAACAGTCTTGAGATTTTAGCTGTTAAATAGAGTCACATATCTTTCCCTCATTTCTTTCCATCCCCTTTTCATTCCTTTAACTGATTATTGTTAACTGTATTGTTCTAGAGATCTGGGTCTTGATTATTTTGACCTGTACATATGGCACTTATATGCCACCCTTTCTCGGAGAAGTCAAAGCAGTTTATTTGAGGCTTTCCCCTAATTTTATGTCCAAGAACAACTTTGCAAAATTGAATGTGCTGAGAGAATGTAATTTTCCCATAATCAGATAGGATTGAAACAAAAATATCATTTGTTTTTAATTACCTCTTTTCAAAGAAATTAATCTTAAATAAGTACTGGCATCCAAAAATACCCCATACATTGAACTCACAGACATATACTATCATCCTTCATTCACTGAAATTTGAGGATACAAATTACACATACACTCTTCTTTTTAGTTTCATTATGTAATTATGGAGGATGTAGTTCCCTGTATGCAGACATTATCAAGCCATCTGAGCATTGTACATAATATGTCAAGGAGTTGTGGAGGCCTTACTGGTAAAAAATGAGTGGTTTAGTTTTTTCTCTCCCAAATATCAGATAGAAAACAGAGATAATCCAAATATGTTTTATGGTTGTTTTTTTCTAGATCCTATTTATGAAATGTGTTTGCTTTTTTAAATAAGCTGTTTGGCTAATCAGGTTTATTTTTTGCTACCTTCACAGTCACACTTTGGTGTTTTGTTCAACTGTTGAGCCAGCATTGCCAATACAGACAGATGACTTGAGCAGTTTGAGAAGTGGTGGAGGAAAAGGACAGGCAAGGAAAGAATTAAGTCAGTTCGTCAAAGAAAAAGAAGGAATAAAAGGAACAAAAATACACACCAAGCCCTCACCATACACAATAGCTGGAAGGCGGGAGTGGAGTGGTGTTTTCCTCTGTCAATGGATCAATGTGTTCTGTAAGCATTTCCATCCTGTCAGGTCCCCAACTCAGTCTCCACCTGCTAGTTTGCCAGCTCTAGGAGAACACTGTCCTGGCCCCTCCCTCACTTTGCTGGCGCCAGCATCTTGATGGGCCTTGCACTTTGATTATTTGTGTTAACAGTTAATTTAGCACCAGGGACACGTGTGCCAAAGCTGCCTCCACTTCCTTCAGCCACCAAACAAATGGGACTTTTATGAGATGCTTTTTAGGACTCACCCGCATCCTTTGCCTGGACTCCATCTCCTCCCCCCCTTTCCCGCCTCCAGATTCAGCTGTAATCTTTTCTTCATCATGCAGGAAAAGAGCTATTTCTGGCAGCTCTGTCTCTTAACACTCACCCCCGTCAAACTGATTTAATGGAGATTTATAGAGGCTGAGCTCTAGAACTCTCTGAGGCTCTTTCCCAAACTGTTGCGCCTGCATTATGTATGAAATGTATTTAATGTTTTATATAGAAGCTATACCATCAGCTATTAACAACACTATAATAGATCTACCTAATTTAAGGGGAGGGGTTGCACAAAATGAAGGCAAAAGTGTGTTATTCTTGGCCCCAGTCACAATCTAGATCATCTTAGCACAATTAGCCCAGGGTATTTTGCTGCCCAAAGAAAGGAGGGCAAGAAGATACTGTTTGACAATTTGTCATACTTGTTCAAAACAGATAACAGGAGATTATACTCTGCTGTACCTGGGAAGTGGTTGGTTGCTTTAGAGCAATGTTTCTGAATCTTGGCAATTCTACAATGTGTGGACTTCAACTCCCAGAATTCTCCAGCAAGCAATGCTGGCTAGGGAATTCTAGGAATTGAAATACACATACCTTAAGAGTTTCCAAGGTTCAGAAACACTGAGCTAGAGCACAGCTGGCTATCACTGCACTCTTCATGATTCTCCTGACACCCAAACTTTGCCATCTGTGTCTTCTCATGGTAAAAAAAAAGCCAGTTTAGCTTCAAGCAAATCAATTTATGTGAGAAACCCAGTTCAGGTCCATTAAAACTGAGCTGATACAATAAAAAAAATATCTGAACAATATCTATGTGTATTGATGGTATCCAACTAGAACTTTATCAGATCAAAAGAACCAACTTAAGGTCAGAATAGGGATCGCATGAATTGCTCTGATGATTGGACAACCTTTTACAACTTTTAAACCTTTTACAACTTTTAAACAACTTTAGTTACACTTTTAAACCTTTTCTGTTGGTGGATTGAAAATAAGAGGACATGTAGATGACTTGAGGAGATCATCAGAGGAAGAATAGTTGGAATTTTCTTCTTTCTTTAAAATACAGAGGTATATGTTCAACAGAGAGGGAGGGGGAATGTTTTAAAATAGCTTTGTGCACCAATCTTAGTGCTTACTTTCTTTTTTTAACAGCATAAAAACAAAGCACAAACATCAGCAATTTGAAACCAGTTTTGTCAATGAATGTTTGTTTGCTGCAAAGTGATAGTTAACATGTAGCCTGCAGTCATCATTGCTTCACAAAGATTCACAGAATCAATTTTCTTTCTGTGCTTTGCCATGTATTTTTTACATTTTATTTCCACATTCTAATGTTCAGTTTTCACATTTTTATGGTATCAGTATTTGCTTCACCCATAAAGAGAAACAAAAAGGCATACTGTGCAATACAGTATAACTGTTGGGACAGTTTCCCATGCTTCCCTGCTCTCTCATGTTGGTTTACCATATTGCTTACTGAATCCTGACAAATTTAGATTGCTAATAATATGGCCCCTTCTGCACATCCAGGGGATGCCAATGCAGGATCAGTACCACTCCCAATGCCAGTGATCTGGAGGATGTTTTCAGCAACTGAGCTAATTAATGTCTGACTTCAGAGGAAACATGCTGAAGGAAATGCTGCTGTGTTTCCTCTTGAGCTGTGAGACAGGCAGTTTCCCATTGGTGGAAATTCTAAACTCATTCAACCTTCCAATTTTTCAGCTTTTCAGAAGACAATGTACTGTTCTCCCATTCTGCTGATCTGAGGAGCACCTGGGTTGTTTCAATGCTCTATAGTTTTTTATTTTCCATATTGCAAAACTAATGGGATAAAGCAAGGAGAGAGATAGGATGCACCAATTTTTGTACATCTCCATTAGGAAATGTACTGTCAACTTCCTAACAGAAACAGTATAGATGGTCATAGTATGCAGTGCTAAAGGTTTGTGAGGGGTAAAAAATAATGTCGTGTAGAAGTCTCCCTTTTTTTCTTGTCCAACACCTGAAGCTGTCTTTCATGCTGCAAAGAACTCAGATTCCATGTGAAGCATAAATGGACTCTGGGAAGCCTCTCTGTCTAGAGCAGCAATTGAATTATTGCTACTGTTAGCCCAATGTTCAAAATCTCATCCCAAAATTTATACAAAATCTCATCCCAAAATTTATACAAAATCTCATCCCAAAATTTATACAAAATCTCACCCTATATTTACAGAAATGGAGACTCACTCAGGGTTTCCATGTAGGGTATGTAGAAGAAGAGATACTAATAGAGTAGTTAACAATATTCAGAACACCACAGGTTTCTGTGATTTGTATTAAAACATCTGTGGAAAACAATATGATTAGCCACTGCAGTGTCTCCACATAATTAATATGAGGTAAAGGCTGATCCATAATAATTAAGGTGTTAAAATAACTTAATCTGATCTATCATAAACATCTATTGTATCAAATACCATTGTTCCATATTTCCAATCACAACGCCACAAAATATCATTCAGAGCACCCTACCAATGCTTTGGAAGCCTATTCACAACATGCAACAGTGTTTAGAATCAACAGCCTGGTTTGCTGTGATGTTGAGAAATGTTTTAAGGCAAACAGAACAGTCACCAATCACACAATAGCCATCCCAGAGATATTTATCCATAAGGAAGAAAAGCAAGGAGCGTTTTCAGGGAACTATCAACACTGAGAGGCATTCAGATATAGTTTTGTCTACCCTGTTTCTCCAACAATACGGCCTCCCCCAATAGGAAGTCCCAGCATGTTTTATAGGCATGAAATCAAATTAAGCCCCTCCCCCCAAAATTAAGGCCTATATTAAAACATGCGAAATGGCGGGGAATGGTGGGTGGGCTTGCCATTAGGAAGTACTTTTGTTGCACACCCAGATATGGTGCTGCCTGCGTTGACCCCGATATGAAGGGGCCCACCAATGCCGAGGTCAACATCCAAGCTGTAGCTGCCCACCCGCCAAAAGATGCAAGGGGAGCGGGAATTAAGTCACCCCCGAAAAGACAGCCTAGCCATTTTTTCAGGGCTCAAAAAAAAAATAAGATCCTGCCTTATTATATGAGAAACACGGTATCTGTAGTCCAAAGCATACAGTCTCAAGAAAGAGGTAATTCACTATATTATGCATTTGAGGATCATCTGTCAGTAATAAATTACCTGACATACCCAGGGAAATTTTGCGTGGAGCTTCTATCATAGGAAAATAAAGGAATGTCAAGGTCTGTGAGAAAATGCCCCCAGTGATCACAGGACAGAAGACACTGGTAGAAAGAAACTTCAATGATTTAAGAAAATGTTAGGCAGAAAGGCAATGCCTCTTGTTTAGCTCTCTGCCTCCTCTCCTTTTCATTTCTAGTCACTGCTCCCTTCCTTGGAATAACATTCCAAAGAAATAATCCACATGGCTGAGGGTAAAATGAAGCAAGGCATTAGAAACTGTAATTTAATCTAATATTTGAGGCTTGGCGTTTTAATGAAAAATCCTACATCTTTTTCATTTTTGAGTAATTAATCAGTTGTGCTGGTTAATTCAGCAAGCCATTTGGCTCTCAGTTTTATTAGTCATTTGCTTTCCCCCTTTGCCTGCATGAGCTCCGGTCCTTGAAGCTAAAGCACAAAAGAACAAATCCCAGGCTACTACGGTGCTGCAAAGGGGCCACCACAGACAAGTGCCAGGAAGCGATTTCAAAATTAATGTGGAGCACACATCAATGTGACATATTTGGATTCAAATGCCGTGGTGTGGAATCATTTATGTGTGGCATAATTAAAAACATCCAGCAGTAATTTCATGGAACCCACCAAGCACAGACATAAAGTCTAGCTTGTCTTCTCCTGATGTCCCTCTTCTGCAGTTTTAACTCTTGGAGGAAGAGCAACAGAGAAACTTGAGTTACTCACTGCAGTTACAGAAAGTCTTTTGTTTGTAACAGAGTACAAAAGAGTACAAAACAGAGTATAAAAGGCTCAGCCAGGGCCCAAGGCTGGGTGGGGGGTAGAGGGGCAGATATAAATAGTAATCACATTTAAGTAGCTCTAAACTTTTCCCCTCCCCCCAGCAACAATGCTAGGAAATGAATTGTTGATTTGTACATGGTGCATTGTTGGAAATTACGTGAAAAGATTAATTATCTTCTGGGAATGGAGAAGGGAAGGGCTATTTCACCACACAAATCATGCAATTGACAAATTCACAAAATTTGAATTTTGTACATCTCAAAAAAGAAGCATGTGCTTCTTGTTACATATCTGTATGGATTGATTGTTATGTTCATGTCTTTTCTAGAACTGAATTTAGACAGGAAATACGTTAATATGATAATCCAGACTCCATGTCTCAGAGTGAGTTTCAGCAAGCTGTTATAGTTAAATGCTTGTTTCCACAATATAACAAGACCTCCTTTACAAGTTTGTTGAGAAGATAATTAAAGCATAGACTTTGAATATTGAACTTAGAAGCATGCAGTAAACAGGATAAGTATGTTTTTTCTCATTATTCTGCTTCCCAAATAAACCTGTATATATCAAAAAGAAAAGGGGCATTCAAATCAAATCTATAGTATTGCTATCTTTTTCAACTAATATTAAACACAGTATTCCTACTGACCGTAAATGGAAAGTGTGTTAACTGACTGCAGTATAAGTGTTTCACCTATCACAAAGCTGAACCTTAAAAGGGAAAAACATTTATATATATATATGTGTGTGTGTGTGTGTGTGTGTGTGTGTGTGTCTGTGTGTGTGTTTTTTCTGAGGTTTTTGCGGGTATTTGTATGTGGATCTGTGGTTATTCGGGTTTTCTCCCACGTAAAATTGGAAGTATTTTGGCAACGTTTCGACGAAATCTCATTCGGCATCTTCAGGCCTTTGTCTTCGGCCTTGTGCTTCTCAGAGTAATGTGAGCTTGCAGCTGTTTTTTCTTTTTTACTGTCAGTGAGGGTGTGACTTGACTGGGTAGGGGCTTGGCTGTGTTCTGATTGGCTGGGGGTGTGTTCTCATTGGTTGGGGGCCTGGCTGTGATCTGATTGGTTGGGGGGTTGGATGTGTTCCGATTGGCTGGAGATGTGTTCTGTTCAGGTGGGGGCTTGGCTGTGGTGGTAGCATCTTGTGTGGCCCTCATGGGTGTGGGTCTGGTGTCATTCTTCATGTTAGGTATTCATTTGTTAATGAGGGCGGGTTTCCAAATGGCTGGTAGGCGGGAGGCATCACCTCTTTAATTCATGCTGTGTGGGCGTTTTTCTATCTCTATGGCTTCTCTGTTTTTTCTGTTGTTGAAGTGTTCGGTTTTGGCGATAGTTCTAGTATTTTTAAAGTCAATCTCATGTCCTGTGGCTTTGAAGTGTTGGACTAGGGAAGAGGTTGGTTCTTCTTTTTTGATTGAGTTCTTGTGTTCTTCAATGCGTGCACTAATTCTTCTGTTGGTTTGCCCATGTGTGTGGTGTTGCAGGCGTTGCAAGGGATTTCGTATACTCCTTGGTTTTCTGACATGATTTTGTCTGTAGGGTTTCCTAGAATGGTGGATATTTTTCTGTTTGTGCAGAATGCTGTTTTAATGTTGTGTTTTTGGAGGATCTTGATGATTTTGTCTGTAGTGCCTTTTATATATGGGAGGAGGGCTTTGTCATTCTCTTGTTCTCTATCTTGGATTTTGGTTAGGGTTTGTTTTTGGATTAGGTGGGTAATTTTCTTTCTTTGGAATCCATTGGCTGTTAGTATACATTAGTGAGAGTATGCAGTTCGGTTTTTAGGTGTTCGTCAGCTAAGCATTTTGTTCTGGAGATGAGTGTTTCGGCTACGGAATTGATCTGTGCTGGGTGGTGGTGTGAGAGTGCATGTAGATAGCGGTTTGCATGTGTTTTCTTCTGATAGATGGTGTGTCCTAGGGAGCCATTGGATTTTTTGTATACTAAGACATCCAGGAAGGTAAGTTGATTGTTAGCTTCTGTTTCCATGGTGAATTGTATTTTGGGGTGTAAGCTGTTGAGGTGTGTGAGGATGTTGTTCAGTTTTTCTTTCCCGTGTGGCCAGATTATGAAGGTGTCATCTACGTATCTGAGCCAGAGTTTGGGTTTGTGATCATATTTTTCTAGAGCTTGTGTTTCAAAATGTTCCATTTAGAGGTTTGCGATGACAGGTGAGAAGGGTGATCCCATGGGTGCTCCTTCTATTTGTTTGTATTTTTGTCCATTGTATGTGAAGTATGTATTGGATAGGCAGTGGTTGGTCAGATCTAGGATATGCTTGGGGGGGTTGTATTTGTTTTGGATGGCTGTCAAGGCTTCTTTTATAGGCATTTGGGTGAAGAGGGATATGACATCGAAGCTCACTAGTAGGTCACTGGGTTGTAAGTTTTGTTTCTTTATGATCTTGATGAACTGGAATGAGTTTTTTACATGTGAGTAAACACTGTTTTCTTGTGTTGGAGGCTTTTAGTACAGCTTGGTTTTGAGTAAAAGGATGGCTATCATCTATTAGGAAGCTAGGTTTCATCTAGGTGCCTGGTTGGGATGTGTTTGAGCTGGAGGTCTGTTTGTACCCAGGTGTTTGCCTGGCTTGTGATATGGAGATTTTTTTTGTTTGAGAGTGCAGGCTTCCAAATAATTAACAGTCTGGTGGAATCATCTCTTCTATTCATGCTTTCAGGTCTTTTTTCAATCTCTATGGCTTCTCTGATGATTCTGTGGCTGGGGTTTACAATAGTGGCTAGGGTTTTGGTGCCTTTGAAGTTGATGCTATGGCCTGTGGCTTTCATGTGTTGGACTAGTGAGGAAGTGTGTTCCAGCTTTTTTACTGAATTTTTGTGTTCATCCAGGCGGGTACTTATTCTTCTATTGGTCTGTCCAATGTATGTGGACGGGCATGAAGCACAGGGGACTTCGTATATGCCTTGGTTTTCCAGGTCAATTTTATCTTTGGGGTTTCTAAGAATGGCTGCTATTTTTTTTTCTGTTTTGAAGGCAGTCTTGATGTGATGCCTGTGTAGTATCTTACTGATTTTGTCTGTAGTACCTCTTATGTTGGGCAGAACATCTGTTCCATAGGTTTGTTGAACTTCTAGGTCTCTGTTATGTCTTAGTGTGTTTTTGTGGATCAAGCTAGTGATTTTGTTTTTGTGGAAGCCGTTGGCTGTCAATACTTTAGCCAGGGTGCATAATTCAGTCTTTATATGTGTCTTGTCTGCCAGGTGTTAGGTTCTGGTGATTAGTGTTTTGGCCACAGAGTTTATCTGTGCTGGGTGGTGGTGGGATTGGGCGTTGAGGTAGCGGTGTGTGTGTGTTTTCTTCTGGTATACGGTGTGTTCTAGTGTGTCATCTGTTCTTTTGTAGATTAGTACATCTAGGAATGGTAGTTGTTTGTTTGTTTCCGTTTCCATGGTGAACTTGATATTGTTTAGGTTTTCTTTTCCATGGGGCCAAATCACAAATGTGTCATCGATGTATCTTCGCTATAGTTTGGGTTTGTGGGTAGCATTAGCCAGGGCTCTGGATTCAAATTCTTCCATGAACAAGTTTGCAATGACAGGTGACAGTGGTGATCCCATAGGGCTCCTTCAATTTGCTTGTATCTTTATCCTTTGTATATGAAATATGTGTTGGTTAAGCAGTGTTCTGTTAGTTCCATGAGTTGTTTAGCTGGTTGGTATTTATTTTTGATGATTTCAAGAGTTTCTTTTATCAGGACTTGAGTGAATAGTGAAACCATGTCGAAACGTACAAGCAGATCTTCTTGTTCCACATGTCGATCTTTCATCATTTCTAAGAAGTGGTATGAGTTTTGTTCATATGAAGCTGCGGTTTCAGCATGAGGCTGTAGTTGTTTTGCTAAGTGTAATATATTTTGCATATATATATATATATGAAAAAGGTCAGGGTAAAGTACTTTTTGGTCTCTTATACATGATTATTTTGTCAGTTCTTTTTATTGTATTGACTTTGGGCCCCCAACCAATTGAATTGTGTGCCCATCAGAAAGTGCCTTACTTCCTGTGGGGAGAAAGAAGTAAATTGTATTCTTTTCCCATCTGTTTCTAAGCAAAGGCAAGCCATACAAGGAAAGAGCTCAGAAAATAGTCACTTGGGGTAAGGGTCATAATAAATAAGTCTTGATTATATGCAAGCACTAAATTTCATTATGTGATTCAGAGTGCAATGAAAACATTGTAGTACGTAATTATATGACACATTCTACAGTTCCTTCATTCCTTATGACCTTGTATTATCTGCTTAGGGCATGGGATTGAAACTTTTTCAGGCAGCTAGTTTCACAACTCAGCAAATCTATGCAAAAGCCATTTCTATTTTTTTTTTAACAAAAGGTGGCTCAGCTTTTGCAAGATGTTAATAGATTTTTCAGTGTCAACCTGACATTTCAGTGTTGATTTGACCAGATTTCACCGTTCTCACACAAGTTTGTAGACAATATTGATGGCCTCCTGAGACTTCAGCCATGCTTTTTAAAGATGTTGTGGAAGAAACTAATTCTAAGAGTGTATAGCTGTCATTGTAAGTGTCACATATGTCTTAACTTGCAACCTTATTGACTGCCTTCCTTGACAACTGGCACAATCTGGCAGAAGTGAATAGCTGTTAAAGAGCTGGTTCTGACAATCAATGGTTGTCACACAATTGGTTTTCAGAACGATCTAGGCCAGGATTGTCAAACTCATGGCCCATGTGCTGGCAATGCTCACACCCAGTTTAATGAAATGGGGGGAAACCCAATACATTTATTTATTTATTCATTCATTTGTTTGTTTGTTTGTTTGTTTATTTATTATTTTGTCAAGCAATTATAACATAATAGTATATAATTATATAAGTATGAACATAGTTATGAATACATGAAATGGATACATATAAGAAAAATAAAAAGAAACAATAGGACAGGGATGGTAGGCACGTTGGTGCACTTATGCATGCCCCCTACAGACTTCTTAGGAAAGGGGTGAGGTCAATAGTAGACCGTCTAAAGTTAAAGTTTTTGGGGTTTGGGGAAGAAACTACAGGGTCAGGTAGAGTATTCCAGACATTGACCACTCTGTTGCTAAAGTCATATTTCCTGCAATAAAGTTTGGTATGGTTTACCCTGAGTTTGTATCTATTGTGTGCTCTTGTATTGTTATGGTTGAAGCTGAAGTATTCATTGACAGGTAGGACATTGCAATATATAATTTTATGTGCTATACTTAATCGGACCGAAGGCAGTGTAGTTCTAGGTTTTCTAGGTCTAGAATTTCAAGTCTGGTGGCATAATACATACATCACATGACACAGCCATGACAACGTGAGTTTGACACCCCTGATCTAGGCAGGGTATATGGGAGGACTTGCAAAAACAGAGAGCCACAGCCCCCATCATTGCAAAAGTCACACTTCTACATAATCCCATCAAGGGCATAAACTTCAAGCATTTGCCACATACTATTGCAAGAGTATACTGCATGTTATGAAACATCAAGTCTTCTAAAAATCAAGAAAATTTAAGTCACAGTAATTAAAGACACAGCAAACTGTAAGCACAATTTGACACAATAAGACTTTCTTCTAAAGTAAATAAGGCTCAATTCACCATTTATAAAATTCCTTTTCACCCTTCCAATGGAACTGATTTTCAAGAACTAACATTTTTATTTGATGGAATTTATGTCTAACAGTAATGTAATATAGACAAGATAGAAATTAAGCTAACCAAGGCAACAACTTTATTAGCTCTTTATTAAATCTTAACGTAGGAAATTTACAACAATGGTATGGGCTAATTCTTGTGCTAAAGCCAAATTTGTCTGATAATCTCTTGTCTCTTCCAAATGTTCTGTGTGCTTAAACCTAACTCAGAATCTAAGCAGCTGCATTTGGTTGTTTCGACTGATTCCAATTACAACTGCCCTTAAAGTCATAATAAAAATTTAATCTTAACAGATTCCAATTCATATTTAAAGATTGCAGCGAGGAAGGTGTGCCTGTGCCCCCAAATCCTTAACTGCTAAGTATAATGGTTTGATTACTAATACAAGTTGTTCCCAATATTTGTAAATCTGCAGGTAATTTATTCCTGACCTGCCAAGCCTATTCAACAAACAGCACATCTACTAACCTGATAGAGTAATATCTGCAAAAAAAAAAAAAACCACCTTTCATTCAGTATCTAATTAAAGATAAGCATTTTTATCCATTACTGGTGTAAACTGTCCTTGCAGTTTAATAATCCTGAAGATTGGTGACTCCCTTCAGTACAAATATTAGAATCATAGCGTCATAGAACAGGAAGTTATCAGAATCTTTGCCACTTTGCATGAACGTGATGTAAAAGCTATTGGTCATTTATTGCGACCTTTCATGACATGCGACATAACTGAACCAATGCCTTCATGTGCTATCCCCCCATCACAACACTGACTGTGCAATAGAGTTTATAGAGTGGCTAAAATTACCAAAATCAAAAATGTACTCCATGACACCTAAGGAAATGAAAGAGCTACAGAACTATATAGACACAAACCTAGCCCAAAGTTTCATCCAACTTGCAAAATCCAGAGTGGCTGTTTCTTTGTTCATTTGTTTACACTATTTATAATCTTCTCTAATCTGGGCAACTAGCTAAATTAAAACCAAAATGTATACAAATTATACATAATCCTGAAAAATCAAACACATAATGACATAATTGATACTTCCTCCAATTATAATCAGGGGTCGGATTTTACAGGTTCGGAATGGTTTGAACAAACTGGATGTTAAAATTACATCTGGTTTGCTGAACTGGTATTTAACCACCCTGCTGGCTCCGGCCACCCTGCCCCATCCCTCAAGGAGTCTCCACATGGCCCATTATCAATGGAGGTAAGTGCAGAGTCTGTGCAGAGGCTCTGGGAGGGAGGAAAATAAGCCTTCCAGAAGTCTGGAAATGAGCCTGTTTCCGGCTTCCAGAGGGCCTCCAAAGCCCAGGGGAGGCTGGTTTTGCCCTCCCAGAGGCCCAGGGGAGGCCTCTGGACCCTTAGGAGGGCAAAAATGGCCTCCCCCAGGCTCTGGAGGCCCACCAGAAGCTGGAAACAGGAATATATGATAGGCCATGCCCACCATGGCCACACCCATCCAGCACCTGGGCAGTAAACTGGTTGATGGGATTTTTGAATCCCACCCCGATTATAATCCGTAATTAACCCCAACTAAAAACCCTTGAACAATATTGAATTTTTTTCTGTACACTTGTATAGAACTTGAGCATCAATGGTGAGGCTACAATATGAATCCTAGACTTAAAGAATACACATTTGTTGTTTCATACTTCAGGATCATTGTCTGCTAATCTCTGAATCTTAAGGCCCTGTCACAGTGCCCAAGGGATGCAAAACGAACACAACGGACGAGCAAAATGTTCCATCCGTTGTTATCCGCTCTCAAAAGGAGCAAAAATGTGCATAACCGGAGCGGATAACACGGACGGGGGGAGGACGCAGGGTGGATGGAAAGCGGATAAGGAACGGAAGCCCAGCAGATGGAAGCAGATGGGAGCGGATGGCACATCTGCTAGGCTTCCGGGGGGGCGTAGAAAAGTGGATGCGGAACGGATACAGCGGATGCACAGCGGATGCAGAGCGGATGAAGCGGATGCAGAGCGGAAGCCTAGCGGATGCACAGCGGAAGCCTAACGGATGCCGAGCATTAATTACGCATGCGGGGAGGATTCATTGCGTAAGCCCCATGGATATAAAGGGAAGCAGTTCGGAAGCAGGTCACCATTCAGAGGAAAGACCTGCTGCCAGACGGATTGACAGCCTTGCCTACCCTGCCTGCATGCCTGCCTGCAAGCCTTGCTGCCAGCCTCCATTCCCCAGGCTCCATGTCCCCATTGCCTTGCTGGAGGTCCACGAGCCTGTTCTGCAAGACTGGGTAGCGGGTGCGCATGAGATTGTGCAGGATGCAGCAAGCTTCCATGATCCTCCTCACGGTCTCTGGATGATGCTGCATGGTGGTGAGAAGTACCTGGAACCTGTTGGCCAGGATGCCAAAGGCGTTCTCCACCACCCGCCTTGACCTGGAAAGCCTGTAGTTGAAGATCCTCTCTTCACGGGTGAGGTATTTGGAGGTGTAGGGATTCATGAGGTAGGTTGTGAGGGAGAAGGCGTCATCCCCCACGATGAAGTAGGGCACATCTTGCATGTCGTTGGGCAGGGGATATGGATCTGGAAAGCCCACGATGAGGTTGCGTTCCAGCCTACCCTTGAGGTCACTTACGTTGTATACCTGGGCATCTGAAGATGAGCCGTTGCCTGAAGCATCGATGTACATGAACTTGTAGTCAGCATCGACCATGGTGAAGAGGATGATGCTGAAGAAGCCCTTGTAGTTGAAATAAGTGGACCCCGACTTGGCTGGCGCTTTGCAGACCACGTGCTTGCCATTGATGGCTCCAACGGTGTGGGGGAAGTTCCACCTCTGATACCACTGCTCTGCAACTTTCTTCCATCCTTCTTCAGTGGAGGGGCACTGGAGGAGCTCCTCCTTGTATTCTTCGATGATGGCCTGCACCACCTCTCTGACCACAATGCTGATGGTGTTGGGTGGCACCCTCCAGCTGTACTGCATGCTCCTGTAGGTGGTCCCTGAGGCCAGGTGGCGCAGAGTGAGTGCCACCTTGAGCCCAGGTTCCGGGCTGGGCCGGAAGTTGGTGCTCTGCTTAGTCAACCTGGGTGTCAGGCGCTGCACAAGTTCGTCAAACATGGCTGGAGGCATCCTCATGAAGTTCTGGAATGCACGAGTGTCTTCGTTCCTGAACTCCACCATCAGCTTGTTGTACAGTCCGTCCTCTGCTCTTCTGGCGAACCATCTTCGTACCCAGATGCTTCTTGGCTGCCTCTTTTTCTTCCCATAGTAGAGTTCACAGAGCCTGTAGATGGCTTCGCACTGTTGCAGAAGGATGGTGGCTGCCAAAAGGACTTTGTTACGATCCATGGTGGACATGACTGGATGCTGTGGAAGAGGAAGAGTCAGATGAAGGCTGCAGAGGTCTGCACAGCTTGGCTGCTGGTCTGAAAGCGAGATGCAGGTGAGTTGCTCCCCCTTTTTATAGGCAGTATAGGTGTCCCTTTGCATCCTCTAGGCATCCTCTAGGCATCCTCTAGACATCCTTAATATTCGAGATAGGTCCCCTCTGCGAAGGTTTTTTCCATTTTAAATGCTTTGTTTCCGTGCTGCATCCGCTAGGCATCCGTCCTACATCCGTTCTGCATCCGTTCCGCTTCCTCCCTGCGTCCGAGCGGATGCGAGTTGCGTGGATGCACAACGGATGCCTAGCGGATATAGCGGATGCATAGCGGATGCAGAACGGATGAATTGGATACATTTTCCGCGCAAAAGTTTTGAGCAGCTCAAAACTTTCTGAGCGGATGAAACGTCCATAAACGGATGCTGGACGGATAGAGAGGAAGCAAAATGGAGGCAGTGAGTACAGAACTGATACATCGTGTTAACCAACGGATGGCAAGCTTTTTTGTCTGTTTTACATCCTCTTTGCATCCGTTGGTGCAGTGTGACAGGGGCTTTAGAGCTTTACAGATGCACCTCATTAGTTTCTTCAGTAATAATGATGTCATCTAAATAGCACTCAGTTTCTGGACAGTCTTTTAATACTTGGTCCATAGATCTCTGCCAAAGTGCTGTGCAGATGCTACTCCAAAACTAAGCCTATTATAATGACATGACCCCTTGCGCATAATAAATAGTGAGATAAATTTTGGAATCTTCTTCCACTTCCATCTGTAAATAAATCTCTGCGAGGGCTAACAAAAATAATTCAAGTATTGTTCAACCTATAATGGTGGATTAATTATAAGTTTAAATTCACCACAGATCCTGACAGTTGCATTCTTTCCAGCTAGATTTAGAAGTATAGTACATGGGTTCCAATCATCATCATCCCAGCTTGCATCTAATCTAGTTCAGTTTCTTCCTTTTTGTATATGGCATATAGACATGGATATGCCTTTTTTAATCCTAGGTGTGGCATTTTCTAGGACACCATTTAATCTTTAGTGTGCTTGAGAATAGTTCAAAGTCACCTTTGAACATAGATGAAACATTATCAGAAAAAAGCTTTTCCAGCTTAGTGTCAGTAATCACAGGCTCTTAATGGAACTCAACTCTAAGGTCAATTTCCTCAGCCAATCATGGCCCCTTAGTCTGGCCCACCCATTTTAACAACATGTAAGCCCAAATGCCCCTTGATAGTTACTGTATTTCACTATCATTCCAATGGAAATTATCTTTTCTCTAGTATCAGTTTTTTCGTTGTATTTTTGATGACTTGAGTTTAATATCTCTGAAATGTTGCTGACATTCTCCTGTTGTGTAATTGATCACATCCATGGCATCAACAGGAGCTTGCTTTTTTATAACAATGATGAAAGTACTATTGCAGTGTTATACTGCAAGCTCTGATCCTTTCATACATGCATGTGAAATCATGACACACATAGAAAAGGAGTGGAACTTGTACTGTGATGATGCAGCAATACTTCTTTCCTGTTCTGTTATAGTCTTGCCCCTCCCAGCATCAGGTTTGATCTGATGCAAAAGACCCAGTGCCCAATTGCATTGATATGGTTTGACTTTCACCTATGTTGCTGGTTTCATTTCATTTTTTTATACTATAAATCTCCAGGTTATCTATCCCAATTTCACTTTTTTATTGAACAAGTGTGTACATTGCATCACTGTATCTCTTTTAAAGTAATGCTACAGTGGCTTATCTTTAGCAAATGGTTTGCTTTTACCCGATTAAACAGGCTCTCTGAAAATATCCTAATGTAGTGTATTTTCTGCACCTTCTCCTTTAAATTTACTCTGGGATGCAACAGCTCAGTTCATGCTCATGTTTTCTTCTGTTTATATTGTAAGTTTATTCACTTGGCTTTTATTTCTGCCTGTTGCTCACAGCAGTCTCCATGCTCTCTTCAATGGTAACCCTCCATTTTTGAATGCTTTCTTTTACAATCCCAGACCAGCCAATGGCTCAATGCATCCTTTCCTTTGGCCAGTCATCAAATTTGTAGAAGTTCAACTACATATGCTGCAATATATGCTGCAACTACATATGCTGCAATCTTTTTGTTTGTACTTTGGAAACGTGAAATGCTCACCATTCACTAATACTTTTGATGCCAAACATTCCTAGGTTATTTTTATTAGTTCTGCAAAGCTGAATTGCAAGAGAAACTTCATAATAAGGAGTATGGTTTTCTTCCCTCAACAAACAGTAAAACAGACATATTTTTTCTGATCTACCTCAAAAAGAGGTAGTTCATGTCCAGTCATTGGAGCCACATCTCTCCAATAAAAATAGTCTTATTGCTGTATTCTTTTTCCCTTTGTTTTTCATCTGTGTGACCCATTCAATATCAATCCTTCTCTGTTTTCTACAGCCATCTGTCTCATTTCAGAGATAAAGAAAATCATAATTTCACCCAAATTGGTGGCAATACCTAGCCAATCTTTGCTGATAATGAAAACGGGTCTGGATTTGAACAGGAGGTCATCAGAGATACCAAGACAATTGCCTACCCTGGAAAGTCTTCAAAACAGCCCCAAATCCAGCAGTTGGAAAATGCCCATAGCATTGTCAGGAAATCAATTGTACATGGGTGGGTTCGTGTAGAACAGAATTTCAGCTTGACACAAGTGACCCTTTATTTTATTTATTATTTATTTTTATGTATTTAAATGATTCATATAAAACCAGTTTTCTTGTATTTATTAAATCCATATGATAGTTGTTGTTATTGTTGTTAGTTGCAAAGTTGTGGACAAGGTTCCTCCAGGCCTTACTGTCCTTTATAATCTTCTGGAGTCCATTTAAGCTCACGCCTACTACTTCAGTTATTCCATCCAGCCACCTCATTCTCTGTCGTCCCCTTCTTCTATTGCCTTCAATCTTTCCCAGTATTAGGCTCTTCTCCAATGAGTCCTTCCTTCTCATTAGGTGGCCAAAATATTTGAGTTTCATCTTCAGGATCTGGCCTTCTAAAGAGAAGTTAGGATTGATCTTTTCTAGGACTGACCAGTTTGATCACCTTGCAGTATGGTTAGTAAGGAATGATAAAAGAAGCAAGCACTTCTCTGAAATTCTGCTTGTTGCCCTTTAATACTACAGGAGCAAGCATTGTTGAATTATTGGATGCAATAATTATTGCTTGTTGTTTCTTAAGCAGAACCAGTCATGGGCATGAACAAAAAAATGAAGTCTCTGTCAATCAAGAAAATTCTTTCAGTTATAATCCTGATAAAGATCTATTCTATTTATAAAGAAAAACAGATCATACTTTATGTAGTTTTCTATGGCTGAAACAGCAGCTAGATAGTAGATTTGGACTGCCAGAAATTCTCCCTGGGTTAGGGAGAGATCTTGAGATGTACCATATGTACTGCAGAGACCTGGTTTGTTTGTTTGTTTGTGATAGCAGGAACTGATGGTTTTTTTGCAGTCTCTTGCAATCTGCTGGGTATCATGGTATTCCATTGTGTTCAGAGCTGCTAATATAGAACTTATGGATTCAAAGTTTGAACAAACTTCATTTTATAAATCAGTTTGGAGTTCATTTTTATTATTGTTGTTGTTTGTTAATGATTTAAAACCTTCAAAATTGCAAGGCTAGTTTTCACTGGGTGAGTTTCTTTTCAGTTTGTTTAGAAAGTTACATGAAAGGCATAGGCTGTGTGTTAGTGTCACTAGTTATGCCTAAAAATCCTGCTGGGATTTCAGCAGGAATGATTTCCAGCTCTTGAGGAGAGAGACACATGTGACCTGCACTGGACCTTTCAAAGTCTCCCCCATACCTGAGGAACCCTTACTTGGGACTCCATCTGCTTGATGATTCATGATATTCCTTAATGGCTATAATCAGGAAAGCCAGGATTGAATGAAGTGGTCAATGATGTCTCATTTAACAACTGCTTTGCTCAGTGACACAGATTTTGGTCTCAACTGTGGTTTTAAATTGAGGATAACATTGTCTATTTTGTGGACCCACAAGTACTTGTTTGCAGGCAAATGCCATTTCTTGCAGATTTTCTGCTATTTTGTAATGCCATTCATTATAATCAACATATGTGATTAATTTTTTGTTATTATAATTAATTATATCAGTTAATTATGCTACCTAATAATCAGAAGTAAAATATATGACCCAAGTGGCAGCCAACTGACTCAGCACTGGGTTTCAAGAAACATTCCCAGATAACAAATTTACAATTCTATTTTGAATTAAATCATCCTTCCAAACACCACCTAGGGTGGATTTTATTAATCAGTGTCATGCTAGAAACAGTATTTAAAGTCAACTTTGTGATGTTTTAATTATTATTTTGAATGCATTCAGCAGTATCAGATGAAGCCTAAAATTGTTTTATGTAACTTCAATTTTGGGGCCCTCTGCAATGAATTATGTTTTATATTCCTATTAATGTTTTGTCAATGCCCTTTGGTGTTTATGGGTTTTTCATGCCATATTGGTTGTAGTTAAAATGACAACTTTTACACAGGAGCACAATCAGCTGTTCCTTCTTCAGCATCCAGCAATCATTTACTTCTTTGTAAATAAGCTACATTTATTCTGCAAATATATTTCCTTCTATTTAATTTGTTCTCTCAATAAACATTTGTTTTTAAGGATGATTCTAAAGCAGGGGTCTCAAACTGGCGGCCCACAGGCCAGATGCATCATGCACAGACCATGCCCATCCCAGCTCTGTTAATGGGGAAAATGTGAAAATATCACATGATGGCAATAGCAAGACATAGCAAGTTTGACACCTGTGCTCTAAAGCAGGGGTCACCAACCTTTTGGGCATCAGGGACCACCTAACTCATAAAAAGTCTGCAGGAAAATTCCCCACCTCATTTTCCTACCAACTGATCATTCTTTATTTGGAATTGCAGGATACAATCTCCAGCTCCATTCTCGGGGGGGGGGGGGCAGCAGAAGTCTTTCTTTCTCTCCCCCAAAGTCCTCCAGAAATGAGTCTTTTTGAGGCTTGTCATGCCGGCACAGGCTCTTGGAGCAGGATGCCTTGCAGGGTCCCAAAGACTCATTTCAGAGTCAGTTCAGAGAAAGAAAGACTTTTGCTGCTTTCTTTGCGTGCAGCCAGAAGAAGAAGAAAGAAGTGGAAAGAAGCAATTCGGTGGCCAGGCAAAGTGCCTAGGGTGGGTAGGGCAAGTTCCTCCCCCTCCACTCTTTCCCCCTCCCCTCACTACCTCACGTTTTTCGCAATGCAAGCAAAGCAAGCCTTATTTTCCCATGGGCCATGTGGGCGTTGCAGCCTTGTGTTCCTGCACAGCCTGGATTAATTGCTTTGGGCTGTGCTGTGGGGGTGACATTTCTCTGCAGACCACCAAAATTTTCTTGCGGACCACCAGTAGTCTCCATTGGTTGACAACCATTGCTCTAAAGGATGCTTTTGTTCATGTGTGTGTATATGTATACTGGGGGAGGTGAGATAGAAAGAGAGTAAAAGCAACATACAGGTAGTCCTTGACTCACAACTTATAACTTACACTGTTCATTTAGTGACTGTTCAGTTACAGTGGCATTGAAAAATGTGACTTATGATCGTTTTTCAGTTACAACCTTCACAGCATTCCCATGACTGTGTGATCAAAGTTCAGATGCTTGGAAACTGATTCATATTTATGACTTCACATGACTGTTCAAGGGTCATGTGATCACCTTTTGCAACCTTCTGACAAGCAAAGTCAATGGGGAAACTAGATTCACTTAACAACCAGGTGATTAACTTAACTGTAGTGATTCATTTAACAACTGTAGCAAGAAAAGTAGAAAAATGGCACAAAACTCACTTAACAAATGTCTCACTTAGAAACAGAAATTTTGGGCTCAGTTGTGGTCATAAGTTGAGGACTACCTTTATTGGGTTTAAAACCCATTGTGGGCTTATCCTACATCCTGCTAACTGTAATCCAAAGCTGTCCTGTTAATTATTTTCAGCTGTTATGATATCACCTTCGTGTTGTCATTTGTACTTATAAATTCATCTTTAGCTGTTCCAGGAAAGAACCACTGATGGGTCTGGATGCACATGCATACATTGGATATGATGGATTGAGCCAGTCTGGCACCCTTGCTGTACTCTCTTAATTCTTCAACCAAAACACTGCTGCACCATCCACACAAACCTTGGGATTGTCATCCTGGTAATATTGCAACCAACCATATTTTATCACTGATTTCCTTGGGAGAGGAAGAAAGGGGCAATTCTCTTTCCTCCAAGAACTTAACTAATGGGAAGGAAATCTATTAAACTTAAAGGCTTGTTCTTTTCATCAGAATAAATATCAATCCACTAGGATTTCAAATACTTTATTATTTATGTGTATATATTAAGGTCAAAGGAGTTGAGAGGTATAGAAAGGAAAAGGACAAAACAGAGAAGAGAAATGAATTTCTGAAAAGGTTGACTTCAACCAATTGCTGCTTTTGGCCAGAATTTCTCATAATAAACAGTATTGAACAATTCCCATTACCATTCATACAAAATAATCAGTATAATAATCAGGATTGCATCTAGTTTGGAAGCTGGATTTCAGCTTTGAGCTTCAATCTGCCTCTTTCTTTTCCTATTGGCTAGGCCTTTTTTCCCTTGTAAAAGCAAAATAAAGCTGGCAAAATAGGATGACCTATCAAGAGGGAAAAGCTCACATTTCTGTTTGGCTTCTAAGCATTTGATTGTCTCTGCCCATGTCTTCAGTTATTAGCCTTAATTCTTTTAGTATCAGAATCTCCTTGCAAGGGATTCTCAACTCCAGAAGAGTTTTCCATTTTCTTCTAACACTTAATACTCTCATATAAATAATCTGCAATGATTCCTCAATGATGCTAGTGCTAATATTGTCAGGAGTAGGGATCTGACAAGCTATTATTGACTGGTGCCAGTATACAGCCTTTCTATGATTCTCAACTCTTGGTGAATATATATTTTCTTTCATGTATATTGTATTTACACAAAGACAAATTCCTTGTGTATCCAATCATACTTGGCCAATAAAGTATTCTATTCTTTCTGTCTAGGAAAAGGGAGAACAGTTTTTCCTGTCAAGCTAAAAATAGATAGATGATAGATAGATAGATAGATAGATAGATAGATAGATAGATAGATAGAT
>BLBF01000002.1:50886406-50907240 GCA_015471245.1 Laticauda colubrina
GATAGATAGATAGATAGATAGATAGATAGATAGATAGATAGATAGATAGATAGATAGATAGATAGGCAGGCAGGCAGGCAGGCAGGCAGGCAGGCAGGCAGGCAGGCAAGGAAGATGGGTGCTACTTCACCATTTGCCTCCCAACCTGTTTTTCAAACTGGAAGGAGTAGTAGAGAAAGATCCTTTGAAACATGAATCTTACACCCTTTTATGCATCTTAAACTCTTCAGACTGATCCATGCAGGGGTGGGGTTTAATTTTTTTAACAACCGGTTCTGTGGCCATGGCTTAGTTGGTGGGCATAGCTTGGTGATAATGTTATTGGCTGGACCTGGCCAACTCAACATCACTCACATTGAGGCACGCATCTCCTCGTCTGGCCTCTCGTAACTGTGAGGATGCTGCAATAGTCGTAAGTGTGAAAAATGATTATAAGAAGGGATGGGATCTGACAGGGTTAACTACTGGTTCAGTGATTTACGAGGTTTGGTGATTTACGATGTGCTTCCCTGCATGCTGCATGCACGCCCATAAATCGTCATCAGCCTGGTGCCTGGACATTGCCGACATTTAAGCTAGACATAAACCAATTAAGGCCAGAGACATAATCACAAATGTTAAAAAAAAAAAAATCAAGATGGCAGCCATCACCTTAAATAGAAGCTTCCCCATCTTGACTTCTTATTTTACCATACTCTGTAGACTTTCCTACCACTGATGTATTCTTTGATATGAGAATTCTAAAGAATCCTGGGGCAGAAAGCTATATTAGGTTAAAAAGAAAAAAGAAAGATTACTGGAAATAGCAGTGGCAAAGAACTTCTGAATTTCTATAACTGCTGAAAAAGTCATCAGGAGTCATCTCAACTTGAAGGACAATTTATCTTATGCTACATTTAAAAATGAGATATAAATATACTGACATTCTTGAGGAATCCCAAATCTAGAACAGAAAATCATGCCCCCTTTCTACTTCAAAATCCCACTGAGTTCTGTCAACTAATTTCCAAATAAATATGGAAGGCTGCAGTCTAAACATCATTTTTAAAGTCTTTGTCTTACCAGAGACAAACAAGCAAGCAGCAGGATTAAATTCCTATCCATTTAAAAATCTGAGGACCTAAATGTTCTTTAATGAGAGAATAGAATTGTATTTTTTTAAAATTAGATTAAAAACTGGCTTTACAAGCTGTGTTGCAATGTTCACATGAAATTAGACAAAACAATAAAATTGCATATTTAGATTTATATTCTGCCTTTTCTCCAAGGTTCAAGGTACCTGACATGGGAATCTTCCTTTACCTTGGTGCCATAACAATCCTGTAAGACTGAGCTAATGAAAGTGACTGGCTCAAAGTTACCCCTTGAGTTTTAATATCTGAAGGTGACATGAACTTAAGTTTCCCAGTACTTTAATGATGATACCACATTTGCTTCTCAAACATTTTTTCCAAAAATCCCTCAGGTATAAAAGAATTATAGGTAGAAAGCAACTGATTTGTATGAAGGAAATGAAAAAAAAATCCATATTATGAAAACTTATTTAATGTTGTCATAGACCTTTTTATAATAATACCTGTGTTGTTTTGAAAAGAAAATATATTCATATTCTTCAGGTGCCAGTCCCAAAATTGCAATGGTTGCTCTTCTTAATGAGTCAGCAAATTCCATCAAAAGTTTTTCTGTGGCTCTTGGCAGAATATTAGTTATAAAATGAAGGCCAAAATGAAAACCATATGTATGATTTTTTTAAATACTATTATTATAACCAATCATTTATGTGGTAGGCTTAAATACATGCTGTACTTCTTCAGAAAAACTTAAGACACGTTCTTTTTAATTCAGGATTGCTGTGCTTAACAAATGCTTGCTGAATAGATTACAAAAGTAACAAGTTCACCATTTTAAAACAATTAGTATTCAAATTATGTCTCATTTCTGCCACTTATTTCTTTGTCCTGTTCATGGTACACCTTGTAAATATGGAGTTGAGGGATTGAGAGCCTTCATTCTATCAATGTACTTCATTTCAATGTACTGAAAATTTATAAAAGAAAAAATGAAAACAAAGCATCAACCACAAAAAATAAATATTCTATTTATTACCAAATGCTTCCAACAACAGCACTGGAAGAGGGGGAGAGAGTCAAAAAATCATGTCTCTGCCATCTAATTTTTTTTTTTTGCCCTTCTGGAGATGCCATTCTCTCGTGTATTTTTTTTTCATTATTGTCCAATATATTTTTCTGAACCATTTTCTCAGCAAATTAGACATAAGAAAGAAAAAGGTATAACTTCAAGAACAGACTTTTTAAAAAATATTTTGGAAGCTTTTCTGAATATAAAATACATTACTCCCATCTGTAAGGAGGACAAAAGTAGAACCCTTTGACAGATCATTTTTAGACTCTTCAACTCTGAAGTCTATTCTGATTATAAAGGAAGGAATTGAGTTGTTCTGATCATTCCAGAAGTATTTGAATTCACAGTTACCTGATCCTAGATTGGTGCCTTAAGCACCACACCAAACTGGTGTTAAAAATACCTACTATGTTTTGTCAGTTAACCATTTTGTTGTTTGCTGATGTTTAATAAATAAACATAAAAACTATGTTTGCTAACTGAACTGAACAGTATGTATGTTTGCTTTGATCTAGAAATAGGGATAAACTGGGGAGTGTGCCTGATGAAAACCAAACTAGAAGTTACCCACAGCAGTTTTCCAATGTGACCTCAGTGCTGCACTTTTTAAAAATGCAATGCACATAAAAATGTTGAAGCTTTGCCTCTTTGGTCCCTGCTCGATCTTCCCACTAGAAAACAATCTGTAACAAACAATAAATTACAAATGTGTGAAGATGTGATCGTTTGAAGGAGAGGTCAGGTGTAAAAAGGACATTCTCCAGCATAACACTAAAATGAACCCTAATTAAACCAAGCCTTGACCAATTTAAAATGTGCACTTCAGCTCCCATAAATCCCTAGCCAGCATGAAGGGATTCATATAAAGAGAGGCAACCTCTGAATTATTCAGATTTATCAAATTATATCTGTGTCCATTTCCTTTATTCTTTTCTTTCAGCTATCTCAGATGCTTCCTATTCTTCAATTCTGCTGTCTTCTTTCCTCTAAAGCTTTTTTATGTCAGAAATTCTCTCCCAGAGCAGCTTTGTGGAATCCTTTGAACCAACAAAAATCTTAGGGAAGTTATTTGAATAGACAAAGCCAGGGAAAGGGAAAGAAATGGAGAAAGCAGGATCACATATATTTTTCCAGTGCCCAAAATCTAGCATTAAGAAATATATTCTAGATAAATTAAATTCCAATCTTCAAATGTGTAAATGAAACCTATGGAAAACATATAACCTAATATACATGATTTGTACATTCGAATCATAAAAACAGCTATTCTCTTTAAAAGTTCTTCTACACCTTCTTCCACATGTAGTCTATTGATAAATTCCTTAATCACTTTTTCCAGTAGATATATAAACTGTGTATAAATGGATTTGTACACATTGATTTCCTGTTACCTTATTCACACACACCCCAATTTTCTCTTTCTTTCTTTTTCTCCTTTGTCTTCTTCTTTATCAAAGCTTAGCCTATGTGAACCTAAAAGCAAAAAATTGTTGTGTTACATAAGTTATGCAATGAAGATCTGTGAATAGTAATCATGCTTGTAAATACATCAAGGAAAGAGTGAATTAGTGGGAGGACTCACAATTAAAAGGCTTGAATCAACATTTTTTCAGCTGTCCAAAATTTAACTTAAAGAAGCCACTTTTCAGCCCTCTTTATGCATTACCTAGAGCCAACTTCCTAGTTTAGGCAGCCCCCAATGCAACTATCACAAGTCATCAAACAATTATGATGTTATGATGATTTATGACGTTCACAGATCCAAAATCATCAAGGCTAGGGCAGGCTGACATTAAGCCATTATGAAGATGCAGGTTGCTTTCTGCTTTGTTTATCATATAAAAATATAACATTAGGTTTGGGACTGAAAATTATTCCACTTTAACAGCTTACAAGCAGATTTGGATTTTTATTGACAAGCTATGGCAGAATGAATACTAAAAGGAATGAAATCTGATTAACAGTGTATTTGTACTTTCCAAGAAAAGAAAATCCATTACAGAATAAGATGAGGGTTGCACATCTTTTCTAAAATTTCCTCAATGAACAAGGAATCTCTTTGATCCTGTTTTTTAAATAATAGTATAGTGAAATTGGAAAGTACAGGGTTTTTTTTCCTGTGACTTCCTAAACTGGCCACATTCATTTCTCCATCCTAGACAGGCAGTTGCCCTTGTTTAGGGTGACCTGATTCCTACTGATCAGGAATAGACTAGCGGATTATCTACAGAGCTGTTGTTGAAAATATTCAGGCTATTTGGTGGATAAGATTACTCAAGTTGGACCCCAGAGGGCAGGTGCCAGAGACTCAGTGAGGGTAAGTTTGAGTTTGTGACACCTGAGGAATTTAACAGGATCTCTATACTGTTAGTTGAGACACCTGTTTATTATACCCAGAGAAATTACCTATAGTTGGCTCCATGCCCTCGTGTCAGCCTTGTTGAGGGAGGTTGTCTTCGGCCTTGAAAGAGGCAATGATACCCCACTACTCTAGAGAGTTGCCTTGGATGCAACAGTTTTAGATATTTCCATCCTGTCTTTCTCTTTGAGGGAAGGTTATTGAGAAGACAGTCAGTCTGCAGTCTGCAGTTCCATTTCAATTCAGTTTCAGGCCAGGATTCAGTACTGATAGAGTTTACATATTTCAGGTCCCTTAAATTAAATCTATCAGGACGCAGGAAGCATGCCTATTTTGTCATGGTATCTGTGCTACAGAATGAGAAAGTGTCTAATAGAATCAGACACTCTCTGCATCTCAGGCAAACATTGTAACTACTATGCTACTAGAACAGTATTGGTAGCAATAGCTGCAACTAAGCTTAGAGAGCAACAGGGCAACCATTGTTGACCCAGGGATGCCTATTATTGCCACCACAGGCAGCAGCCAATTAAAGTGTAATGGTTTGCCTAGAAAGAAGGAAAACAGATCAGCCAAACCAGATAGCA
Organism: Laticauda colubrina; assembly: GCA_015471245.1. Classification (NCBI taxonomy): domain Eukaryota; kingdom Metazoa; phylum Chordata; class Lepidosauria; order Squamata; family Elapidae; genus Laticauda; species Laticauda colubrina. The sequence continues at coordinate 50,891,495 of BLBF01000002.1, forward strand.
ACACCATTTAAAGCCAATATAAAAGTTGGAAAACTCTACTTTTAGTGTGAAAACATGGGTGAAGATTAGATTTACAAGAGCAGAAGATGATGCCCCATCCTGCCTTCTACCAAGAAATGGTGACTGGCCTATATAGCACTTGTATGTGGCAACCTGCAGGGTGGATTAAACTCATTATCCCTCGACCATACCTGAATGACCTTGTACCATTCTCCTTCAGAAAACTCAGAAGGAAAAATGCGAAGATGGGATTGTATAAAAGCATCTGTCTATATGTTGCATCCAATGGGTAACAGAAGGAAGGAATGGTTTGAACAAGGTAATGGAGTAGGAGTTTTTCTTTTATACTTAACTGTATACTCTGCATCCCTACTTTGCTAATTAAAATGTAAAAAAGGTGCTGTGTTCTCCTCAAATAAACTGCAAACCTACCTAATCTTCTGTTCAGTTGCCTCTGGAAACTCTAAGCAAGCTAAGTAAGATTTCTGTAGGAAGAAAAGAACTGTTATCCATGTCTCTAACTTATGTTATCCATCTGTTTGGTGACAATTTCTTTTCTGGTTATATGCAATGTATACAAGTAAGACATGCAAATTAGTAACAGTCTTCTAGTAAATGGTTCATTTAAGCAGGGGCTTTTTATGCCAAATGGGATAATTGCCTTACCATTTCTTTGTCACTTTTAATGTAAACAAGTCATCAAATCAACAAATAGTATACAGCTCATTTCTCAGTGTCAAATTGGTGGGTGATAAGAAAATGCTTCAAAAAGTAATTGTCATATATTCAAGGAAAAATTCATATAAACCAAACAATTGTCTAAATTCTGCCCAAGTTTCACAGCTTTTGTGAAACAGATTTCAGAGGGAAGGGAATAACTTTATCAATGTCTGTTTTTAGAGATATATTTAATTTCATTTTATGTTTGAGTCATCTTTTTTCCTCTTGTATTCACCATTATTTTTACATTCTGCTGTAAAAATAAACTTTTTGCCAAACTTAAACTTTTCTTTAAGAATTAGAATTGAGGAAATTACTTCACACAGTGTTATTTTCTATTTGGCCTATAAATCTTGAGAACAGAAATGTGAATATTGAATTATATGATAGAAAAGAAAAGGAGACAATATTCTTACCTAAGCCAACTAGTGCATATAGAATTGGAATGAAGCTTTCACATTGTATAGAATATAGTGGCCATTATTCAGTTCAAAATACTATGATACAAATGTTGGAAGAAATGTCCATCTGTTTCAGTTCCAAGAGTGGAGAAAGGCACTGGAAACATGGAGGCTGATTGGAAAGATGGTTTATTGATGCACAGGACCACATGGGCTTGAGGTCTTGGGCAGCTAAGCACATGGAGGAGAGAGAGAGAGGTGTTTATACCCTCTCTTGAGTTTCTTGTTCCTATGCAAGAAATGTATTCTATTGGTTGTCAGACTCCCAAGGCTATGCAAGGTTCATAGCTGAAATTGTCTGAGATAGGTTTGGTTGAACCTTGCTGGGTGATTCAATGAATGGGCTTGGTTGTGCCATGTGGTGAGTTCTGCTGAGAGATAATTCTATTATGTTCTGAAAGTTCATGTCTTAATCCCATCACCCTGGAGCTGGAGGTCTAATTGTCTTGTAGATAGTCTGGCCAAGTCCTGCTCAATGGGCACCAATTATCTTCTGGGGGCAGGGAGCTGCAGGGAGCCGCTCTTTGTCTTTAAAAACTTGCTTCCCCTCTCATTTAGGGAAAGATAATATTCCACTTTTTAAATATTTCCCAGAATATTTCATTCTTCTAGGAGAGGGTGGGTGCTAACTTTCTACACAAACATACCAACAATGTGAATGAGTTCTACAGTTTTTTCCACAGGTCATTCATAATAGTTAAATCCCATTCATAGCAGGAAAGAAGTGAAGTAAAGTTTCAGTGCCCATCAATTGCTAGGTTCACACATGCTCAGTAATAATATGATTTGTTGGGTGTAGCTTAGTGCAAAGGGTGAGCCCATCCATTATATTTTTAAACTATACTTTATAGCTTAGTGTTATGCATTGATTAAACCATTGCTTAAAAAAAAAAACAGTTAGTGGAATGTATCAATGCACTAATAGGTTCTGGCTCCAGGGCTTTTTTTTATCTTTGTTAGGGAAAACAACTTGAGTTGAATTTCTTTTTGGGTAGCTTTCTCATCAAATATTATCCATTTTGATGTGGAAATATAAAATATGTTTTTAATTCCAAATATATTCTGCAAATTAGCAGGCAGAAAGTACTACAGTCCTTTTTATTCCAATTTATTCCAGAACATTATCTTCTGAAGGCAACAACCTACTGTGCACTATACTCCCCTACAATTTCACAGGTGAGATCTATTAAACAGTGCAGCTGAGGAGTTCAGAATGTCAGAGCTATTATGGCTGTATATGGCAGCCAATAATCAAGAGCAGCAAATTTTAATTGTATTTCCTTAAGCATGTTTTAAAAAAATTGATAGGGAAGGTGCCAAAAATTGCACATATGTGTAGTTTTAAAAGGTAGAAGCATATCTTAAAATTGGATTATTCAGAAAATAAGTATAAATATTCAGAAAATATGATAGATTTATGCTATTTCAGAATGCATATAAGGATGTATTTTTAAAAGTTTGCCTACATCATAATTCCGAACCCACGGAACACCCTAAACTCTTTGAAAAAAGTTTCATATTTCCCTTATACATTGTGTTTCTTCTACGTAAGAACATTTAAAATGCAAGTTCCACCCTCATTCCAAAATACAGTGGAACCTTGGATCATGAATGCTTCTGTTCACAAACAGATCAGGTACTGACCAAAAAATCCACCCGATTTTTTGAATCAGGTTATGACTCAAACCCGACCATGGCAGATTCCCTTTCCGTGTTGATTTCCCCTTCTGCATATGTGCAGTCCGTGCAAATCTTTGTCCACACATGCGCAGTCAGTCATGCTTCCAGTCACGACCAAATCGGGTTGCCACCATAGCCCTGGAATGAATTACAGACACAACCAAAGGTTCCACTCTAATGGGATTCCAGAATAACAATATAATACTATGTAAATTTTCAGATTATTTTTAGACTCAAATTCATCAAATTTTCTGGAACATAATCAGCTGTATGCATACATGAACATTCTAATAACATATCCCAGTTGCAAAACAATGCATCATCAGAATTTTTCCCATATTAAATTCTAGACCAAATATTTTAAAATAAGAATGGGACTCATTTCAGAAATGAAATTAAGTTTGCCCATGTGACTTTTCTTTTGATGTTGTTGGACATTAAGGAACAAGCTGACAGGGGGAAAAGCAGTTTGTGTCCTAGGGCAGATTTTAAAGCATGATCTCATGTCTTAAAATTACAGCATCTTAAGGTCCAGTCACACTGCCCAACAGATGCAAAACGTTAGTAAAAAGGACACAACGGACGAGAAAAATGTTCCATCCGTTGTTATCCACTCTCAGAAGGGGCGAAAATTTGCATAACCGGAGCGGATAACACGGAAAGGAACGGACGCGGGGAGGACGCAGAGTGGATGGAAAACGGATGCGGAACGGAAGCCGAGCGGATGGAAGCAGATGGGAGCAGATGGCACATCCGCTAGGCTTCCGGACGACCTCAGCAAAGCGGACGCGGAACGGATACAGCGGATGCAGAGCGGATGCACAGTGGATGAAGCGGATGCAGAGCGGAAGCCAAACTGATGCCGAGCATTAATTGCGTATGCGGGGAGGATGCATTGTGTCAACCCCGCGGATATAAGGGAAGGAGCTCGGAAGCAAGTCACCATTCAGAGGAAAGACCTGCTGCCGGATGGATTGACAGCCTTGCCTGCCCTGCCTGCATGCCTGCCTGAAAGCCTTGCTGCAAACCTTGCTGCCAGCCTCCCTGCCAGCCTTGCTGTCTGCCTGCCTGCCAGCCTTGCTGCCTGCCTTCCTTCAAGCCTTGGTTCATGTCTGCCTGCCAGCCCTGCCTGCCTGCCTGCCTGCCAGCCTGCCTGCCAGCCTTGGTGCCTGCCTTCCTGCCAGCCTTGGTTCCTGCCAGCCTCCCTGCCAGCCAGCAACCCCACAACCATGCGGAAGCACAGCAAACCTCAGCCATCTGCTGCCAGCCCTTGCAAGAGGGACAGGGCTACCATCCCGCCCCCTGGCCCTCACTCTGGTTCTGCTGGGGTTTCTGCAGCACGGGCTCGCTCTTCTGGGGCTGGGGCTTCTGCTGCTTCTGCTTCTGGAGGAGCTGATGACAAGCACTCCAGCACCACCCACCTCCACAACACCTGGACCCTTAACCCCTGAGACTGAGCGACCAAGAGGAGTGCCAGAGACTCATTTTTGTTTCATAGCTTGTTGTTAATAAAGTCTATTTTTGATTCACACACTTGCTTCATTTCTTTTTTTTTATAAAGTCTTGCTGGAAACTTTTAGAAATGGTTTAAGCCTTTGCATGCTTCTGGGATGGGTTAAGATAGCAGTGGGATGGTCAGGGATACCTTTGGGATGGGTAATAGCTGTGGGATGGATAAGGATAGCAGTGGGATAGATAAGCCTCCAGTGCAAGCATAGTGGGACTGTATGGTCCACCCTCCCTGGTGCCACACCTATGGCCCTTTATTATCAATAATAATGTAATAATCATCCACCCATGTCAACACAAACACAACTCTTTATTAAACGCCCTGTTCATTGTAGGCCCACCCAACATACATGGCCCAATCTCATCCATGTGATGAGACAGCCTCAAGGAAGCATCCATTAATCATCTATCATCCTGTCTTGCCACTCCACTGCTCCAGCTGGGGAGTTGCACCAGTGTTTCAGGAGGTTGTGCTGCTTCTTCCCTTCATGTGAGGCACTGTTGGGGCCTTGCACATCCTCAGTGTCTATCAGGTTTCGCCCTTGCCTCCATTCCCCAGGCTTCATGTCCCCATTGCCTTGTTGGAGGTCCACGAGCCTGTTCTGCAAGACTGGGTAGCGGGTGCGCATGAGATTGTGCAGGATGCAGCAAGCTTCCACGATCCTCCTCACGGTCTCTGGGCAATGCTGCATGGTGGTGAGAAGTACCTGGAAGCCAGGAAGCCAAAGGCGTTCTCCACCACCTGCCTTGCCCTGGACAGCCTGTAGTTGAAGATCCTCTCTTCACGGGTGAGGTATTTGGAGGTGTAGGGCTTCATGAGGTAGGTTGTGAGGGAGAAGGCGTCATCCCCCACGATGAAGTAGGGCACATCTTGCGTGTCGTTGAGCAGGGGTTCTGGATCTGGGAAGTCCACGATGAGGTTGCGTTCCAGCCCACCTTTGAGGTCACTTGCATTGTATACCTGGGCATCTGAAGATGAGCCGTTGCCTGAAGCATCGATGTACATGAACTTGTAGTCATCATCGACCATGCCGAAGAGGATGATGCTGAAGAAGCCCTTGTAGTTGTGATAAGAGGACCCTGAGTTTGCTGGCGCTTTGCAGGCCACATGCTTGCCATCGATGGCTCCAACGGTGTGGGGGAAGTTCCACCTCTGATACCACTGCTCTGCAACTTTCTTCCATCCTTCTTCAGTGGAGGGACACTCCTTGTATTCTTCGATGATGGCCTGCACCACTTCTCTGATCACAATGCTGATGGTGTTGTGTGGCACCCTCCAGCCATACTGCATGCTCCTGTAGGAGGTCCCTGAGGCCAGGTGGCGCAGAGTGAGTGCCACCTTGAGCCCAGGTTCCAGTCTGGGCCGGAAGCTGGTGTTTGCCTTGGTCAACCTGGGTGTCAGCCCCTGCACAACTTCGTCAAACATGGCTGGAGGCATCCTCATGAAGTTCTGGAATGCCCGAGTGTCTTCGTTCCTGAGCTCCACTATCAGCTTGTTGTACAGTCCGTCCTCTGCTCTTCTGGCGAACCATCTTCGTACCCAGACGCTTCTTGGCCGCCTCTTTTTCTTCCTGTAGTAGAGTTCACAGAGCCTGTCGATGGCTTCGCACTGTTGCAGAAGGATGGTGGCTCCCAAAAGGACTTTGTTACGATCCATGGTGGACATGACTGGATGCTGTGGAAGAGGAAGAGTCAGATGAAGGCTGCGGAGGTCTGCACAGCTTGGCTGCTGGTCTGAAAGCGAGATGCAGGTGAGTTGCTCCCCCTTTTTATAGGCAGTATAGCTGTCCCTTTGCATCCTCTAGGCATCCTCTAGACATCCTTAATATCCGAGATAGGTCCCCTCTGCGAAGGTTTTTTCCATTTTAAATGCTTTGTTTCCGTGCTGCATCCGTTAGGCATCCATTCTGCATCCGTTCCGCATCCGTTCCACTTCCTCCCTGCATCCGAGCGGATGCAAGTTGCGCGGATGCGCAGCGGATGCCTAGAGGATATAGCGGATGCGTAACGGATGCAGAACGGATGCCTAGCGGATGCCTAGCAGATGCAGAATGGACAAATTGGATACATTTTCCGCGCAAAAGTTTTGAGCAGCTCAAAACTTTCTGAGCGGATGAAACGTCCATAAACGGATTCTGGACGGATAGAGAGGAAGCAAAACGGAGGCAGTGAGTACAGAACGGATACATCGCGTTAACCAACGGATGGCAAGCTTTTTTGTTTTACATCCTCTTTGCATCCGTTGGTGCAGTGTGACAGGGGCTTTAAAAAGTCATTATACTAAATACAGTTTACAGATAATTACATTTTTGGGTAATGTTTTAATTCTATTCAGGTCTGCATGTTTGTCATGATTCCAGCAGAGATAGAGAGAAATATTTCCTCAGTGTAACCCAATTATATACAATATAATTGATATATGAAAAATACCATTTATAAAGGATTTTGCTAATGTGAAGTATATTGTCATCCTATACTGAACATTCCAATAACTCAGAGTAGAATCACAATAATGTACAGTATTTGTCCATGAAACCCCAAACAACTGGATTTGCAACACTGCATTTTATTGGGCCTTGACATGTCTGAGGCTGATGTAGAAACGGCCACAAACCAAAGTGTAGCAAATGTGCAACAGATGTGCTACTGGCCTATTGCTCAAATTCATTCAAAAAATTCATCCTTCTCCAGGGAATGGAACAAGTTGCTTCTTTGAAGAAAATGGAAAAAACTTCAATTGAATAACCATATACTTTCAATAATATTTCCTTTAAAAATGAACATTTCAAGGGTTAAGCAAGTAGTTTCAATATCAAACCCTGCATTATGACTTATATCATCTCTTAACTTGGCTCAAAAATCTAAGAAAATGATCCAAAAATGATAAACATCTGCTGAGGTCATTTTTATAATTCTATAGTGCTACACAATGCAGTGAGCTGTGCACGGGACGCATTCTGTTTATTAAGTAAGTCCTGCTGAGCTTTGTGAACTTGTTGCAAAGAGTGGCATCTAGTGGTGCCTATTAGCAGGTTGGTTTCATGCACTGACTCAAACATGTGGCAACATAAAGAGCTAAACAGAAAAAATACAAAGGTGGCTACAACAAAAGTTTTAAAGATGTAAACTAGGAATTATGAAGCAAAGTAAAGCCAGCAGGAAATCAATCTTTGAGAAAATTATTGGGTTTGTACTTTGGTTCATCCCTGCATTATGTGTCAGAATAATTTTGCGGAAGCAAAAAAACAAAATGAAACAAAACCATTTAGAAAAAAAATGATAATACATATGTATTAACCTGTTTCGGTAATCATAAAGCAGAAATGAGCTGGAATAAGTCAAAAATCACAAGAGGAAAATAATTGACATATTCAATTTTTTAAAATCATTTAAAATTATAGGCATTTGCAGAATCAAAATTCAAAAAGCAACTTTGGCTTCTATTAACCGGCACACCAAAGATTTGATCAATATGCAATGAAGTATGGTTCACTAAAAAAAGCTCTGAATGGCCCCTTTCAGATCAGTAGGTGAAAGGTGTTTGCAACATCTAGAACCTATTTGTTTGTAAAGGACAGCATAATTAAGAATGCTCCTGAAGAGGCAGAATTCCAAGAATACCTCATAGAAAAATATCTGAGAATTGGTTGAGTTAGCTTACGCTATGAATAACTAAACCTAAATGAAAGAACAACCAGTTACAGGAAATCTGAATAATTAACAAATCATCCTGAAGAATAGAAACTCCTACCCCAACGTACCTCCCCATTCCCTAGGTGGGAAATCTAACGTCTGAATTTTCTGGATGAAAGCCATCTTCTGCATCTTTTGTGTGCTGTTGTATGCTGTATCTATTTTCCATACTGTCAGTTTCCACTAATAATTTTTTCTGCTAAATTTATTTAGCAGCTTACTCTGAAGTGTAGCGTCCTTCAACCCGAGGACCACGGGGTCCCTCATGGCCTCGTCCATGTTCTGGAACTCACAGGGTCCTCCGATGTGACTCAGGGCTGCTACAAAATCTCCAACGGTCTCATCTTCTTTTTGGTCTCTTTTGCACAACTCGGGCCTTTTTATCAAGTTGGAGACCACAGGTGCGTAATATGCTTGGAGCATTCTGTTCAGCTCGGGCCAAGTCATCTGTTTAACATCTCTTGGTTTGGCTAGCGCCTTTGCCATTTTAAAAATGGCTAGTCCGCAGTGTGTAAGGAAAACAGCCCTCTTCCTTCCTTTGGTCAGATATCTCCTGCAGTTCGTTGCTTTCTAAAAACATTAGAAAGCGATCAATATACAACTCCCAATCCTCCTCATGAGCGTTGAATGGTGCGGGCAGCGCGTTGTTACCAGCCATCTCTTTTGCTTGGTTCTGATTGCTGCGTGCTTCGATCTCGCTCTTCTACGACGATCCAACCTTCATCGCCAGTGTTCCATTCGGAAATAAGTTGCATGAGACCGGGTTCCAACAACAACTCTTTTATTTTAACAAGTAAGGCAATGGTAACAGAACAACAGCCCAAGCCATGGCAGCCCTTCTTATAGCAGCTTGCTTGTGGCCAATGACAGTACTTTGAGTACTCAGGCGGGCCAATCGGATTGATTCCCTAATAGCCAATCCGAGAACGGCCTTCTCAGCCAATCAGATTAAGGCACTTGGAGCCTACCAAGTTCCATACACACAATCTAAATTCGAATAACCTACTATAGTCACTTAGCATAAGAGAACATGTAATGCCAGTGAAAGAATTCTATATTTCTTTTATGCTTTTCCATCTATTTCCTACAGATTCATGTTGTTAGCATGAGCCCAATAACCAAACTTCACAAGCAAAACTCCAGTGTTTTGTTATGATTAATACTGGATTGTTATTTGGAGGAACTTTATTATTTTACTTATATAAATTTTAAAAGTGCTGTAGATATAAATAAATATAACTAATAAACATACTCATTAAACACCTCATAATTCAGAAATACTACATACAAATAATCTTTTAAATGAAGATTATTGCGTTATACACTAGAAGGTGATCAAGCAACTCTTACTCTGGACGAAAAATAAAACTGGACGAAAAAGTGGGACAGTGTGAGTGCTAGTTCTCCCTGAAAAATGAAAGATGGCTAGGGATTTGGGGCCAGCAATATTATCTTAGCCCAACCTGGTTTCACAGATTTGGCACCAGCTGAGATCTCAGAGAAAGGGAATGGGGTGGCAGCAATTATCTGAGATAATAAGAAGGCATCCAAACAGGTTGTGAGATGCTGTTTCTTAAATTGGCAACAATAAAGAACACCTGCAATGATTGCTATTGTACTAGTCTCCCTTCTATGTGGCAACTTCCCTGCCTGAGCTCCTTGGCACAGGCAGGGGAGGCAGGGAGTTCCCTGGGGTCATAGTCCATGACAGAACATTGCGGCTCTAGAATGGGATACTGTTAAATAAACTAAAAAAATCACAGGTTGATTGGTCTAATTAAAGTAAGGAAAACAAATCAGTAAATGGTGACTGTTTTGAAGTTCTGAGAAGTAAAACAGGATATCTGTGACTTGCTAGATACAGTAGAGCTGCATGACTAAGGGAGAAAAAAGTGTGCCTTTGGAAGTTAGAGTCATGGGTCACTGCATGTTCAGAAGAAACAGCATCCTTCTGTAACAAAATAAATTGTATGATTAAAGAAGACTGATTTCAACTGACATGGATTCACAAATTTCACTAAATATCAATGTTATTATGATCTTCAACAAAATACATCACTCCAAAGTCATTACTCTATACATTTTGCCTAATATACCTGAAGCAGTGTTCAGCAGGTTCTGACCAGTTTTGCAGAAATTTTGAGTAGTTCAGAGAACCGACAAATTCTGACTGGAGATTTTACAGTGTCCTTCCCCTGCCATGCCCCCAAGCCATGCCTACAGAACCAGTAGTAAACAAATTTAAATCCCACTACTATAATATACATATTGTATACACTTTTAAACACTATAAGTTATATCACAAAAATCAGAAGTGCATTTTGGCATATAACTATATTCTGATTCATATATAGATTCAGAAATTAGAAATGGGTAAAGTCTTATTAAACTTGTTGCAATGAGTAAAGTCTTATTAAATAGGTAAAGAAATGGGTAAAGTCTTATTAAACTATGGACTCGTGCAAATACATGACCTAATATAAAGCCTCTAAAATTAAATGAGCCTATTGTATTCTAATTATACAACCATTGTGAGAGGAAAGTATAATTTTCTCTTTATACATTGCAGAGTATATCACAGAAGCAGATAATAATCTGTAATATAATTACTAAATATAATTTAAAAAGCAGCTTTTAGATCATTAATCTAATTATCTAATAAATAACTTTGATTATGTTAACTTTTTGAGAAATTTAAGAGAAAAATCCTCTATTCAATTAAATTCCTTTTTGAAAGTACATGTGGAAATTTTTTAGATTTTGTTCTTGTGTAATCTTCCAGTATTTTGGTGGAGATTTTAAGAACCATGAAATTAGTTCTTCACATAATAAGCAACCTTGGAACAAGGATTTTTCAAATTATTTTAAATTTAAACATAATTTTAAGAATAATTTCTACAACAAATAGTGAGCTTGGATATTAGGGTTTTTTAAAATTAAAATTAAAATATCTTCACAAATATGTCAGAAGAAATTATTAGCTAATTATGTGCCATCAGATCAGGGTTTGACTCTTAGTGACCTTGTAGACCAAGGCTGTCAAACTTCTGGCCCACAGGCCAGATGTGTCATATGCTGGCCATGCCCACACCTGTTTTAGCAAAGGGGGAGAAGTTCTGATACATCATGTTACACTGCCATGACAATGTGAATTTGACACCCCTGTATAGACAGATTGTTTCTAGATTATTATGTCCTCAAGCTGGCCTTCAGTTCTTCCAATGTTGCACCTTTTGTTGCTGTAATCCAGCTTGCTACTAAAAATCCTCTTCTCCTTCATTCCACTTTTCTCCCATTTCCCAATGAGCTGGATTTTCATATAATGTGTCCAAAATATGATAATTTGACATTTGTGCCTCAGAACTCTGCATTAATTTGATCCATTTATTTGCTTTCCTGGTTGGCCAACAATGATGTTCTCAGGACTCTTTCTTGGCTTGTCATCGTATTCTTGCAAGGTTAAACTACTTTGTTCTATCAAATGGTTTGTGTTCTTGGATATCCAAAGTTCAAACTTGTCTTTCTGTCTTGCTTTTTCAGCTTTCACTTCCATATTATAAAAAGTCCACTTCCAATTAATGCATGATCAATTGATCATTAGATCAATTATTTTACCATTTTTTTTCATCATTACTATGCCAAAAATGTTACAGAAATAATTGCAGCTTATGTCAAAATATTATTAGATCTTGTATAATTTATTTGCTGTAAAATGTTATTGGCTAGCATCATCCACATAAGGTTACTATGTGAATACATTCATCTCACTAGCTATAACTAATCAAATTGTTTAATTAATCAAATTCTATTCTATTTACTTTCAGGATATGTATGTAAGTATGTGTAAAATTGTTTTATGATGATCTAGCAATATGATTTAAAAAAAAAAACACAATTTGAGTATTTGGGGAAAGTATTTTAGTAAGTATTAAGTAAGTAAAGATTACTGATTTTTTTTTTTTCTAAACCACCATAATGATAATCTTTTGCTCCATTCTTTCCCAAATCCATCATGGATTGTTTTCCAATTTTCTTCATATATATGGTGACATATTACAGCAATGCTGATTTTCTGAATTTTTTACATCTGTGATGCATAGCTTAAAAATGTTTAAGCTGAGGAATATATTTAGTGTCCAAAGGCTTGCAAAGGCCATATTAAAATATGGTAAACCTAAACAAAAATGTAATGACAATTTAGTTTAAATATAAAGAAATGTATACAGCATATGTGATTATTTCCCTGTGTTTAATTAGTTTGTTCTATATCATATTAAAGCATTACAATTTTTTGATATACCAGGTAGACTTCAAGCAAACAGTTTTAGAAACTTTATACAGCATAGTACAATCTTTCAGCTCAAAATAACAACAAACTTTGGGTCTCCAGATTTCTCTTTGTGTGTTTGTGTGTGTGTGTGTGTGTGTGTGTGTGTGTGATTAACATTGACTGAATTTTTAAAAATCATTCATTCATTCATTTTTTGTTAAAACAGTGACAATGGGATTAAGTGCAAGTCATGTATCACGACTTAAGCTTAAAAAAACTATAATTTCAGATCAAATATAAACAAATTATATATTTCTTTCATTCATTATGAAAAATTTTAAGTCTACCATCACCACCACTATCACTAAAAAAGAATACAATAATGTTTGATGATTAGTTCAATCTAATTTGGATTATTAATAATTTGGATTATTTCCTAGTCCAAAAGCTCATCATCTGACTGAGGTTGGTATGATGCTTTCTGAGATCCCAGGTTTTTTTCTAGTTGGAAGGATATCAGATCTTTCCTAGTGATTATGCCAACAACTTCATTCTGCAAATCAACCACTGTTAAGTGACGAAGACCCAGAGATCGAAATATGATGTATGTGCGTTGCAATGAGAAATGAGCTTGAACTGATACTGCTGATTTGTTTATATACGGATCCTGAAAGATAAGTAAAGAACAGATTAAGAGAAAAAGATTGATTTAAAAAACAACATCTCATTGGTAGTTTAAAATGATTTTTAAAAACCCAATTACAACAACAATTGGGACCAGAATTTCAGCTGTTAAGTGAATCACTGGGGTTATTATGAAAATCACATGGTCATTAAGTGAATCTTGCTTCTCCAACTGATTGCTTGCCAAAAGCAAACTGGCTATCATTTGATCCAAGAATATGGCAACCATTACATGCCAATTGGAAGATGGAAAAAAAATTAAGTTGTTCAATTAGAGAAAGAACAACATCTACATTTATCAATAAGAAAGCCTTATAGACGTTTTGCTGAAAAAAAGAAAAAAATGAACTTGTGATTTATGGATTTGAAGACTGAAAAGAATACTTTATGGAAAAAAGGAAATTGTGATGTAACTTTAGATAGCGAGGGTAAAATATAAATGCATTTACAACCACAGTCAATTTTTAAAAAATTATTCACCATTTTTCCTTATTTTCTTTCCTTCTTTTCTAATATCAGTCCTGTTTTTATCTCGTTAGAGATTTCTTTAATAAAAATTACATTTTTAAAAATAGCACATTTTGCAGAGGGGTAAGCAGACTGGTGTGGGTTTTTTTAAATTTTCATTTATCAGTTCCCTGCTTTTCATTGCTATATTATGAGAGGTGTAGGGTTGGAGAAATTGGGGGAGAAATGAATGCAGAATACAGGCTGCATAGAAATCAAATCAAACATTTACTTTAAAAGGATATGTTCTATTAACCTTGCATCTTTTTGATAATCTGGAACATTTTAATTGCTAGCCCACATGCAATGGTTGTTTTCTTCTTTCTTTTTTTTCTTTGTTGGCTCATTGTATCAACATCTGTTATGTTTATATAATATGAATTAAAACTCAGGAATGCTGTTTGTACTCAGTTACTTTTGTTGAGAGTATATCGTCCCAGGATTGGCAGTGTTTATGTAAATCAGTGTAACTGACATAGCCGTCATAAACAGAAGAGAAAATATAGCAAACACATTGTATGCAAAGGAAATGTGTGCTTTTAGAATTGCTTTCACTCTTACCAGATTGATGAAGAGTTGCTGATACCGAGGGTCTGTAGTATAGCAAGCCAACATAGCAGTCTTCCACTGCTGATTGGGCAATTTTTCAGTTCTGATCTGGAATATACAGTATAATGACTGGAATAACAATATAATTATATAGCACACAAACACTCCAACTGAGTAGAACAATTCAATCAGGTTGGCTTTATAGCAAGAAAAATAAAACTCTGGAGCACTGAAGGATGCATGCATTATGATGCAAAATCCTTGAACAAAATTCAATATTGACTTGCAATTTTTATCTCTGAAAATCATTTTCCTATGCAGTTATTTTTTAAAAAGCAACAAGAGCTGTTTTTAAAGACTAAGATATATTAGAAACTTTATTACATAAAATTAATAAAATTGCAAAGTCCAGTAAATTAAGAGCAGCTTAAGTTCAAGGAGAGAATACAAGTCAATAATTATTTATATATATTTTGTTTTACAATTGTTTTAATTTATAAGGCTTCACAAATACAGCAATATTGTTGAACAAGTTTATTATAGCAATACATAATAAACAGAAGAAAAAAAAATCACTGCATAAACCATTTTATTTTTGGTAAATAAATCAATTCATTATTCATGAATGAGTGCCATTATCAGATAATTTAGTATATAGATGTAATATTTTTGGAGCAAGTGTTTGATAATCAAACAATCACCTACAAAAGCAGGGGTGTCAAACTCAAGGGGGGGCAAATCTGTCCTGCAAGATGCTTAGATCTCACCATAGGGCCTCCCTGGAAGCAGTGAAGGACAGGTTCATGGTGCTTCTGCCAGCAAAAATGAAGCTCAGGAGGACTGTGGACAGCCCTCCTGAGCTCTGTTTTTGCTGGCAGAGGGTTGTGGGAGGCCGTCACAGCCAAAAATGGGGCTTGGGAGCCCATCTTCACTGAAAGAGTGCTCAGGCCACCACAGCCCCCCCCCCAAGTTACATTGAACTGGCCATACCCACCTTGGGCCCCTGAGATCAAACACAACACTGATGTGGTCCTCAATGAAATCGAGTTTGACACTCCTATACTAAAGAAAGAATTAAGGAAGTTTGCTTCAAGAAGAATATCATTTTTGCACTTCTTGCAATTATAGCATTTAATCTTTGTTAAAGTAATTGTGGTAGAATAGGAAATGTATTTCATTTAACAAAAAGCAATTCTTAAGAAATAAAGGAATAGTGTGTAAAAAGATAGGTAAACTGATTGGTTTCTTGTTTATATTTTTCAAGCATTGACAAGATTTTTGAGGACAGATGTCAGTATGGCTTTAGTGATGTCAGTGGCATAGTAGATAATTACTATAATAGAATTGCACAGATCTATATAAATTGTCTCTAAACTTCTTGTGAGATCAGGAACTAAATGTTCCTAAGCAGAAGTTGATGCATTCTGAAGCTCTATCCTATTATTTTATTAATTAAAAATGGCTTTGATAAAACAAAGTTGCAGGTTCCTATTGTAGAAATATAGTTGTGTGCCAAATCAGGACTTTTGAAATGTCTCACTGTATAATGACAATGTATAATGTCTCACTGGAGTAGAATAATGAAGGGAGGGGAGGCGAGGGGAAGTGAGGGAGGAAGGAAGGAAAGAAGGAAGGAAGGAAGGAAGGAAGGAAGGAAGGAAGGAAGGAAGGAA
>BLBF01000002.1:50907250-50987807 GCA_015471245.1 Laticauda colubrina
GAAGGAAGGAAGGAAGGAAGGAAGGAAGGAAGGAAGGAAGGAAGGAAGGAAGGAAGGAAGGAAGCCAGAAACAAGGAAGGATGATACATCAATTCACAGAGTCCTACACCATTTATTTTAAAACCTAAAATACTGAATTGCTTCTACAGCGAACAACCTACCCCGAACTAACTTTTCATACGAGAGACAATTTAACAAGAAAGCAAATATTACCTTCTGATAGGGTAGAAAAGATGGATGGGATTCAGTGTCTTCCATTTCAAAAATGGTCTCATTTTCCAGTAACACGCAGAGCTCAGGCCTAGTTTCATAGAAAGCATATTTATCACCAGATGAAAAACCATGTCTAAATCTTATATGAGACTGTTTTTGTTTTGTATTGGCAGAATTTTGAATTTGTGGACTTTAGTTTTTTGAATTTAACATTGAAGTTTCTTATCATATTTGGTTATGGTTGCTATGGATTATGGGAGATCCATATGGATTATGGATCACTTGTGGACCCAGGATAGATAATAATCTCTGCATCGGGATAATAGCAGTGCAGAGTTTTGCATTTGTACACTTTTTTAATTTCCCTGAAAGATGGGAAGCTTAAGGAAAGATATTGTTATGTTTATCTCAATGTTCATTTTTAACAGACTTGTTAGTACTGATACACAGAGAGACATAAATATTCTGATAATTAGTTTAATACAATAAAGCATATTTAAAACACCAGAGAATACTGAAAACTACTTTCAGTGTATTTCTTATATTAATAAGTATAAGGTATGGATAGGTCATCATTCACATATAATAGAATAGACTGCATTAGATTAAACTTTGACATCTGATCTAGATGTCTGTAACATTTTTTATCTTTATTTTATGTCCATAACATCTATCTATGTCAAAACAGACACCTCTTCAATTTTCAATCTATTGATATATAAGCATACATAATATGATCCCAATTTAGTTCCCTCCAGACAGGTATGGGATTCTACCAGTTCTTCTGTCCACTTCTGTAGAACCGATTGCTATGAACCAGTTCTATGTCGTCTGCTGCTGTTTTGGCCCACATGCCCGCCCAGGCTCTTACCTGACCTTTATTTCCTGCGTTTTCAACCGCAGCTGCTTTGCGCGACACAGCTGCAGTTGGAAAAGCAGGAAAAAAGTGTTTTTCAACTGCTGCACACCCACGTGCAGCATTGCTCAGCTGTCCAGGCAGCTAGATGACGATGATATACACGTGCACACAGCAAAATGTAAAATTACCGAACCGGTAATTACACCAGTCGGATCCCATCCCTGCCTCCAGATATGTTTGCTGGAAAATATTGCTAGTAGTAATTAAAAACCCAGCATGACACCAGTTGGGGGATGGACAATATAGGCCATCCACCAAACAATGGAGATATTTCTGTTGGAAAGTAGTCTTACCATTTCACTAATTTAGATCCTCACTAGTGACTTAAGACAATTGCTATCATAATCCAATCATGCTTGGGAATATCTGTTGTGATTACTGTTCTGATCATTCCACATAGCAATGGCTAGATAATTCTAGATACTATAAAAATTATGGGCCTCTAGCCTTTGTTATTTCTTTTAAAATCTGTTTATTGCACTTGACTCCTGGGAATAATGTGATATTATACATTGATATTAATTTTACAGAAAGAGAGTTGAACTTTCCTCTTAAACATTATCTGCATTTACCCTGTTATTTATTTATAGAAATAAAATAAAGTATTTTATATTTACAAATATCTTTTATGATACTTTGTATTAAACAGCAGTATGATTGTTTAAACAGTAACTGTGCAAAATCATGTATCCCTGAGGTCTGATCCAACTTTCAATAGCTATTATATTGAACTGGCTTGAAATAAATTCCCTCACTGGGAAACATGAGTTATGTCATGTGCTTTTTAGAAGAATAGACAAATGATCTAAGCACAAAATGAGCAAGGTTGTATTCAGTTGCCTTCCAGTTCACTCAGAGTTTTAATGAGTAGATCCATTAATTTAGCTAAACAAAATGTTTATTTGCTCATAAATAGAAAAAAAAAATCATTACAATATGGTAATCCCATAAGATAGTTCATAGCAATGCACTTTTACAATCCAGCTAAATATTTAATATTGGCATTCTTTTTATTTGGCCCTGTAAGGTCTTGTTAATAAATGACTTTCAATTTAATTGAGTTTTTTCAAGACATTGTTAATATACCTAGATACTTCAGTATCGCTTGTATTCATACAAAACAATTGACCTGGAATCTTATTGTATTCATTCATAATGTGTAATCGTACATTTAAAGGCATAAATTGCAAGTGCATAAAGAAAGAAACTTCACTTGTTTCAAACATGAATGATAAATAAAAAACAAATTGATAGCTTGGAATTATAATAAAATTTAGGGTTATAATTTATTATATCTGAGCAGGTAAATATTTTTAAACTGTAATAGTTGTTGATTATACCAATAGTGGTGTTTTTTTTACAGTTAAAATGTATAATCCATTGAGTATAATGATAAAGAATACAAACATTGGTTTAGCATAAGAGTTTGGCTAGCAGATTCAAAATTACTCAGTATTGGTCTGAAATAAACCCAGCAGAGCATCATAGAGGAATCAGACTTTGGGGAGGGGGAAAATCTCTGAAATGAAAAAGACATATGTACAGATATTGAAAGAAAGATTTAGAATACAAGAGAAAAATGAGAGTCCATTGTTTGACTTATACTCACTGAAGTCGCACTTCAGAAATATAACAAGCTTACTCTTTGATGTTATAGATATCCTTTCTATCATGTCTTCAGTTTTTTTAAAATAACAGCCTGAGCATGTTTCACTATATTTTTGCATAACAGGAAGTTCTAGAGATCAGATATTCAACTGGCAATTGTTCCTCTGTTCTTTATTTATTTCAAAAGGAAGAAATCTCTTTAGAAAAAAGTATATTTTACAAAATAGCCTGGCAAAGTGTTTTATCAGTTCCATTTCATAATATAGCCTTTACAAAACAAACATCCTATTCCCAATTAGAATAGCACACTATGACTTCCAACTCTTGCATTAAATACTAACTTTCCCATTGCTTACGCTGAAATCTATAAGCTTGGGAAATGTTTTTTGCATCAACCCTTGTGAAAAACTCCATTTATCTATTACACATTACAATGATAAAAAAATTAAAAAATTGTTACAAACCAGCTACAAAATATATACACAGTAAGAGTCTTTCTGCACAATAACATTATGGCACAATAAAGTCTACATGTCTAATAAAAATGTCTGGTTTTTTACACCAATTTATTGGTCACCCGATGATAACAATACTGTAATATCCACTAGCTAGTTCAAAGATGTTTCCTTATTTCTTTTCAAATTCAATATTTTCAAGTGCAATATTTCTTCATGATTCAGTCTGTCATTCAACTATATGGCAGTTTCATAATGCTTCCTTTATGAAGGAAAGTGCCAGGATTTCATTTGTTCAAATTTTCATTGTTATATCCCACTTTCCCTGCCTTTCCCAACTAGCTTCCAAATATCTCATCTTGTATTATAGGACATAAAATGATGGATTGTAAATAAGAAGAAAGCAAACTGCTAGCCAGTTAGTCTACTATTTTTCAGGCAAGGAAGGATGATGGAGACCTTCCAGTCTCACACATACTCAGCAGAAATAACAGAGGAAATAGGCAGGTAGATCAAATTTTCAACTCCTTAAATGAGGTATAGCCAATCTAATGCCTTCCAAATATTCAGTCTCAGACTTCAATCCCAACTACCATAGCCAATTACAAAGATAATGTTCCCAAACATCTGAAAGGTATTAATTACCAATAAGAATAACAAATCCTTAAAAGTCTTCTCATAGTCATTAATCGCATATTCATATTATATTTCCATTTTAGTCCCCAAATGACCTGTGACCTGTTGTTCACAATCAAGTACACCCAAGATTTTGCCCCTTCTACAGTTTTTGGTAGCTATTCAAAAACAGTCATGGGGTTCACCGATTGACTGGCTGATATTTTGAATTGATTGGTTTTATTTATATATGAAGAGCTATTCTCTTCAAATAAAACTTTGAGAGGTCATACAAATTGAATAAGGTAGTTGGGTAGTGATAAAATATAAAAATAACAACAATAACAATGGTTGCATATGTTTAAAAGCAAAATTGCAGCTGAAAAATATTGCATCTAAATTTAATGATGATATATTCAACTGAAGACAGGGCAAGAAGCAATCAAGGAGAGAAATTTCTTGAATGTTAGGACAATTACTCAGTAGAACAACTTGCCTACATAAATTCTGAATGATCCAACACTGGAAGTTTTTAAGAAGAGATTGGAAATTCTTGCCTTACCTACATTTCATGGCAAAATACATGTGAAAATGCCATTGGCAGAAAATCTACAGGGTTAGGGATAAGTCAACTTAGAGAGGAAAATGGACATCGCAAATGGATTCAGAGCACATTGGTATGGTTAGGAGAATGCATAATTTTTGAGCCTGCCTTATCTACTTGTCCTGGGAAAATACATGGGAAAATCCCATTCACGAAAAATCAACTTAGACTTAGGGTTAGGTCTCCATGAATTTGGACAGCAAAATGCACATTGCCAATGGATTTGGTATGGTTTAGAACAGACATTCCTTTTGAGCTTGCTTTATCTACGTTGTCTTAGAAAATACATGGAAGAAGTCAATTCATTGAAAATCCTGTTAGGGTTAGGGTTAGATGACCATGAATTCAGAGAGCATAATAGATATTGCCAATAGATTTGGAGCCCATGGGTATGATTAAGAGTTTGCATACCTGTTCAGCCTGCTTTATCTATTTCTGAGAAAATACATTGGGAAATCCCATTTGTGGAAACTCTACTTAGGGTTAGGGTTAGGTTTCCATAAATTTGGAGAGTAAAATGGACATCACCAATAAATTCTTGGTGCATGGGTATGGTCAGGAGGATGCATAACTTTTGGGCCTACCTTATCTACATTTCCTAGGAATATACATGGAGAAAATCCCAATCGCAACAAATCCACTTATGGTTAAGGTTTGGTCTCCATGAATTCAGAGAGCAAAATGGATATCACCAGTGGATTCAGAGCCCATGGGTATGGTTAGGAGCATGCATATCTTTCAAGCCTACCTTATCTACATTTCCCGTGAAAATACATGGGAAAATCCAATTCATAGAAAATCCACTCAGAGTTAGGGTTAGGTCTCCATGAATTCGGAGAGAAAAATGGGCATCCCCAATGGATTTTGTATGGTTAGGAGGGTGCATACTTTTGAGCAGGGGGTTAGACGAGGAGATCTCCAAGGTCCCTTCCAACTCTTTTATTCTGTTATAATGTTATTCCTTATTTAATTTATATTTCTTATTCCACCTGGATGGAAATTATTGGAGAGGAAATGCATGTCAACATTTTTAAAAAACTTTTTTAAATGGTCCAATTGGCTTTCAATTTTGGACAATTCTACCATGTACTTACTTTAAACTATAAGAGAAATATAGGAGAAATATTTCTATGCATGCAGTTTTTTTTCACATACCTAACAGCAAACTGCTCCTGCCTCAAAAACACTTACAGATTGCAATTCAGCTACATATCTGTATTTAACTGATCTTTCAGAAATTTAATTATTTTTCTTGTTCTGAAGAATGTGCATCTTCATTGGTGTCATGGTGAATTCTTGATGCTTAAAATAAAAAATCACCCTTAACATTTTATATAAAATCCTTACCCAAGCGTTTCTCTCAATGAGTAGTTTAAAAAACCCTACATAAAATAAAATTTGTGCATGTCTTTGTGTGTGTCTTTGCCTTTCTCAGATTATTTATATTTAGAATACTACATAAACCTGTAAATAGTGCAATGCCTCAAACTGTTCCTATTTTTCAAAAATATTTTTCTACCTTTGCATTGCATTAATTTCTATTAATCTGATTTAATTCCATGCATGGCAAAAACATGACATTTCTTGATGGAACAGTTTTCTAAATAAAGGAGTCAGTGATGGTACATTTACAATCTTATCAAAACGATTGAACCATTGCTTTCTAAAGCAGGGCAGTTGGAAAATATTACAGACTGAGTTTTATTATGTGAAAATATATCAGCAATGCCAGAACTTCACTATGAGATTGTGTTACAGAGGACAGCATATATTCCAAAATATTGCTTTGTAAAGATCAATATGTTTTTGAAGGAAGAAAAATTTTTTTGGATTTTTATAACACTAGATGTTATAAAAATCTAGTTATAAGATTTTATAAAAATTATAAAATCTAGTTATAACACTAGATGTTATAACAAGAACTGTGACCTACATATCAACTCTCATTTTTTCTCAAATAGCATATTTTCAAGGCATACCTTTATGCTTCTGAAACAAATTGGCCCCATATCATTTTGGCTCAGTAAATGTTTTATTCTCTTTGTCAATGAAAAGAAATCACTAAAAATCAGCCAGTAAATATATAGACATAAATAAGTTATTTCTGTCCCGAAGGATAATGCAGCTTTAAGTTTTCAACTTTGTCATATTTTCTAAACTATAATGTCTTCAATTTACTTTCAACTATGCAACATGCACTTTACTGGAGGGAAAGCATGTTTTAGCTAAACAATGTAGTTTGGTTTTAGTATTCCCATGGAACATTGTAAAAATGTTTCTCTCAGCAATAGTGTCGTTATTGTTACCAAATACATCTGTTCAGCCATTACTAATACCGATATTTTTTTTAACTGATTTGTGTATTGAGGAATTAATTCAGGACTATGGCTATAATCAGGTATTTTTTAATGTGTCTCTTAACTTGCACAGAAAAAGAAACCAAATGGCCTGTGTCATTACTTGTAGTTACTGATGCATAATTGTCATATTACCCTTTTTAATGTAAAATATTGGCAATTGAAAACACACACATTGATTTTACTTGCAACCTTCTGTTGAATTTCTATTTTTGCTGAAATCCATTTGCTTCTATTTTCTTTAACATGCATGCTAACAGTGTGTTTTATGCCATTTCCTCATCTGCCTTATAATTCTCAGAACATCCACTGAACAAACAATGTAACTTCAGTCAGACTTTCATTGTTCCTTTCGTTTGAGTCTGAAATAAACCAGCAAATAGATAAACATGGTGGTCTCCAACTGATGAAACTAAAGATAAACAAGAAACATCTTTTTTGTCTGCAACAGTTACACACAAGAATATTGTCTATCACTTTCAATACTGAAAATGATTGGAAATTTGGAAATTCATTGTATTTTTCTGAAGCTGTATTTGGGAGAACCAGTACTTTCTACAGTATGTCCTCTTTAATCTCCCATAAATGAATTGCAGGCATTTCAATTAACTTATTTTCAATGTGTGAAGTTTAAATCATTTTTAACAAATAAACTAGTCTGTATCTTGGCAAAATTACCAACAGCACTGGTGAGTTATACATTATTTCACTATTCAGCTGCACATTTAAAATATGGCAACTTTTGTTCATAAGCAGCCATCATTCATTTCATAAATTGATATTAAACAGATGAGTAACAAAAATCCATCCAAATGTCCCCAGGAAGGTTGCAATACCCAAGAGAGACATTACATAGAAAAATGTAAAAATTGTAGCTTTACAATATTAAAATACAATTTGCAATTTCCACTTCCTCTATTTATAGCCTGAGAACATTACCATCACCATCATGTTTGCTGAAATCTGATACTGTAACTCCATTTTTTGCCATTTTCATTTTGGGAATATACAGTATGTTAATTTAATAAATTATATTTATGGAACAGAATAATATTATAAACTCTAAAATGATCAGATCACAATTAATGAACCATGATAATCCCAGAACTTTTCCCAAACCAAACTATGTGCATCCATTCAATGTAGCAACCCATTTGCTATCTATCATTGAAAATGGTAAACGTGTGTCCCCCCAGCCACCAAAATGTTGCCTGTTCTTCTTCTATAGTAGATTCATAGGTTGTAATTGAGATGTTCAGGTGGCAAATCACATTGTGACATCCAATGATATCACCAGGCAAGTGCATCAGATTTTTTTTTAATACCTTCTCCCCACCGCCGCCATTACACCCTTCTGTAACCAAAGTTATGTCACCAAAATGTGGCTGCTTGTTTCTTAGTGGCACAAGATCAGGTTGTTGGAAAAATATAGGTGGATTATTGACAGCATATAAATAACATCTAGATCATAGATTAACCATCCCTGTTCCATAACTGGAAAAAGCCAACATCTGAAACCAAGACTGCAATACTTATTGTGTTGAGACTGTACACAAATACTTGTTCCTTAAGATTCATAGCACAAGCCTTCATAAAACTCACAACTACATTATTCATCCTCTGTTCTTCTTTTCCCTTCTGACCGTCCATTGCAGACTCTTTGATGTTTAATATTTGCTAACTCACTAGCAAGATTTTATTTTCTTTGTATGAAAGGCTTGATTATTTGAAGCAAGGAGAGGGAAATGATTCCTTCCATTTCTGCAGTGTGTCTTCTCAACATTGTTCTAAGCCACTTTTACAAATGGATGAAAATATGGGATCCTACTATCTTTTCTCTTTTGACTTTGGAGAGGAGTTAAAGAATCTCTTTTCCTCCCCATTCATCCATTCAAATAAATGAACTCTTATACCCTTTTTCATTTAAGGCCCCTAGGCCAAAGGTGTCACATGACATATTGCCGTCTCATGACATATTGTGATTTTTTTTCCCTTCAGAAAGCTGGGGTGGGCGTGGCCTGCACATGACACATCTGACCTGCAGGCTACCAATTTGACACCCCTGCCTTAGCAAAATAAATATGCCTTTATTTTTTTGAAATTAATTTTAAAATTTTAAAGAGAGGGCCATACAAGGAGGCTAGATCAAAAGCATTTTAAAAAGAGTAGTCTGATTTAAGAGCACTGGAAAACCATTGATCAGTAAGAGGAGATATTAGGCAAGCTGGAGAATACCGAGAATGCTGTTCACACATGGACTGTGAACAGAATCAGCCCAAGAATGATGGTTTTATTTTTTTAAAAAAATCTGAAAATTGTAACTTGGTACTGTATGAAAAAGTCTGCTATTCTCTCTGGGAAAATTGCAGATTCAATAGAAAATGAATAATTATACCAATTAAGATATCTTGGGGGTCTCTACTTTTTAATCCTTTGCTATTTCACATGTGAGATTTACAGTAACTTTAGCTTTTTATTCGTTGTTTTAAAATGTATTATACAGGGTGTGTAAAAATAACATCCAAATAACTGAATTCTACCACTACCATTATAGAAAAACTACCATTAGAGAATTCAGGATGCTATGGACAATTTAACAGGGAAAGAATCAGACAATTATTTTGGCTTAATTATTTATTTGTATCAGTTCTTATTTTATTGCAGCAGACATCTGGGAATTAAATGAGTGGGTTAAGCTTATTTAAGGTAACAAATTTAACCTGGTGCAGACTCCATAGTTTACAAACTAATAGAAGTGTAGTTCTATGATTTTTCAGATACTTCTTAATAATATTTAATGGATACAACAGTAAGACAAAAGTCAAAGCATTTTAAGAATGTCAGCTGGCTTCTCCAGACATGGGATTGGATCCAAATTAGGTTTGCTGAATTTGTCTCATTCAGATCAATAAATTAAGTGAACTGGACTAGAGCTAGTCAAGTCTTCCAATAGAGAAGACAAGCTGTAATATGCAAGGTTATGTAAAGTTAACTTTTTTCCCCAGAGGAAAAATGGATATTTTGGGCATGAAAATAAGATGATAAGACAATTTAAATATTTTGCAGGCCAACAAATAGCAATCTGGCAAGGAGAGACATGCTAATTGGGCTGGTTGATTCTCTGCAGAGACAGATGTCCCACAAACTATGTACTTGACTGATAAGTTGGATCATCAGGCACAACTATATAATGGTGGAATTTGTGTAATAACATCATCAGGCATGTGTCTTTTTAAAAAAAAATGACACCACCAGTAGTGAACAATGAAAATCAACTACAGCACAAAAACTTTTTTGTGATCCTTCCCTACAACAAATTCTTAGTATTAGGTCTTTCCTTTGCTGTTGGAATGTTGATTTGTTTTATCTTTAAAAACATGAACTTAAGATAAAAACAAAAGGAAGATGGCTATCGATTTCCCCTCCTTCCAATTTTATTTCAGTTGTATGAGAAGTTTGACTGCAGAAATGTTTCTATATCTTTTTCTAAAATGCCTTCAAGTCCCTAAGATTTTCTTCTGTTTCTAATGTCATATTGCACAGTAATTCAGAATAACCCACAAAGAACTCTAGGTGTCCAATATTGGATAAAGATATATACGCTGTTGCTTCAAGAGCAAACAGTTGTAGATTGCAAGGCACCTACTCGTAATATATTGTGTTAAATTCTAAACACTGACCGAGTAGCTACTCTAAGGAGGAATGTAGTGTCTTACCTTGTAATTGTTCCCAGAAATACCTTGGGTTGGTCTGGTTTAGATTTGTAAACCACTGGGAATCCACTATGGCTGGTGCTGGCAAGGACCTGAGCCAAGATAGCAATGTTTTCCTTTAAATTGAGGACTCTGACATGAAGCTTCATGACATCTTTGGCAGCAAATAATTCCAGATTTAACCTGAAAAATATAAAGCAGACAGGCATAATTTATTTAGTAAACAAGAAACTAGGCATGCAATACCATTTTAGCATATGATGGTTTTATAGTGTGCTAGTGAAGTACGTCAAGCTAAAATTAGGTTTATCTATGAATATTTTATTTAAAGCATAATTGCCCAATAAACTAGTGATCAAGCATAGCCTTCTTACCTATGAGTAAAATCCATGATAAATTCAACCAGATGCAAGCCATTTTTTTACAAGCACCTTTCAACAATTTTTGTGAGGTTTTTCTTTTTAGCTTTTTGTTTTAATATCCTAACTGAAAATGAAATGCTTAGAAAATCACATTCAGTAAACAAAATGTTCTTGGAGTGAAGAAAAGTATGACAAAAAGATAAATAAATCTTAATTTTATAACAGTAATGATTAGTATGGGTGAGACCAATTGTTCAGTTCAATATCCTACTAATATCATAATCTGGGGTTGGTGATCTTAGAAACCATGAACAACTGCTTGCACATTGAATAACAAGAGAACATTTGTGCCATGTTGATTTTATTTGTAGTATTTTAACAATATAATAAAATATTATCATCCTGCAAATTTCATAGAATTACATTAAGAAGATATAAAATTTGAGATAAAATCTACTGGCTCTAGAAGGGAATCAATTATTATAATGAAGCAAGGCAATTAAGTCACACTTAAGTTATTTGGGTATGGAATTGGGTATGTCTAGTTTAATGAAAAGAAGACTAAGGATGACAGGATAGCAGTTTTTCAATATCTAAGGGCTTGCCTCAAAGAAGGAGTCAGTCTATCCTCCAAAGCACCTGAAGGCAGGACAAGAAGCAATGGATGGAAACTAATCAAGGAGAGAAGCAATCTAGAACTAAGGAGCAATTTCCTGACAGAACTGTTCTATATGTAAATTGGGTTACTCCAAAACATGCAAACCTGATTGGTTAACTAAAGTAAGAATTGGATTGGTTCACTAGGAACCAATCCAAATCAACTGAAAAAGGCGGCAAAATCAAACAGCTGCCATTGGCTACAAGCCGGCAGGCTAGCCTGTATAAAAGGCTGCCGCGGTTTCAGCCAAATGTTCCATTCACTGACAATTTAAGAATAAAGACTTTGTTGTTGGAACCCGGTCTACCTCGTGTTTTTCCAAACAAAACACTGGCGACAAAGGTGGGATCTTCCTAAACGTGAGACCTGCACGCAGTGAGAAGAAGTCCAGACGGTGACGAAAATGCCTGGAAACAACGCACCACCTGCACCCTTCAATCCCAACGAAGAAGATTGGGAGTCCTATGCAGACCGTTTCCAAATGTACTTGGAGAGTAATGAGATGGAAGGAATCTCAGAGCAGCGTAAGAGGGCTGTGTTCTTAACCCACTGCGGACCTACGGTTTTCAAGATGGCAAAGGCTCTGGCAAAGCCCCGAGATGTCAAACAACTGACGTGGCCAGAACTACAACGAATTCTGAAAGCCCACTATGCCCCGATGGTGTCTAATTTAATAAAGCGACACGAATTTTACCGCAGAGACCAGAGAGAAGGAGAGACCGTCGCCAATTTCGTTGCTGCCCTTAGACAAATAGAGGGTGAGTGAGATTTCCTGAACATTGACGAAGCAATGAGGGATTGCGTAGTGTTGGGTTTAGGAGACTCGACCGCACAGAGTAAATTACTCAACAAGCCCAACATCACCGTAACCGAAGCCATCGCGGAAGCCACAGCCGCTGAAGCCGCGAAAAAATCGGCTGTCACAATGAAGAAGATGAATACACACAACGAAGAAACAAACCCAACCAAAGACAAAAAACAGTCTACCACCACCACCCACTACGAAGAATATGGCGAAACACCCGAGTCGAGCGAAGAAGACGACGAGGTCCACCGTTTATTCGCGAACAAAAAAGAGCACAAAAGAAGGAATTGGCGGGAATGCACTGGCTGCGGAGGAAACCATTCCCGAGCCAAATGCAGATTTCTCGATGCCATCTGCAGACATTGCAAGAAACGAGGGCATATCGAGAAAGTCTGCAGGAACAAAAAAAGCTACAGCCCAACGAGACGCAGAAATTCCCCAACACAAGCTGAGCCAAAATGTACTGAGAGAAAGTGGCAACAAGAGAAGCGAGCCAATACACACCAAACTGTCACTATAGAAAGCGCTCAGACGGAAAGCGGGAAGAAAGTTAAAGTAATTGTAAATATTGAAGGAAAGCCTTGCAAGATGGAAGTGGACTCGGGATCTTTCCTTTCAATGGTATCTTGGGACACCATAAAACAACTAGTCCCAGGTATCAAATCCAAGGAACTTCAGAAGCAGCAACTAACCCTCAAAGACTACCAGGGAAACCAAATCCCTGTAGTCAGCATGGGACATTTCCGAGTCACATACAAACAGTATGTTAAAGTGCTACCGCTGACCATAGTCGACCGAGACAGACCAAGCCTCCTGGGTATCGAGTGGTTCGCACCATTGGGCATCGGGATGACCGGAATAGACTGAGTAAACACAACCAGCTGGGAAGAAGACCTCATCCAGGAATTCCAGGACGTGTTTGACGACTCACTTGGCAAGTATCGGGGAAATCCTATTTCCTTTAGTCTAAACCCCCAAATAACACCGCGGAGACTAAAAGCCAGGCAAATTCCTTTTGCACTAAAGGCAAAGATAGAGGAACAGCTAGACAAATTAATAGCCCAAGGGGTATTAGAACCTGTGGACCATGCCAAATGGGAAACGCCTATAGTTACACCTATTAAACCAGACGGGTCCGTTAGAATCTGTGGTGACTATAAGGCTACCCTGAACCACGCATTGCAACAGAGCGCATACCCGGTGCCAGTAGTCCAACATTTACTACACTCCCTGGGAAAAGGAAAAATTTTTGCTAAACTCGACCTAGCACAAGCTTATCAACAGCTCCCAGTGGACCCAGAGACAGCTGAAGCACAGACTATAGTTACCCACAAGGGCACCTTTAAGTGTAACAGACTCCAATTTGGAGTGAGTGTAGCACCAGGCGTATTCCAGAGTCTAATGGAGCGCCTCCTAAATGGCATACAAGGAATCGTACCATATTTTGACGACGTCCTCATCTCAGCCAAAGATGAAGCTCAACTTAAAGACAGACTTAAAAAAGTACTCACTAAATTTAGAGATTCTGGCCTCAAAGTAAAAAAAGAAAAGTGTTGCCTAAAAAAAAATAGCGTCGAATTCCTGGGCTATTTAATAGACGGAGAGAGTATACACCCTACAGACAAAAAAATTAAAGCTATCAATGAAGCGCCAGAACCAAGAAACAAAATCGAACTACAAGCATTTCTTGGACTGATAAATTTTTATAATGTATTCCTACCAAATAAAGGCACAATAGCAGAACCATTACACCGTTTATTGGACAAGAAAGCAATTTGGACTTGGGGTTATAGAGAGAAGAACTCCTTCCAAAAAATTAAAAATTTGCTAACATCAACAAACATTCTCATTCAATTTAGCAACACACTGCCATTGAGGATGACCTGCGACACTTTGCCATTTGGAGTTGGTGCCATCCTGAGCCACCAACTGCCTGATGGCAGAGAGGCACCTGTCGCATATTACTCAAGGACCCTGTCTAAAACCGAGAGAAATTACAGCCAACTCGACAGAGAAGCTCTAGCAATTGTCGCTGGAGTGAAACGTTTCCACGAGTACCTCTACGGGCGGACTTTTCAAATTATAACAGACCACAAACCGCTAATGGGAATTTTGGCGGGAAACAAGCCAACACCAAATATCCTTTCTCCGAGAATGACTAGATGGTCAGAATTCCTAGCAGCCTATTCCTACACTCTGACACATCGACCAGGGAAACAAATTTCCCATGCGGACGCTTTGAGCAGAGCACCCTTACCAGCAACCGAGGAAGACCCGGCACCAGCGATGACAACATTACAAATAAAGACTTGCCCCGATCTACCCATATCTGCTTATGATGTTGCCAGAGCCACCGCGAAAGACTCATTGACTGCCCGTGTTCTTAGCTGGGTAGGTAAAGGCTGGCCGGAAAACCAAAAAACTGAAAACTTTAAACCTTTCCGGACCAGACAGACTGAACTTTCTATTCAAAAGGGGTGTTTATTGTGGGGCGATCGGGTAGTCATTCCTAACAAACTACAACCCAGGGTACCTAGGATGTTACACGAAGGGCACCCAGGAATTGTAAAAATGAAAAGCCTTGCTAGAAGTTATGTTTGGTGGCTGGGTATTGATAGGGACATAGAATATTGGGTAAGCTCGTGCAACAAATGCCAGGGAATTAGACCGTCCCCGCCTAAAGCACCCATTAGAGACTGGGAAACCCCTCGGGGACCTTGGTCAAGAATCCACATTGATTTCGCGGGTCCTACCAAGGGGCATACATTCCTGATTGTCGTTGATGCCTATTCTAATTGGCTAGAAGTAAAAATCATGCCATCAACGACAACAGAAACTGTAATTAAACAACTAGACAACCTTTTTGCCACCCATGGTCTACCAGACGTCCTCATATCAGATAGTGGGCCACAGCTAACCAGCCTACAATTCGAGCAATACCTAGCCTCCCTATGTATAAGACATGCCCTAATCGCGCCGGTTCACCCGGCTGCAAACGGCAGGACTGAGAGAAT
Source organism: Laticauda colubrina (assembly GCA_015471245.1). Lineage (NCBI taxonomy): Eukaryota > Metazoa > Chordata > Lepidosauria > Squamata > Elapidae > Laticauda > Laticauda colubrina. The sequence continues at coordinate 50,922,574 of BLBF01000002.1, forward strand.
GGTACGGTTTACCAAAGAGGGGTTAGAAAGAATGGACACCGGAGATGTCCAACAGAAAATAAATTGATTGCTAACACTCCAGCACCTAACACCCAGTACCACGACCAACAAATCCCCAGCAGAATTACTCATGGGGAGGAAATTAAGATCACACCTTGATAAGTTGCACCCAAATTTTACGCCAGAAAACCCTTCCGACTCCTCTACACGATTTAGAAGATTTGAAATAGGCCATTTGGTTTACACTAAAAACTTCACCGGGGACCCTGTATGGCTACCAGGACAAATCACGCAAATAACAGGCCCCAAATCCTACTGGTTAACAATTGACAACAGCAGGGAATGGAAGCGGCACATAGACCAGCTCCGTTCCCGAAACATAGAACGAAATACAGACAAACACCCATACTTTGAAAAAACCGGTGAATGGCAAACCAAAGTGGGGTGGGAAATGTGAGAAATAAATAAAGAACCGTTACAAACAAAACCCGAAGAGATTAACAAACAAAAAGAGCAAATGAAAGACTCACTGTTTGAAGAGACTTGCGGGAAGAGCCCATCGGAAGGGGACAGCCAGGCCAGCTCGACCTGCCCGGAGGAAACGGGAGGGAGCGGCAAAACCGCCAGCCTAAGAAACTCAGGCGGCAGTAGAATGGCTGACTCACCCTTCCAGACGGTTCCAGAGAGAGGGACGGACGACACAGCAGCCCCATCCGAACCGGTCGAAGTTTCCGCCAAAAATGAACTGCGCAAGTCCAGTCGAGTCAGGAGAAGCCCCGCCTACCTGCGTGACTACGTCACCACATAGGACTGAACTAAGGGGGGAGTGGTGTTCTATATGTAAATTGGGTTACTCCAAAACATGCAAACCTGATTGGTTAACTAAAGTAAGCATTGGATTGGTTCACTAGGAACCAATCCAAATCAACTGAAAAAGGCAGCAAAATCAAACAGCTGCCATTGGCTACAAGCCGGCAGGCTAGCCTGTATAAAAGGCTGCCGCGGTTTCAGCCAAATGTTCCGTTCACTGACAATTTAAGAATAAAGACTTTGTTGTTGGAACCCGGTCTACCTCGTGTTTTTCCGAACAAAACAAGAACAATTAAGTTGAACAACTTGTGTCCAGAAGTTGTAGATGCTCCAAAATTTTAAGAAAAGATTGGATAACCATTTATCTGAAATGGTATAGGGTTTGTTGCCTGAGCAGGGGATTGGTCTAGAAGATTTCCAAGGACCCTTCCAACTCTGGTATTCTCTATTCTTTATTCTGTATTTTTGTTTCAAAGACAATCCTTTATTTTAGAGAGAGAAATATGTTGTCCAGACTTGACCTATAATGAAAGATCTTAAACTAGAATTATCATAATTATATACAAGGATCCTGGCATTCAAAGTAACACATCAGAATTTTCTGTATCACTTTGCTGCCATCACATGGATATCCAGAAGCTTGCAGCCCACATATGAAATCCTGCTGTAAACCTACAAGAACATTCCTCTGGAATAACTTTTTTTTAATAGAATACTTGGCCATAAGGATCAGTGCAAAGGAACAGACAGTTTTATTCATTCATAAGTTTCACTGTAGTTTGTGTTCTAACTCAAGATATTCACTTCACTTGGTGGGAATGTTTATCTGTTATTTAGCTAGAGATTTTCATCAGAACAACATTGGATTTTAGTTTACTTTCTTGTAAACCATTTTTTTCTTATGCTGAGTAACTATTAAACTTTATATAAATATATTTCATGAGTTTATTTTGGAGATGGCTTTATTTTCATGGTAATTGCCAGCTTCATTTGGTTAGCTCAGCAATGTTTGGATTCTGAATTATATAAAAAATAATAGGTTTGTTTTCTTATAGGTTTGCCTATAATTATTAACTGGATCCATGACTAAATCTTATTGGTTATTTATGACTTTTTTGCAGTTATTCAGTGCATTTAGTTTTGGTTGGAAAAAAATAATTAATATCCCTACTTGTAAGGTTATGTTTCATATTCACCATTTTGATTCTTTACATTGATGAATGTTTATATTTTATTTTGGTGCCCAATTTAATTAGTGAATTTAAATAAAACTAGAAAAGACTCAGTTCCCCTTTATATCTGATTTTTTTTCTTTCACAATGAGGGAGGGGTTCTAGCAATATCAGGTGACAATTCTCTTAGTTTATCTAAAAAGATAGGTGGTTTGATTGTGCAATTACGTAAGCAGGTGGGAACTTACATTTGAAATATATTTCAGTTAATTTAATACCTGTGCCACTTGCTCCTCCACATAAGATTTTAAAAGTTAATTGTTTTTCAACTACTGTAGTAGTAGAACAGATGAGACATAACATTCTAGAAGTGTTCTGAGGAGAATGCAAGTCACAAATCCAACCAGAACAAAATCATTTTGAGGTTTTTTTGAATGCATATGTATTCATATGAATGCATTGAATCTATCTGTGGCATTTCTATTGAATTTTACAAGGTAAGCTAGCAAAGAATTTTGCAAAAATCCAGTAAAACCATTTTGCTTCTCCCTTTTTAATCTTTCTTCGTGCTAAATTTTGATAGTAAGTAAGTCACATTATTACTGTGAATTCTATTAACAGTTGTTATACCAATATTATCTTAATAACATATGGAGTAAAGTTATAACTGTAAAAATAGGATTTCCTGATTTCCAACAATTTTCTGAAATTTTATCAGTAGGGAGCTGAAAGTTTTCATTTCTGTAACTTTTGTAGCATTTCTCTGCCAACTGTGTGACATCATCATGATTGAATAAAGATTAATGTTCCCAGCTAATATCATGTCAACAAACTGCTATGTTTACTTTTATCTATAAAGCATTGAATGTTGGATTTAATAATATTTAGATTCATACTTTTCATTACATCATGCAATCTAGCTAATATTTACTGCAGATAATTTCATTCAGCAGAGAATCATCACAAAAGGTACACATATATTCATATCCCAAATCAATAAGCATTTAACATCATCAATAAGCATTTAACGTCCATAAATATATTTTATAATTAAAGGGATTACTAATCTGTGCTCACTGTTGAGCCAGTCATTAATATTCTATTCTATATATTTTCACACATGCTTCATTTCTATTAAATATTTCTCTTATATTAACCAACCAACATTAAACTCAATATTGGCACAAAATAATCCACAGTTTAGGTCTATTTACTTTGTCTTTACTCTAAATTAAAATACAATACTTTTTAATTTTTGCAATTCCATTTTCAATGATTTGAAGAAATTTATGGTTAAAACACATTCAGAACTGAATTTTTTCTAGCAAATAGTCACCAAATAATTACCATTTTCATTCATTCCTGGATGCCCAATAACTTCTTTTCAGCTCATTAACTTTAATATATTTTCTTATCCAGTTCTCACCCATCTATTCATGCTCTCTAACAGAATAATTTTTCTCTGGATCCCATTCATCCAGAATGTTGTATAGTTTCCATAAATTCACCCAGAATAAGGCTGAATAAATCATAACTGGACAAGACAGATATGTCTCGTAACATTGTAAATAATGAATTAAGAAAGGCTCCAACAGTCAACCATAAACCAGAAAAAATGTGACATTACCTAATCAAACACATTAAAGCACCATAACAAATATAAAAGCTCTCTCAATTATTGATAAGGAATTAAAATATAGCAGCTAGACAGCAATGATCAGAGGTTAAATGAATAGACTTTATGTATATTTTGAAAACCAAGTTTAGCACTTGGGAAAGTCATTCCACAATCTACCGGTAGGTCTCCAAGAAATGGTATTGTCTCAACCTCTCCAGTTTTCCCATTCTGCCAGTAGATATGGAATAGGAATCTGACAGTTAATATTAAAGATCACACATAAAAGAAAAAGAAAAGGAATCATATTGTTATTATTCCTAAAATACAACAGATCTTTTCATTTATAAATAGACCTCAGTTTAAAAAAGTAAGCCAGCTGCATCAATGTCTGCATCATCACAAGGGGTTAATCTGGTTGTTTTTAAGCAGAAAAAAACCTCAGTAATTTCTTTTGTCTGCCATGCTGATGACTAGATATTGGAACAGCCTTAACTAATTAGTAGAGTGTCCCATCCAATAACTAGATTCACTGTGTCTGCCACCTGCAAACTACTGCATTCTGAGATCAATGAACCTTCTTTCTAGCACATAGAAACTATTCAATCTCTGTTTTTCTTTCTCAGCAGGAAATCAGTTGCTCTCTGTACATTATCTATAATAGCCTGAAAAAGAACAGAGGATACATAAGCACTCCATAAGCCTGAAACAAAATATATGAACTCCATATGTTGCTCTCTGGAGCTTTGTTCTGCAAAGTGTGTGGACATGGAATAGATTTTATTTCATGAAGCTTATCAGAAATAGGAAATTTAGAAGTCAGTAGGAGGGAGTGTTTTAATACAAAGTAAGTACCCATAAAGAATAGCAGTTTTGCTCCAGCATCTGCTGAGCTTTTGCTAGTGTATTGTTCAAGAACTAAGAAAGAATGTTCTTGATCCTACATTACTGGATTTTATAGACATGAAATCCCACAGGCAGAAGAAAAGAAGATATAGGGCTTAATTTAGTATGTGAAGGATGGTATAGATAGGCAGATCCCAAACCAAAGATAGTCAGGCCCTGTGGAAATTAATGAATTAATTAATTAGTTATAAGTTGTATCATGACCAACTAAAGTATAATATGAAATAGAATGCTCTTCTTTGTGCAGTTTCCTTCATTTCAGTTGTATGTACAAATTTCATGCATACATGAAATATTCCATGATGGAAAAGTAAAGAAAATTGCCATTATGCTATTGATATTAAATTGTCTTCTAAAATGTATTGTGAAATGTTCTCTTGTTTCTGGAGAATGTAGCTATTAATAACTTTAAGAGACAAGTAAGATGTGGAATTTTTAAAAAATGTTAGTAGCTTGAGTTGTACTTTTCTCTTCAATAAGATTCATAGGGCAATTCATCATCATATTAGAATCCCCAAAAATTAAAAGAGAGCAATATGATTATTTGATAAGCAATTTCTGGGATTTACTATATCACAACTAAAATATGGATATTCCAACAGCCATTTCTTCTGTCATTATTTTTTAACTCATGAGATTGCCAAAATGTACAGCGTCATACCTCAGATGCACACACACTTCTCAAACTCACTGAAAAAAATACCCATGTCACTCTAGAAAAATTAGATTTCAGATATAATTTATATTGAATTTCTAGGTGACAGATTTCCACCTAAAATTTTTCAAAATAATTTTTCTGTATACTAATTCCATCTATTAAAATATATATATATTCCAATTTTCAAAATTCATATTAGCATTGTGGAAGAAGAAATTTGAAAAGCTCAAGCATGCAATAAAAATCAACTATTCAATATAATGCCATCCTGTTTTTATTTAAAACAATGTACAATGGCTACAACATGCTCAGAATTCTTGGCTTCAGCTTTATCAGCTTTATGTGGTATGGCAGGCAGAAATCTCCAGTGAAAGCTTTGACAGAAGTAATGATAAACTAGAACAGATTACGCATCAGATTTAATCAAGTCTTTAACTGACCTTATTGCATTAAAGTGCTAGATGTAAAATGATGAACTGTACAGGGGTTTATCAAAGCAAGAAGCTCTGCCAAGTTGTTGATGTGTTCAAGAATTCTTACCCTTATTAAAGAGCACTTCCTGGCACCTAGCAACTCTAAGCATTCCATCCTGCTAGTTTATAACTAGAAATGCAACACATAAGTAGGAGTCAAAGAGCACCCCTTTTACTTACATTCATCTCAATCAGCCAAAACATAAAACATAAAAGCCCATGTGATCAGAAATAAATATTTGCACACAAAAGTGAATAACTACATTATGCAACAAGAAAAACAGTCTTTCTTGTTCATTGTTTATTAACAGAAAGTCTCAACATTTGAGACTTTCAATCTGGGGAGTCGTCAAACTTGGCTAAAAACATACCATGATGAATACATTACCTTTTCTCATCTCAGAGTACAAAGAGACAACAGTATATCTATTCCATAAAAGATCAGAGAAATAGAAGAACATATATGTTCCCATTTCTCCTCAAAAAAAAGTTACAGTGCCATCATTCATTACATTCTAAGTTACTTTTAATTATAACACTACACCCTTTGTGGATATATGATTGCAAAAAACGTGGGAATAGAAGGACAAGATACTATTCAAAGCCAATAAAGTCTTGGCCATTCAGTTTTAGCCTTCTAACTGACAGCTGAAACCCATTAGAATTTGTTACAGGGGACATAGGCAATGGTCTTGAGTTGGGACAGGCAATAGACTTACTGAATAAGTGAACTTGAACAGCTTGCTGATTGGTAGACCAGATTGCCATTAGTGGAAGATAAGAAAAGGTCTATGTGTTTGCAGTCACTTGAGATTGGGCACTAAGAGTGAGATTAGGGCATATTCCCCCCTTTCCTCCCAATATCTTGGCCCTAATCTTCTACCACAGGCTTACCTAGAAATGTCTCCAGTGGGAGATGGAATAGCAGCCAGGTTGTCCCCAATGATAGTGGGAGAGAGAGCTACCGCCAACTAGATTTGAAAAAGTCAGGGGAGATGGTTTGCAATATTATATTGTAGGAATAATTCTTAATATTGTATGTTTGAGTGAAGAGTACTATTGTATACTAAGGGGAGGCCCAATGAAAGATATTTCCAACAGCAGGCCCTGTGTGCATTCTGGTTGGGCTGGAGACTCCCATTTATTTATATGGGCATGGGGGTATTAGATAGCCTCAGCAAGACATGGGCATTTGTCGCTATATTTTGAAACTGTGATACCCAATGAAACAAATAGGGTTCTCTGTAAGATGAATTCTGCCACTTATTGACTTGACCCATGCCTTTCCATGTTCCTTTGGGTAGTCAGGCTAAGTGTGAGTGATTGGATACAAGAAATAATCAAATCAGTGAATACAAGAAATATTGAATGTAGGAAAGGCCACTGTTTTAAAATCTATGTGTAGTCTATTTATTTTCCAAGAGGCAAGTTCAACTCTAACAAATGGTCAGTTCTACATCCTGAATATTTCATCGAAACCTTGTACCCTTCATCAATTCTTTCCATTTTAATTATAAATAATAAAATCAATAATGCCATTTTTCTACTTCCATATGTATGTACAGAAAGACTTCTTAAGTCTTTATAAAAACTTATTTGAAACATAGAGTTTTCCCACACAGATGCTTGTTAAATTGTCAGAGTATATTCATAAACTGGAACAGAGCATGGTAACAAGGTCAGCCAATGAATAGGCATGGCAACTAAGTCAGGCAATGAGGACTGTTTTGGGAACTAGAAGTAGCTTAGGCATGGTAGCTATGTTAAGCTTTGCAGCTCTGAAGCTATGGTGAGCTCTGAGTTTGTCTATTGAAAATAAACTGCTTCTTTCCTCTGCTGTGTATAACCCTTGCTAGTGAAGTTACTTGCAACCTGTTTCCATCTGAGTTTGCTCCATGCTGGAGAAATCTACAACTGGTTTGTAAAATCTACTTATTATGTTTATAAAGATGGTAAATCATCAGCCATCTGTTTACAAAACTCTGAATATAAATACTTACTGTTCTCATTCATTGTTGAGTCTTCAAATGACACAACCAATTTTTCTGCATCTTTTTCCATGTTTCCATTCACCCACTATTAACAGTAATTATATGCAATACTGCACAGATATATCCCAAAATATTCCTGACACTATAATTTAAATTAAATATGTTTCAGCTCTATGACAAATTTCAGAATAGAAGTCACTCAAAATGTCATCCGATCTCTAATCCTGTAAACATGACCAAATAAGGAAACCACTTATTGTACAATGATTTCCAAATAAGGAAACCACTTATTGTACAGTGATTTGATCCACCACTTTACCAGATTTCATCATTTAAGATTTGCAGGGGGGGGGGAAACCACTCACCCATTTTTATTCTGGTAGACAAATGGTTCAACATCTAGATATGGTATGCTTTTTAATTTCAGTAAAGAACTGTACAAAGACATGTTAAACCAGTCGCCAACCATTTTTGCTAACATGACAGCCAGCATGATGAGTAACAAGGATTGCACATCATTTGTGATTTCTACCTAAATGAGGAGGGAAAAGAAAGAATATATTACTAGAAAATAAATGTATCAATGAGATCAATAACCTTTAAAACTGAGTTTTACAATTAATTACAATGCAGTCTTTAAATAATTATTACCCTTAAATAAATTATGTCATTTGGAAATAGAATATGGCACATACTAATTTTTTACACCATATTTCTTTTCTGGTGATTTTCTGCCTAACAAAGTATTGTTTTATTTAATTTTATAGAGAAGCCTGCAAATTGTACCCTTGACCTTTCACTCGAAAAGCATGTACTCTACACTGAGCATGGCTGGCAAAGTAGGAAGAAATCACCTAATAGTTCAACTCTAGCAACCACTCTAGATAGTGTCTCCAATGTCTTGTTTCTACCTGTAAAAGTGATAGATATCTTTTCAATCTTTGTGTTAAGATTAATTAATTACAGCTATAAGGCTAGTTCCCCTGTTAATTATTTCAATGTACTATAGTATGAATAATGAATTGATTGGAAGGAACATCACCAACTATCAGTGATAAAGCTGCTATCAAATAGGAGTTCTTAAACCAGTATAGACTTCATTAGGAAAGAGCTCTGACAATATCAGCTAAGTTTCAACATCTTAATAATAAATGGAAGATGAAAGGCAGGAAGGCAAAAAAGCAACAAGTAGAAACTGAGAGATAATTTTTCCCCATGCCATTGTCTCAGGTAAAATCATTATCTCATAAACTGAAATTTTATCCATGGGCAGAAATTACTGCTCATGTGTAACATTCTTCCAATGATCTAAATTCCCCTGAAATTAGAACAAAAGTGAAAAATTAAGTCAATCTTCCCTCACCATCCTAATCCAAATCAGGGAGAGCCATTGCTGCCTTTTATTGTCCATAAGAAGAAAAATAAGGAGTGAGAGATCCTACTCAAAGTTTGCTCCCATCAGTTTTGTCTTGTGACATGCATGACTTTGTCACTTAAAACCATATTTAGGAGAAAATCTAACATTTTTATGAATAGCTTTAGATGTTATTCAATAAAGTAATCATGCACCTTTATGATACTAGGTACATAACAATGTATTAGGCACAACAAACCAAGAACAACATGAAGAATAATTGCTCAAAGTAATTTATTTATGTTAACCCATAGACAGGAATCTTGCCAAACTAAAGCACACTCTGCATAATTATCACTCATATCCTGTGAAGATTTAAGGAGGATCTTTCCTAGGCCTCTTTCTGCATACTAAGGACTGACTTGCGTCTTGGTTGTTTGGGAAAGACGCCCTCCCTCCTGAAACTCTGAACCAGATTCCACAACATGCCACTGTTACAATTCTGCGGTTATATTTTAATTCACAGCAACACTATGAAATAGAAAATATAGAGCTAGTGTGATAATGACATTGGTTTAACCTTTTCCCCCCATTGACACCTACCCAGAATCTCAGAACAATTCTCTGTCTCAGATCCTTTCCTCCAATATCATATTTCACTGTGGATTTTAGTCATCCAGAGGAAAAAATAAAAAAATAGTGTGTTCAACTAAATGTGCTTAAAAGCTTATACATAATCAGTTGTGCCTTCTCAAGCTTCCTGATAAACTAATGACTCAAAATATATTCAATATGCATTCCAAAAAAAATTCAGATTTACTAGTGAATGCATGTAAACAAACAAAAAATCTATGTTTGAAAAATTCCATGGAGAATCTTTGCAAAGGATTTTCTGACCTTTGCTACAGTCTTATTTCTTGAATATGCATTCCTATGCACATTCAATAGACAAAGGCTGATTGTACATGATGTTATTTGACATAGCCATGTGAATTTTTTAAAAATAAGGATGAGACAACTTGATCAGGAATTTTATTGCACAGGGAAGGGGATTTAAGCTTTTCTTCCAGTACTGCAATCTTAATAAGTCAGGTTCCTTTTGGAAATGAAAGGTTAATTTCTTTGCACTACTGGGGGGATTTCAACCAAGTCTGAAGCACCAATAGAATAATCTAACTATCCCTTCTCTCAGGGCCTATCATAATTCTACATGCATCTTCCCAATCTTAGCCTCAGGTTTCAAGTGCCTATGCCAAATGCTTAATTGTGATTCTCACATACCATCTTTTTTAAAGTATAAATATTCTTTCTGGACAAGAATCCCAAACAGACAAAATGTATTCTAGGAAGAAGAGCAAACATTTTTCTCTGCACCATATTAAATTTTTAAAGTATTTTCTTTTTTTCCTAAACTTCAAATGTGGTTACCATATTGTGACTGTTAGGCATAATTATAACTTTAGATAAGGTAATAATTTAATTAAAAATGAATAAAACACATGTTTGATTTTAATCTATGTTTCCTTAACATTGGAAGGTAAGCCTAATTAGCAAACCTATGATTCTGAAAAAAATGTTACATAGAATTATATTCTCATTGAACTGCTTGAGTTAAATATACTTTCCCATTAAGTTATACCATTTTGTTCACAAAAACTGAACAGTTCCATTTTGAAGTTATGCTGGTTTCAGCTGAACATAGCCAGAAAAGCACTTAATGTCACCAACAGATGTTTTGCTTTGCTTTTTTGCAGCAGATGGAAGCTTTTTCTTTTTCTTTCCCAGGAGGAAATGCCAACTGGGTTGTGATCCAGCCATGACATCAAACTGCGACAGTTTACTCCTGAGTATCAAACTTTTATCACTGCTATGCGATCTTGCCATAGACTGTAGATATTCGTGACACCAGCTGTACTACTGTTGTACAGACACGAGTACTGATATCCTGCTTCTGTCAATCCTGGATTTTTTCCTAAATATATTGGTGCTTAGTAAAAGAGTAAACTTGTCTGTACTTGACCACAGTAACAATGCCAGAGAAAGGTTTATACACTTTCTGAATTAGTTTTTGCCATTGCTTGTCAGTATTTGGACATAAATAATATGCATCCATCTGGAATATCTATGGAAGTTGAAAACTGTACCAGGAAAAAATATAAATCAAGATTTTTACTTGCAGAAAATAACTTCCCTATTATTAAACTCTCTCTTGTTGAATTACTACTTCAGGAACTCAGAATCTTCCAAACCCTAGAGCAGTGTTTCTCAACCTTAGCCACTTTAAGAGGGATGGACTTCAACTCCCAGAATTCTCCAGCCAGCTTTTGTTGAGGTCCATCCCTCTTAAAATGGTGAAAGTTGAGGAACTCTGCCCTAGAGCAATGCCAGTCAAAGCTCCTGATAGGATCACCCTTGTTAATTTCAAAGGTGGAGGGAAACTAAGAAATCCAGAGAATAAGGGTAGGTGAAATTCTGGAGATATAGAAGAATCTAATCCTTCCAGAAACAATAACTTCAAAATTATACAATGACAATCCACTTATGTATTGTTGCCAAAAAGCCTATATAAACATAGCTGAAATGTTTAAATTAAATGTTTAAATGAGCGCCAAATAAAAAGACATCAAAATTGGAAGACACTGCTATATTTTTAGGGAAGAAAGTGCAACTTTCATAAGCCGATATGGAGAGTGTAGCATAGAAAACTAAAGGTAACAAAAACATCTGGTTTCAAAGAAGGAAGAAGAGTTTCACCTAGATATTAAAAAATGGAATGTGAAAAATATGAATCAAATACAACTTGAAATTGCCACAATTGAAATTATTGTAACTTTCTTGTTTTCAGAAATGAATGAATGTAAATGAATGAAAACAGACCTGTTATATGATTACCTAATAATAGAAATAGATAGAGGAATGGAGAAATGGATTGACAATTATGTTTAAAAATAGCATTGCTATATATGTCCTTGCTATAACCCAACATACAAGAGGATGATATCAGTTAGAATTAATGGATATCCAATGCACATCAATTTTATACATACATACATGCATGCATATATTCAGTAGAGAAAGACATTGAGGAATTTTGTAACAAATTGTAATATGTGCTCAATCAAGAAAAGATGGAGTACTATTAATCAGTGATTGGATAGCAAAAGTTGGAAAATTGAGATAGCTGAAATCACTGAAACATTTGGATTGAGTAATGAAATAAGGGAGAAGAAAGGCTTATGAGGATTTCTGAAGAGATTATTTGTTTATTGGCAAAGCCTGCTTCAAGCAAAACACTCAGGTTCTACAAAGGGACACCAGCAGAAACACTGAAATCAAATCAAATACATAATAGACAACAGAAGATGAGTGAATGTAATCCTATCAGACAAAACACTTTCAAGTACAAACTACAGAGCAGACAATAAATGGTGTTACATATGCAAGTTACGCTTAGATAATTAATGAAAGGAGCAAGAGGAATGGAATAATGTAAGTAAGAATATAGGATGAATACAAAGAAGAGATTAAGTATATTTACCTAATGTGCAAAAGACCATGAGATGCTATAGGAAGAGCTAAGATATACTATTATGAAAACTGAAGCAAGAATAATATTATCAAAATTTCAAAGTGAATCCAAATGGCTTTCAGAACAAGTTATTGTGATAACCAAAGAAAGATGATTAAAAAATATAAATATAGAATTTACAAATTAAGCTAATTGAAGTAATAAATAAACAAGTACAGCTAAGCTAAATAAATAAAAATCAATAAACAATACATCAATCAAGAACATCAACAAATGAAGGATAATAACAAGAAAACAGAAATGATAACTATTTTTAAGATCAGAGAAATATTCATATAGCCACGATGGAATTACTTGGAGAAATCATGAAAGAGACCCAAAAGAGACAAATTAGATTAAAGGAAGATGGAAAAACCATAATTAAAAGTATTATAAAATAAGAGAAACATTTGAGAGAAAAAGGAGTTTAAGAATCTATTCCTATGTAAATTAATTTTCTCCTGCAGCTTTAAAATGCTAACCACTACATGTCAACATAAAACAAGAATGTAGAAAATTGTAAGAGATGCTCAATTAAAAAAGAACAAAGTACCATTGACCTGTGATTAGAATGTAAAGTTGGAAAATAGAGACATCTGGAATCATTGGATAAAATATCTATGCTGAAGAAGCAAAATGCAAAGGAATATGTGTAATTTTCCAAAGCATCAAACTAATTCTTTGGGCAAGCAAATTTTTGTTTAAGATAAAAGAAGAAAGAGCCATGCGTGGTAAAAGACAATAGCAATAGCAACCAACAGACATGAAATCAGATACCTAACATTAAAACAAATTGTGGAGAAACCATGAGATCATGCAGGATAGACTTGCATGTGACTTTGCCAAAGATTTAGGTTGTTTAGATCATGTTAGAATGTGACATATATTAAAACTAATGGAAGTGCTTAAACATTTGCTTATTCTTCTGAGTAACCTTCAAGTCAACAAAAACTACAGTTAGAACTATGCTTTGTGAAATTAGAAATTTTGCATTGGTTTAGAATAGGGAAAGGAATGAGAGAAGAATTCATATGGTCCCATAATTGTCAAATTGATGTATTATAAGAATGGAATTAGTGACAGCTGAAATGAAAACAGGGGGGACCAAAACATGAACTACAGTATTTCAGATATGCAGATGACACCATTTAGTTACCTAAAAATAAAAAAAAGACCTAGAAAAGTTCACTATAAAATAAATATGGAAATACATCTGGGTTAATGGTAAGAAAATTAAGATCTACCACCATGTGGATGGTGAAAAAATAAAGATGTAGATGGTTTTCTTGGGTTCAAGAATAGAGAAAGATAGAAAGTATACTGGAGAAGAAAGGGGAAGATTAATCCTAGAGAGGAAAGCCAACGTAGCTAAGATGATGAAGAATAAGGATATTTCTATGATTAGAAATATCAGAACACAGAGCAAATGTTCCATTGGTTATATATGGCTATAAATGTTAAATAATTGAGACAGATCAAGAAAAAACACATAGATGCTATGAACTATACTATAAACTGGAAACAGTCACAAGGGCTGCAAAATTAGCCAGTCTTTCTGTCTTGTACCAAATAAAACTGATTGCTGTCTTGAAGCTAAGATCAGGCAGCAGATCATATGAAACAAGACAAAATAGAAAAACACATTGGCAAGGTTGAAGGAAATAGAAGATATGATGATAGATAATGTAGACTGATAGGATTAAGAGAAGACCGCCACCAGATACAATTGAGATGGTGGGTATTGGTCCATGTTCCCACAAATGTCTCAGTTTGTGCTTCTCTTTCTTTGTCTCTATATTATTGACTCTGATTCTTTTTAAATGCTTCCTGACATATCTATAATATCTTCCTACATTTTCTGTTTAAGGCCCTGTCCCATTGGCCGACGGACGCAAAACGTATGCATAAAGGATACAGCGGACGAGCAAAATTTTGGGGGTGGCTCCATCTGTTCTCATCCGCTCCAAAAAGTGGTGAAAATTTGCATAAACAGAACGGAATAGAATGGAAAAGAACGGATGGGGGTAGTACGTAGCGAGGATGTTAAACGGATGTTTGTAGGAAGCCTAGCGGATGACAGCGGATGGAAGCAGATGACACATCCACAGGGGTTCTGAGGGAGAATAGCGAAGCGGACGCATAGCGGATGACGCGGATGCATCACGGACTCCTATAGGAAGCAAAGCTAATGCATAGCGGATGTATATCAGATGCACAGCGTTCACTGCGCATGCAGGGAGTATGAATTGCATCAGCTCCGTGGATATAAAAGGATGCAGCTCGCATGCAGCCAGCATTCAGAGGAAACACGTGCTGCCACATACATCTTTGAATAACACCATGGTTCGTCAGTCAGGGAAGAAGAGAAAGCCTGTGCCTACTCCTGCCAGCCCTGGCAAGAAGGACAGAACCACCATCGCACCCCCTGGCACTGACTCTGAAGCTGCTGCTGCTTCTCCTGCTGCTGCTGCTGGTGGTGGTGGTGTTGCTGGTGCTGGTGCTTCTCCTGCTGCTGCTGCTGCTGCTGCTGCTGCTGCTGGTGGTGCTGCTGGTGCTGCTGGTGCTGGTGGTGGTGCTGCTGGTGCTGCTACTGCTGTGGTGGACCAGCCCCAAGGCCCTCAAAGCTCTGCTACTGAAGCCCCTGAAGCCCCTGCTGCTGAAGGCCCTGCTAGAGGGAGGAAGAGGCAAGGGAAGGAGAAGGGAGAGAGGAAACAGTACACCGTTTCCAAGGACCATGAGGATGAGGTGCTGGAATGGCTGAGGGAGAACGAATACCTCTGGAGAAAGGGCCACAGACTCTATCGCAAAACCAAGAAGAAACAGGCAGCTTGGAGAGACAAGGCAGAGAGCCTGGGCTACACTGCAGATGTACTCCTGGGATGGTGGAAGTACATGCACACCTGGTATGGCAAGCTACACCTCGAAAAATCTGGGCAGACCGCTGTCAAGCTCACTGACTGGGAGATGTATGTCATGGCCAAGTGCAGCTTCCTGGAGAGAGAGGTCCACCACCAAGGAGCAGCCCTTCTGACACCCCTCTCCCTCAAACAGCCCACAGACAGCCAGTCCTCTTCCAGCCAGGAGCCAGCGAGCCTGTCCAGGCAGGTGTCTTCAGAGGGCCCCACGGCAGAGACCCCCCCGACAGCTGCATACCCCATGCCAGAGGACTTGGAGGATCCCCTGTCACAAATGGAGGAAGAAGCGGCAGCCACCAGAGACCAACGCACCCCCACCCCCACCCCCAGCTCCACAAGATGCAGGCAGAGAAGCAGACTGGAGGGCCAGAGCCACACTGTCCTGTTGGAGATCAGGGACATAATGAAGACCAGCACAGAACTGCTCTCTCAGCTGGTCCACTTGGACAGAGGATCCTCCAGCCACCACACTTTCATCACCTATGTGAGCTACACCTTGAAGGATATGCCTGAGGCCCAGGACCAGGTGATGAAGGAAAAGATCACAGCACTTCTGCACAACCCTCAAGGCCCAGCTGAAGCTGCTCCGACCCAGTCCAGGTCTGCTCCTCCACGCCAGGCAATGTCACAGCCCTTCCACAGCTTTCAACAGCCCCTCACCTACCAAAGCTAGGACTACCAGGACTTCCCATAGCAAAAACAGACCTTCCCAGTCCAGGCCCAGGTTCATCGCACGCCACAGACGCCACACCTCACCCAGCTGCAGACCACACAGCCTCACTACACTCCTCCTTCCTCCACCCCACAGCCAAGCCCATCAACGGACAATCTGTCATCAGTCTTGTGCCTGACATCCAAGGTACTTGATGAAGGGCCTCTCAACCTCACGGGACTGAGTCAGCTTTCAGACAGCTTCCTGAACATACCATCCCCTGTTGTACTCTCGGGGCCAAGCACCCCAATGGCGCCTCAAACCAGCACTCAAGCCATAGCCACCTCCACAGTCCCTGGCCGCTTAACAGCTGAGACCATGGACATGACTGAGAGTGACTGAGAATAGTGCCAGAGACTGACTTGTTACTTGTTCATTTTATCTTTGCTTAAGACACTTTACTTAGTTCATTTTGCTTTTTTAATAAAGTCATACAGTTTACTTAAGACAGTTATTAATTAAGGTTATCTTTGCTTAATACACTTGGTTCATTTTTTTTACTTAATAAAGTGTTGGTGAAAACTTTAAAAAAATGGTTAAGCCTTTGTATGCTTGTGGGATAGGTAAGGATAGTTGTGGGATAGATGAGGATAGTTGTGGGATAGATAATGATAGTTGTGGGATAGATAAGGATAGTTGTGGGATAGATAAACCTCCAGTGCAAGCATAGTGGAACTGTATGGTCCACCATCCCAGCTGCCACACATATGGACCTTTTGTATCAATAACAATTTATTCATTGATCAACACATTTCAAAATAAACAAAACTCTTTATTAATGCCCTATTCATTGTAGGGCCACTCAACATACATGGCACAATCTCATCAGTGTTATGCCACAGCTTCAAGAAAGCATCCATTAACCATCTACAATCCTGTCTTCCCACTGCACTGCTCCAGCTGGGGAGTTGCACCAGTGTTTCAGGAGGTTGCGCTGCTTCTTCCCTTCACATGAAGCTCTGTTGGGGCCTTGTACATCCACAGTGTCTATCAGGTTACGCCCTTGCCTCCATTCACCAGGCTCCATGTCCCCATTCCCTTGTTGACGGTCCACAAGTCTGTTCTGCAAGACTGGGTAGCGGGTGTGCATGAGATTGTGCAGGATGCAGCAAGCTTCCACGATGCTCCTCACAGTCTGTGGGTGATGCTGCATGGTGGTGAGAAGTATCTGGAACCTGTTGGTCAGGATGCCAAAGGCATTCTCCACCACCCACCTTGCCCTGGACAGCCTGTAGTTGAAGATCCTCTCTTCACGGGTGAGGTATCTTGAAGTATAGGGCTTCATGAGGTAGGTTCTGAGGGAGAAGGCGTCATCACCCACAATGAAATATGGCACATCTTGTGTGTCATTAGTAGGGGTTCTGGATCTGGAAAACCCATGATGAGCTTGCGTTCCACTGGCGTTGTATACCTGGCTATCTGAAGCTGACCCATTGCCTGAAGTATCGATGTACATGAACTTGTAGTCAGCATCAACCATGGCAAAGAGGATGATGCTGAAGAAGCCCTTGTAGTTGAAATAAGTGGACCCCGACTTGGCTGGAGCTTTGCAGGCCACGTGCTTCCCATTTATGGCTCCAATGGTGTGGGGAAAGTTCCACCTCTGATACCACTCTTCTGCAAGTTTCCTCCAGCCTTGTTCAGTGGTGGGACACTTGAGGAGCTCCTCCACGTATTCTTCGATGACGGCCTGCACCACTTCTCTGACCACTTTGCTGATGGTGTTGTGTGGCACCTTCCAGGCATACTGCATGTTTCTGTAGGTGGTTCCAGAAGCCAGGTGGTGCAGAGTCAGTCCAGGGTCCAGGCTGGGATGGAAGTTGGTGCTCGGCTTGGTCAACCTGGGTCTCAGACACACCACAAGTTTGTCAAACATGGCTGGTGGTATCCTCATGAAGTGATGGAATGCACGAGGGTCTTCATTCCTCAGTTCCACCATCAGCTGGTCATACAGTCCAAACTCCATTCTTCTCCTGATCCATCGTCGGACCCAGACACTTCTTGGCTGCCTCCTTTTCTTCCCGGAGAAGAGGTGAAACAGTCTGAAGAGGGCTTGGTTCTGGTGATGAATGATCGCAGCTACCATACGAATTGTGTCATGATCCATGGTGCAGAACAATGGATGATGTGGAAGAGCAAGATCAAGGGTGAAGAGGTCTGTACACCATGGCTGCTGAACTCATACTGAGATCCAGGTGATTTTCTCCCCCTTTTTATAGGAAATATCAGTTTTCTGCTAGGTGTCCTTCTACATACTCTAGACATACTGCAGACATCCTAAATATCCGAGATACATCCCAGATACAAACGTTTTGTGCGTTTTTATCCTTTATATACGAGATGCATCCGCTTACTTCCTTTCTATTTCCGTGCTACTAACGTTGTGAAGATGTTCCATGTACCTTTCGTTTCCTCCCTCTTTCCGTTTTCAGCTGCAGTTGAGCAGATGTCCAGAGGATGCCGAGAGGATACGGCGGACGTTTAATGCATGATAACGGACATAGAATGTTTGTTGCCCGTATATGTCGCGTACATCATATGCGGTGGAAAGTTCATCCGTTCAAAAAGTTTTGTGCAGCTCAAAACTTCTTGGGTGGATGAAATCTCAGGGGACTGATGCTGGAGGGATAGAGCGTATGAAACACGTATGCACTGAGTATATGAAACACGTATGCACAACGGATGCATAGCATTTTCCAACGGATGGCAAGCTTTTTTTAACGTTTTACATCCTCTTTGCATCCGTTGGTGCAGTGGGACATGGGCTTTATCTCCTCTTTTTGTTTTTCTACTTCCGCACAAGTTCATAGGTTGCTAGTTTTCTTTAACTTCTTTGCAGAAGAATATAATAAGTTTCCTAAACCATTCACACTGCACCCCTCAAGCTCAAGGGGAATAGTAAAATGCTGTTACATTTTAGTAGTAATTTAAACAGCAACCTTTACAGCTGCAGGACTACATCCCACAGGAAAGTGGTGATAATCTACTAGTACAGATGGCAGTAACTGGATTTAGATAATAAAATAGAATGAGGAGCAAATGAGCTGGAGAAAAACATTGTAAATCTCAAGACCCAAGTACATTTGTAGCCAACAATAACAGCTGGGAAATTGGCCTTCTTTGCACAAGAGAAAATCAAGTGTCAATTGGCAAGTAATATTTACTTTCTCTTGCAGTAATTCTGCTGTTGTACTCAGACAGATTGAGAATAAAATATTATACTTTTAAAAAGACATTATAAAGCCAATGAGACAAGTTTCTGAGCAGCCATGTAGCATTCTCTTAAATTCTCTCTATAGAAATAGTTATTTATTTTAAAAGTCTACAGCAACTATCCTCACAATGAGTAAGTTTAAAATTGTGATTAAAGAACCAAGCATAATAAAGGAGGATAATGGACTGCACATATTGTAAATCTTTTAGCTTTATATGTCATGTAAACACAGCTCTGGACTACTTAGCATTATAATATAATATATAATAATATCCCAGAGATTTAAATATCCCATCAAATTAAACTGAAAAGAAATATATTTTTGTTGAATTTTGGGGCATAGAACCTAAAATATGATAAGAACTTAGAAGTGGTAAGCATCATAGAACTGCAGGCACTAGATGTTTTAATTTACCACTAGATGTTTTAATTTACCACCTTCAATTCAATATGCATCTGAACAAATAATGAAGAGAAGCTGTATTCTTGCCAAGGAAGGAAGTCTTCTAATCTAGGCTAGCCTCACCAAGTCACTGTTATGGCAATGTAAGGCATGTCTGCAATAGTAATTTACTCCATAGCAAGACCTGAGTTATTCTATAAATTACTACTCTGGAAGGTTTTTGGAAAAACCCTGAGTGATCACAGTTTTTTTCCCCCTTCATATGTTTGTTTTCACACAAAGGAAGAAAAGTGGGTCAGGGGATGATTTCAGGGACATTGGCTGGGAATAACCTATACACTTCCTACATTATATTTACCAGTAAGTTACCATTGTAATGGATAAGAAAATGGGAATAAACAAGATATAACTAAATGGGGCACATGGCTTTACCAAAAGCTAAATCTCTCTTAAAAAAAAAAAACAATTCCTATAAAATCAGATTTATGGAAAGTGTATGAAACAGTTAATATTATTTTCTTTTTCTTTCCATGTTATTGTACTGATAACAGAAGATGTTTCTACTTTCAGTAAAACCTTATAATAAAGAGAAAACACCATCAGTCTCTCTAAGTGTAGCTGAGCAATTTTTATACTTTCTAATAAACAAATAAGTCTGACTATTTTATCAATGGTATAATAAACACAGGTAAAAGTTCTTTAGAACATTGGTGCTTAAATCCTTAGATAGTCAATTTGTATGACCTTTTAGGTCAAGGAATGTCCATTTATTCCAGAATATAGTGGCTGATAATTTCCAAAAAATTCACTTATATGAGGCATATTTTCCAAAGAGATTTCTCTTCAAGACCCATGTTTTAGCCATAGATTTAGAAAGATAGGAGAGAATCTTTCCCATTTAAATTGCCTACTTCCAATATGTAATCTCATTTTCTTTCAAGCAGGACAATGTTTTTCTCTGTGTAGGTAAATATGCAACCAAATTCTTTGTGTAGTGGGATAGACAATGGTAAGGATGTCATGACTTCAAATAGTTCTCCTTGATTAGTTTCCATCCATTGCTTCTTGTCCTGCCCCAGGTGCTTCGGAGAATAGGTTGACCCCTTCTTCTTTGTAGCAGCCCCTCATATATTGGAACCCTGCCACCATGTCACCCCTAGTCCTTCTTTTCACTAAACTACACATACCCAATTCCTGCAACCATTCTTTCTATACTTTAGTCTTCAGCCCCCTAATCATATTTTTTGCTCTTCTCTGTTCTCTTATATGTGAGACAGGTAATATTCAAAGATTTAACGCTATCTCAGAAGGTTTAAACAAATTAAATGGATGTTTAACAAAATATACTTGCAAAATTATGAGGGACTTGTAATTTGTCTTACATGTAACTTGCATAACTACCCTCTCTCCCACCCCCAATCTTGCTTCATTTTTAATTAAATCTTATATCAGTTAATACATCAAATATCTGATGAAGTAAACTATAATTCTGCCTTTTAATAAAATTTGTTAATTTGAAGACTTCTTCTGATTTAGAGCTCCTACAGTTATTTGTCTAATTTATCCTACTGCACAAAACTTTGAAATAGTCTGTCTGGTTATACTTTAGTATGCCAAGCAAAAAAACAGCCAATTGTAGCCTATTTAACAAAAAATAGCTAAAAATTCGTGGTGGATATCAGAATGAAGCAGATATCCAAACAATGAAATGATACAGAGGCAGAACCCATTTCATTGAATAGAGGAAAAGAGATAAAATTTTGGATTAATTTAACTATAATTTAATAATACTTAACAATGTTAATTTAATAACAATAGATGAGGGAAGATAACAAAATAAAATGTGAATAAATATGTAGTATATTGTAAAGTTAAGTCAATTATCAGAATTCCTTAAAGTTGCAATTTACTGATTTCTATCCCTCCTTTCATTTAGGAGGTTGAGGTTGGGTATATCATTAGAAACATAAATGTTTATTTGTTATTTATTTATTATTTGATTCTTTCTCTTTTTACTTTCAGTAAATCAAGGCAGTGACCATTCATAATGCCCCTCTTCTATTTTTCACAACAACCCCATGAGGTGGGTTGGACTGAGAAAGCGTGACTGGCCTAAAGTCATCCAGCTAGGTTTCATACCTAAGGCAAGTTTAAAATTCAAACTCCTGGTTTCTAGGCCAGCACCTTAACCATTATTTATTTTATTTATTTGTTTGTTTTTGTTTGTCAAACATGTAGAAGATGTACATTACATCAAGTTCATTGAATACTGTAGATTTGTGGAATTAGAAGGGTGTATTATAGGAGACAAAGCAAGAATTAATATGTGCTAAATGAATATGGACTAAATATAAAAATAAGTAAGCAGTGCAAAAGAGTTACATAAGATAATTTTGTTGCATAGAAAAAATAAATATGAAAGCAGAGTGGAGGGAGAATGAATGGATCAAGAGAAAAAAGATGATTGAGAAAATTTTAGTTGAATTCCCAAAAAAGAGAGTTTTTTTTTTTTTTTAAAGAAAGAACTATTATTTAGTCACGATAGAAAAAAGTTTCTAAGGATGGGAAAATAAGGAGGTAAAATAATAAATGAAACTGATTTAAACTAGGTTTGGCTATATCTGTTTCTTGCTTTGTTTCTAATTGTCTTTTCTGAACTTTGCACACTGTTTAAGCCCATGTCACATGGCCAACGGATGCAAAAAGGACACAGCGGATGAGCAAAATGTTCCATCCGTTGTTATCCGCTCTTAAAAGGGGCAAAAATTTGCATAACCGGAGCGGATAACACAGACGCGGGGAGGACGCAGGGCGGATGCAAAGCGGATGCGGAATGGAAGCCCAGCGGATGGAAGCGGATAGGAGCGGATGGCGCAACCGCAGGGCTTCCGGCCTCAGCGAAGTGGACGTGGAACAGATGCAGTGGATGAAGAACGGACGCCGAACGGATAAAGCGGATGCACAGCGGATAAAGCAGATGCACAGCGGAAACCTAGTGGATGCACAGCGGAAGCGGAACAGATGCGGAGCATTAATTGCGCATGCGGGGGGGAAGTATTACGTAAGCCCCCCAGATATAAAGGGAAGCAGCTCGCACGTGGCCAGCATTCCGAGGAAAGACCTGCTGCTGGACACTTCGAGTTCCTTGCCTGCCCTGCCAGCCTGCCTTCCAGCCAGCCTTGGTGCCTGCCTGCCTGCCTGCCTTCCCTGCCAGGCTTTCTGCCAGCCTTCCTGCCAGCCTTGGTGCCTACCAGCCTCCCTGCCAGCCAGCAACCCCACAACCATGGGGAGGAAGCGAAAGCCTCAGCAACCTGCCGCCATCCCTGGCAAGAGGGACAGGGCCAACCTCCCGCCCCCTGCCCCTGACTCTGCTTCTGCTGGGGCTTCTGCTGAAGCTGCTCCTGGCGGTGGTGCTTCTGCTGGTGCTGGGGCTTCTGCTGGTGCTTACTCTGTTGAAGCTGCTCCTGGTCCTGCTGGTCCTGCTTGACCTGCTCATGCTCCTGGATTTGCTCATCCTGCTCGTGCTCCTGGTTTTGCTCGTCCTGCTTGTCCTGCTCGTCCTGCTCATGCTCCTGGTCCTGCTCATGCTCCTGGACTTGCTGGCCCTGCTGGTGCTTACTGTACTGCTGCTGATCCTGGTCCTGCTGGTCCTGCTGCTGCTGCTGATCCTGCTGCCGCTGCTGCTGATGATGATGATGATGATCCTGCTGCTGCTGCTGATGATGATGATGATGACGATGATGCTGATTATGATCCTGCTGGGGAGGATGATGATGATGATGAAGATGATGATGATTCTGCTGCTGCTGCTGCTGCTGCTGCTGGTGGTGGTGTGGAGGAGCCACCCCTACTACCTAGGAGGCCCTCTGATGAGGGCCCATCTGGTCCAGCCAAAGGGAGGAAGAGGCGTATGCGACAACGGGAGAGGAAGCAATACTATATTGAGGAGGCGCACGAGGATGAGGTGCTGGAGTGGCTGAGAGACAACGACTATCTGTGGCAGAAGGGACACCGGCTGTACAGGGACACCAAGCGGAAGCAGGCTGCTTGGAGAGAGAGGGCAGAGAGTTTGGGTTACACTTCGGAGGTGCTCCTCGGCTGGTGGAAGCACATGAACACCTGGTACAGGAAGCTGCACCTGAAGAAATCTGGCCAGGCCACTGTGAAGCTGACAGACAGAGAGACCGATGTCATGGCCAGGTGCAGCTTCCTGGAGGGTGAGGTCTGCCACTGAGGAGCACCAGCAGCCCCTCTCATGACCCTCTCTCTCCGGCAGCCTGCTGAGAGCCAGTCCTCTTCCGGCCGAGACAGTCCCTGTCTCCAGGCAGGTTTCTGTGGAGCGTGCCATAGCGGAGAACCTGCGGACAGGTGTGGTAAGCGTGGTGGAGTGCGTAGAGGACTCCCTGGTGCGTTGGGAGAAAGGAGACATAGAGTCCACCACAGTCCTAGCCGCATCCACCACCACCCAGCTCCGCCTCCGCAAAAAGGCAGAGAGCCGGACAGCTGTAGGGGCAGAACCACACTGTCCTGCTGGAGATCAGGGACGCCATCCGCACCAGCATAGATCTCCTCTCTCAGCTGATCCACACCGACTCCTCATCCTCCAACCACAAGCCCTTCCTCACCTATGTCAACCAGACCCTCAAGGAAATGGCGGATCCACGGTACCAGCTGGTGAAGGACCAGATCACCAAGCTGCTTCACAACCCTCCAGACCCAGAGGAACCTGCTCCCACTCAGTCCAGGTCTGCTCCTCCACTCCAGGTGATGTCCCTCCCATTCCAAAGCTTCCCACAGGCCCTCACCTACCAGGGCTATGGCTACCAGGAGGTTCAGCAGCACAGGCAGCAGCCCTTCCCAGTCCAGGCACAGAGTCATCGGGCGACACCGTTGCCACCTGTTTCACTGATGCCACCGATGCCACCCACGACAATGATGCCACCGATGACAGCGATGCCACCTACGCCAATGATGCCACCGACAACAGCGATGCCACCCACGCCAATGATGCCACCCACGCCAGTCCTCACCCAGCTGCAGACCAGAAAGCCCCACTACACTACTCCTTCCTCCACCCCACAGCCAAGCCCGGCCTCAGTACATCTGTCATCAGTACTGGGGCTGACACCCCATGGCAAGGAGGAAGGACCTCTCAGCATCACGGGGCTGAGCCAGCTGTCCGAGAGCTTTCTCAACACACCGTCCCCTGTTGTCCTCTTGAGGCCAGGCACTCCAGCACCACCCACCACCACAGTACCTGGACCCTTCACCCCTGAGACTGGGCACACCTCCGAGTGACCAAGAAGAGTGCCAGAGACCGGGTAGCTGGCTACCTGTGGACTTTATTTGGACACTTGACTTGGGTCATTTTTTTTTTACAGCTTGTTGTTCAATAAAGTTTATCTTTGATTCACACACTTGCTTCATTTGTTTTTTTAAAAAAAGTCTTGGTGGAAACTTTTAGTATTGGCTTCAGCCTTTGCATGCTTGTGGGATGGGTTAAGATAGCAGTGGGATGGGCAGGGATACCTTTGGGATGGGTAATAGCTATGGGATAGATAAACCTCCAGTGCAAGCATAGTGGGACGGTATGGTCTACCCTCCCAGGTGCCACACCTATGGCCCTTTTTTATCAATAACAATGCAAGCATTGATCCACACATTTGAACACAAACACAACTCTTTATTAAACGCCCTGTTATTGTAGGCCCACCCAACATACATGGCCCAATCTCATCCGTGTGATGAGACAGGCTCAAGGAAGCATCCATTAAGCATCTACCATCCTGTCTTGCCACTGCACCACTCCAGCTGGGGAGTTGCACCAGTGTTTCAGGAGGTTGCGCTGCTTCTTCCCTTCCCGTGAGGCTCTGTTGTGGCCTTGCACATCCTGAGTGTCGATCAGGTTTCGCCCTTGCCTCCATTCACCAGGCTCCATGTCCCCATTGCCTTGTTGATGGTCCACAAGCCTGTTCTGCAAGACTGGGTAGCGGATGCGCATGAGATTGTGCAGGATGCAGCAAGCTTCCACGATCCTCCTCACGGTCTCTGGGCGATGCTGCATGGTCGTGAGAAGTACCTGGAACCTGTTGGCCAGGATGCCAAAGGCATTCTCCACCACCCGCCTTGCCCTGGACAGTCTGTAGTTGAAGATCCTCTCTTCACAGGTCAGGAGTCTGGAAGTGTATGGCTTCATGAGGTAGGTTCTGAGGGAGAAGGTGTCATCCCCCACGATGAAGTAGGGCACATCCTGCATGTCGTTGGGCAGGGGGTCTGGATCTGGGAAGCCCACGATGAGGTTGCCTTCCAGCCCCTCCTTGAGATGACTGGCGTTGTATACCTGGGCATCTGAAGATGAGCCGTAGCCTGAAGCATCGATGTACATGAATTTGTAGTCAGCATCGACCATGGCGAAGAGGACGATGCTGAAGAAGCCCTTGTAGTTGAAATAAGTGGACCCCGACTTGGCTGGAGCTTTGCAGGCCACGTGCTTGCCATCTATGGCTCCAACGGTGTGTGGGAAGTTCCACCTTTGATACCATTGCTCTGCAACTTTCTTCCATCCTTCTTCAGTGGAGGGGCACTGGAGGAGCTCCTGCAGGTATTCTTCGATGATGGCCTGCATCACTTCTCTGACCACAATGCTGATGGTGTTGGATGGCACCCTCCAGCCGTACTGCATGCTTTTGTAGGTGGTCCCTGAGGCCAGGTGGTGCAGAGTGAGTGCCACCTTGAGCCCAGGTTCCAGGCTGGGCCGGAGTTGGTGTTTGCCTTGGTCAACCTGGGTGTCAGGCACCGCACTACTTCGTCAAACATGGCTGGAGGCATCCTCATGAAGTTCTGGAATGCCCGAGTGTCTTCGTTCCTAAGCTCCACCATCAGCTTGTTGTACAGTCCGTACTCTGCTCTTCTCCCGATCCATTTTCGGACCCAGATGCTTCTTGGCCGCCTCTTTTTCTTCCCATAGTAGAGTTCACAGAGCCTGTAGATGGCTTCGTATTGTTGCAGAAGGATGGTGGCTGCCAAAAGGACTGTGGTACGATCCACAGTGGACATGACTGGATGCTGTGGAAGAGGAAGAGTCAGATGAAGGCTGCAGAGGTCTGCACAGGTGGGCTGCTGGTCTGAAAGTGAGATGCAGACGAGTTGCTCCCCCTTTTTATAGGCAGTATAGGTGTCCCTTTGCATCCTCTAGGCATCCTCTTGGCATCCTCTAGACATCCTTAATATCCGAGATAGGTCCCCTCTGCGAACGTTTTTTCCGCTTTAAACACTTTGTTTCCATGCTGCATCCATTCTGCATCCATTCTGCATCTGTTCCGCGTCCATTCTGCTTCCTCCCTGCGTCCAGGCGGATGCGAGTTGCGCGGATGCACAGCGGATGCCAAGCGGATATAGCGGATGCATAACGGATGCGTAATGGATGCGTACCGGATGCGTAGCGGATGCAGAACAGACGAATTGGATACATTTTCTGCACAAAAGTTTTGGCCAGCCCAAAACTTTCGGAGCGGGTGAAAAGTCAATAAACGGATGCTGGATGGATAGAGAGGAAGCAAAACGGAGGCAGTGAGTACATTGCGTTTTCGAACGGATGGCAAGGTTTTTTGTCCATTTTACATCCTCTTTGCATCCATTGGTTCAGTGTGACATGGGCTTTTGCAACTATAAAACTTATATATAAGTTATATATAAGCAACTATATAGGAAACAAAGTCCATAAGAGTTAAAAACAACTGAGCCCTTAAGAAGTGTATAAGCAACATTCCAAGGGTTGTACAAGTAGAATGAAATCTGTATTCCCACATACATTCATATTTAGAACAGGCACATCTCTTCTTTTACATCTATCCATGCATTGCTTATCCATACCTCATATTTCTCCATCTCATATAGTCTCTCAGAGACTATACAAAAAGCCAAAACAAACATTCCAAAATTATTTTGGAATCTATCAGACAAAGAAATGTGTGCATTTACTGTTTAGTTTTTCAGCTATGTTATTGCATTGTTCAAGTCGTTTTACCCTTGTCAAAAATATATGATGCCTGTGTTTACTTTAGAGGGACATGAACTGAACTTCTACTTCCCCATCTAAAGAAAAAGATTCACAAGTGTTATAATCGCCATCTAGAGGGACTACATGTGCAATGCTAGGGTGCCAGAGTGAATACTAGCCGTTCCTTTATGCTGCTGCTATCCTTTTCTGCTTCTATGGATATTGAGTTTTTTCTGGCTTTTAAAAGGAAGTCAATTGCACTCAAGATAACATTCCACAAACTTTCGGAACAATGTTGAGATAAAGGTTTTGTTTTGCTCTTCAGATATTTTATTTCCAGAAAAATGATATTAAGACTAGGGTTTTGATTATCTTAAAGTCCAAATAGATGCTTTGGTTATTTCATTGGTGGGATATAAGTAGTCCAGGATAAATAATATTTATATTCTATTTCAGAAGAACATTGATTACATAATTGCTATAAAAAAAGCATTTTATTATTGGGAAGTCAATATCTTCTAAGTTTAGATTTTTCCAAAGCAAAGGAATACACTTTGGAGATTTATTTGTTTGAATCTAGCTGTGGTGTCAAAATCAGAGTCTGAAATAAGATGAGCGTTTGGCTCTTCAGACCTAAGAAGCAGCTTTTTTAAGAACATTCTCTAAACCTATAAAGATGTTGATTGTAATAACCAAGAATTTGGTTCCCATACCCTCATGTCTAAAATGCCACATGTCATCTAAGTTTTATGCCTTCTCCCCAAATTTCCTATAGTATCTCTATTTATAATGCCTTGTCAAAAGTATAGAAACATTTATCTGGTAACTAATTGTCAGTTTCTTTAAGAAATGTGATATTCTTCAAATCCTAGCATTTGTCAGAATTTAGAGCAAGTTCTAGATATCATCAGTCAGATTAAAAAAAATCTGAATGCCAGTGGTATTAAAGCCTCACCTTAAATGTACTTTATTCTAAAGTGACATTGTATTGTTTTGTGTGTGTTTTTTATATTTTATACTATACTTCATGTAGTTTTCAATTATTGTACTGCCTAGGGAGGCAATTTGTGAAAGGCAGTATTGTATATAAGCATAAGATAGAAAAAAAAAATTATAACAGACCTGTGGGCATAACTTTCTTTTTACATTAAACAGCTATACTTCACCCAAATAGCAACATTTTGATGAAGCCAGTAAGTCTCTCATTATCCCTTCCCAGCATAGCAAAAATCTTTCAAGCTTTTTTATGAAAAAAAACCTTCTTCAGGGCAAAAATCTTATGATTCCAGCCACTCATTCCCATATGGTTAGTCTCCCAGTCAGGCAACACCTCATCAAATACTCTTTTGATGTAAGACTTTTGATCAAACACCTCTTCCTACGAGTTATCTTAAACATACCATGATGACTGTAAGGGATATTGTTAGTCTTGAAACACCACTGAAAAAGGAAGCTGCTCCAATTGCAGCAAACAATCCAGGATCAATCCATGCATGACTTTCATCAATCTGAATTCCAAAAATGGAAACTAATACCAAACCAACAATTCTCCCATATAAAGCTCCTATGTATCTGCAAAAGAAAAAAAAAATGACTCACATTCTGCACTGAAAATGCTTCAAAGTGTGCTTATTTGATGATAAATTATTTTTTTTATATAATGAAAACATTTGGGTTATAGTCTTGTGGATGGGACTAGAAGATTCTCATGTTTAATTTAGTAACAAAGGGTGGCTCCAGGCTAATTTTGGCTGAAGTGATTAGAACACTAGAAAAGCTACAAGTTAAATTGGGGTGTTAAAAAAATATAAAATAAAGTCAGTGGCTAATCATTTCTTTATTGTTGCCAAGAAAATTATATTAATAAATCCAATAGTAACTAGGAGTCATGCTTAAATCAACAAATTAATATTTTTAAATATTTTATATTTTATTGGACAATAATTCTCCTAGAGTATTATGGGTATTCACAGCCCAAGCTGCTTTTTTCCCCCTCAAAATTATGAAAGCTGCATTGTACTGTAAGTTCTCTCCTTTAGGACATATATGCGATGCCTCAAAGCACATATCAAAGAGCCTTGGTGGCACAGTGGTTAGAGCGCAGTACTGCAGGCTACTTCTGCTGACAGTCGTCTGCCTGCAATTTGACAGATCGAATCTCACCAGGATCAGGGCTGACTCAGCCTTCCATCCTTCCAAGGTGGGTAAAATGAGGACCTAAATTGTTGTGGGCAATATGCTGACTCTGTAAACCACTTTGAGAGGGCTATAAAGCACTATAAAGTTGTTTATAAGTCTAAGTGCTATTACTATATCAAACAACTGGAGCTTTGGAGTTCAACAATGTTGATACTGCTTTCATCATTTTGACTGATTTGGCCATCTCTACAGATGCCACTAAAAAGTGTCCTGATGCTTCCATAACTACAATTAAGTTACAAAGGAACTTCTCCCACAGGGTTGTTTTTCAGTTCAGGAAGCAGAAGCAGTGAATGACATTATGGAAAGGTGTGTGTGTAAGAAAACATGTGCGTAGCTCAAAAACAGCCTCAAAAGAAATATTTGAAATATTGAAATGTTGAGAATAAAATGGGGGAAAAACACTTTTGTGTAATAGGAGAAAACTTTGGGGAAGTTAAAGGACAAGTGTTAGCCCTATTTTAAATCTTGAGCAGAAATTAGGTGTCTCTTTAATCTTTGGGCCATATCCTCAGTTTGCTTTTTAGCAAGGATGACAGCATCCCAAAGCAGTAGAAAATGAATATCACACTTACAGCATAGGTATAACCAAGCCACTTGCAACAGCAGAGCCTGCAGTCAAGCAGGATATCAAGAAGTAGAGAAGAAGTGCCATAAAAAGAGAGGGATATCCAAATTCCTCATGAGTTCCACGTCTGAATAAGTACATGATTCCTTTCATGCCATTTTCTGCCAGGAGTGCAGCAGCTTTAAATTTGGATGAAGATAGATAGAAAAAAGTTCATAATCTAGATTTGTAAAACACCACAGACAGAAAGATATACAGCACATTTGTTATGGTTCCTCTCTTTTCTTTTCAGTTCATCACACTCAGTAAAATGCCATGGACACAGATTGTACACTGTTGTTGGTATCGTTACTATTAATGCAATGATCAATATTTTCTCTCAAAAGGATGTTAATAGAATAACAAAATAATAAAGTTGGAAGGGACCTTGGAAGTCTTCTATCCAAACTGCTACTTAAGCAGGAAATCCTATACCAATTCAACAGTAGTGGTATTCTACCGGTTCTGGCAAGCCGGTAGCAGCGATGATCAGCGGAGATTGAACCATTCACTCTGCCACTCTATGTGGTCCCACCCACCTGCCTGGGCTCTCATAGTCACCTTTATCCACTGAATTTGAAGTGCAGCTGCTTTGCGTGGCACAGAAGAGTGCAGTGCAGCAGCTGCTGAAGTGACCGGGATCATGCAGACTAGCAGGATGTGAGTTGGAATGCCTCTGCGTCTGGGCAAATGCCTCTGCGCCTACACAAAAGTGCATGTTACATGTGCGTGTGCACACAAAGGGTGTGCACGTGCACAAAGTGTGCCCACCAAACCACACCCACTGAACCAGTGACAAAAATATTTAAATCCCATCACTGCATTTCAGACAAATGATTGTCCAATCTCTTCTTAAAACTCTTCAGTATTGGAACACCAACAACTTCTGAAAACAAGTCATTCAACTCTTCGTGACTTGGCTACTTAGCTTAATGTCTTATTTAAATAATAAATTTATGTATCCAATATGAGAATTGCAAACAACTTTATTTGGCCAAGACTGCTGCTGCTATTATTGTTATCGTAATCATCATCATCATCATCATTATCAGAGGGGAACCTTCAGGGCCTTCTACGCCTTCAGAGAAGGCCTTAAAAAAATCTGGACCAAAAAATGTAAGTATTAAATTATTATATATAATCTATCTAATTTAATTTAATACAATACATTTAATACATTTTCTCTAATCTATGTTCTAAAGTTAAGTTTACTGTCAAGTTCACATCAGCAATGAAAGGGTTACTGTCCTGAAACATATTATCCAATCAGAATCGTCCGTCTCTATCAAAACCTGGTTAGCTGGCTCATTAATTGGTTAGGACTTCATGAATCCAGGGGAAGGCCAAGCTATGTGTTTTGGTTTGGAGAGTGATGGGAAAACTGACCAATCACGGTTTGATTTTAAGTGGGCAGGACAAAAACAAAAGATCATAGGCCTTCGTGAAGTCCGAAAGGCGGGCAGAGTGGTGAGAGCGGTGAGTGACAATTAAATGGTGGAAGACGAGAACGAAGCTGTAGCTAGCTTGTTAGCATCGCCTTTTTCAAGGCGGCCTTTCACGGAAAAACTCCAAATAATAAAAAACAGAAAGACCAACTCAGAACAGACGCTGCCATCACCCACTTCACAAAGAAAGACCGATGAATGGATTTCGTTTTCATGTAAGGTAGGCCTATGTTACAAGCCACCTTGATTATTATTTCAAGTGATTAATTCGGGCCAAGTGGACATTCAGTAATTTGTATTTATTGTGGAGGTTGTTTGTAAAAAATCCAGCGCAATTTGCGCCTTTAATTCCTTTGCCTTTAATTCAATATGTAAACTGATCAAACTTATCAGAAGTGTGTGATTGGACTTTTGTTTTTTAGAGGGTTTTTATTCCCTCCCATGGCTTCCCCCTTTCTGTCCCTTTCCAAGAATTAAGGAGGTGTAGTGGAACCTATGAAAATTGTGACTTTTGACATAAGTATTCATTGCACCTTGCGTAATTGCGCACATCCTTAATTAAAGGATTGCAGTTGTTGAACGCTTTCAATTCATCGTACTGTTTCTTTTTTTCCGCGATGATTTATTTTCTTGGCAGTGAGGGCTGAGGTGAAGGCCCAGCTGTAGTGCTCACAGTTCGCCACTGATCATTATTATTATTAATATTTAATAGGCAGGGGATGTGTCTGATGATGAAATGATCTTATCAAGGGGTTGGGTCAATTTTTTCAGTCTTTTTCCTTTTACTTTAAATTCAGAGGGAAAATTTAATCCAAATGGATTAAATTGTCTAATTCAAATTCTAATATTCAATTTTTAAAAGCTGAAAGTTTTAGGTACATCATGGCATCAACTGCATATCTCATGCAGTTGGATGTTCCAATACATACAAGGGCTTTCGCGTTAGCCCAGTAAAATGTCCTTCAATTCTTCTGGAGGTACATGTTGTAAAAGAAGATACTACAGCCATTATGTCCCTGTGGGAAAGGTAGATTCTACTGAGCATGCTCTCTTTTACTTCCAGTTTTATAGGAAACCCCATAAAGTCCTAATTATTCAATTTCTGAATAATGTCACAGAATTTACCATCCAAGAAATATGCACTGTTCCTGCTATCTGACACCAGTTGTAACATATTCAGATTATGTGGAGTTGAATATGAGCCACATGGTAAATAAGAGCAGCTGAACGTATTTGATAATAGTCTGCTAGATATGAAACTACTTCTAGAATTACATTTAGGACTACTTGTTGTTTGTATTAGCCAAAACCACTTGTATTAGTGGTGAGGCTTTTTCTTTTAGTCAAAATTTTTATTTTTAATTTACCCCATAACTTATTTTAATCCATTTAGCTTTATTCTTGGTTAAACTATTAACTGAAACATTTTATCCTTAAAATTCTTTCAAGTGAAATTATACCTTTACCCAATGTGTTGGTTAATAACTACAGTAAAGATTTGATTTAGCCTCCTTTTAAACCAAGGAAGGAAATTGACAGCACTGGATATGATCAATTTTACTAGCAATTTTGGTGGTACCAGCTGGGATTACAAAATAGGGCAAACACTGCTGTGTTGTCCATCACTGTTCTGGGAGAAAATATTGAAAGAGTATAGTATGCTTAGAATGTTTTAAGTACAGAAAGTCCACAAATTTCCAAAATGGCATAATTTGAACCCAGATATTGATGAAAACTAAGTTTAACAACATCATATGGCATCTTGTAAAACTGATATATATTTTATTACAATCAGGCAGCAGTATGCAAAACATCTGCATGTGAATCTTGTAGAAGAATATTTAAGCAAAGCTGTTCTTGAACAGAGAGAGGAAATTCTTTTCTCTTACCTTCATTGAAGGTTTGGTTGAATAATTCTGTTTCATTTGATCTACCTTGTAAAGTGGCTGGTTTACAGTTATATTTGCATATTTGCCAGCTAAGATAATGCATGCTTGTAACCAAAATGAAAAGAAATCATAATCAGTTCATGATAAAAATATATAATGCAGGTGCTAAGGCAATTATTATCTCTGTTCTTCTTTCCCCACAGTATATCTGAAACTCCTAATGTGCTTGCAAAGTTCCTTCACATGCAAGATTTCATCTGAGCTAAATCTCTTGAACCAAAAGATGCAATATAGTAAAAAACAAACAAACAAACTGTTTTCAATGCCAGTCAAACATTTGGCTGGTGGTTTGAGTAGAATACATTTTTCACCTATGTTTTTTTTCCTTTTGAAGTCACTCATCCACCTATTCAAAAAAGTTGTTTTCCAGTGAATCATTCTAAAACTATTGAATATTTATTATGTTCTACTGTATGAATACTATTTCTTACATTTTAATCATCTTATGGGGAATAGGACACTTACCTAGATATATGATATAACCTTCCTATTGTTATGTATGTAGCAATTAGCCTCCTCGCCTCCTAATCCAGGAGACAGGGCTCTTTAGGAATCTTGTGTTGTGATGTCAACAATTCAAGCACCAAAGGTTCTGCAGTTATTTAAGGAACCTCCATATGAAACTACTTTTTTTCCCCTGTGGCTCCTGCCAGGCCTTAAAAGTGCCTGATTCCATACTTTTTTACATTACTCTGAAAGGATGCTGGTGCTGTCATAAATTATGACCCAATTTCTAACTATGAGACATACAGTATTGCATATCTGAAGTGAACATACATTCCATTTCCTGTGCCTCCATTATGAAATATGTTTATGGTCTAGCTGTCCAAGTATTCCACCCAGGTCATATGACATGCCTTGAAGCTACACAATTGAATCAGTTCTCAAGCTGAAGTAGCCAGGAGCCATTTTAATATACAGTACATGTGCTTCCATCTCTTTCACTACTTACCTCTGTGACTTACTAGTTGGATCAGATGCTGGCAGTCTCCTGACAGGAGTACAGTGAAAAAAATATGGCAAGTAGACCGTAGCAGTAATAGTCAAAACCTGCATATAGTATTTTAAAATACAGAAAGAAATGTTGAATGATAGTCTAAAATCAGCCAGTTCACACCACAGGAACTTCTATAGATATATCCATATGATCTATATCAAGCAGTTTTACCTATCAGATTCACAAATATTTCAGAGAGGGGCATCTAAGCTCATGAAAGAGAAAAAAAATCAAAGCCAATAATCCAATTAAAAATAATCTTCATAGTGCTAGAACTGTCAAAACTATTTTTATCCATAGTTTGCTGGTCTCCAGACTGTTAGTTTGGTAGTCTCCCATTCTGCAAATTGTTGCTCTCTAGAGATACTAAAATTTAATTGTTGAATGCCACTGCGTAATGAATTCTAGGAATGGTGGGCTACATAAGTGGAATAATGGAAGGCGTTGGATTGGGAGAGACAAGAATATTGCACTTCATTAAAGGAGAAAGATCTGTTTCTGAAAATTTCAGTTCATCTAAAATAAACTGCAACACAATTAACTGACAAATCAGGTCATGTTACAGCTTAATGTTTGATGATAATAATCTAATTCAAAATACCACTCTGTATTTGACGTGAATTCAATCAACTGGTTTGGGAGTGTGTGAGAATTGTACTTCAACTTATCTGATCACATCAGTTTGCATTCTAACCACTGCACCACCATGACGCATGATATAATGCAGATGATGAAGCAGTAGTTTCCCTGGAAAAGCCAATTTCTAGGGAAATTCCTTCTTATAGTCTAACAGGTAGGGACTAAAACACTGCCAGTTTGAAATGTTTAAAAATTGAGCAATGTTGGACTTCAGGGCTTAGTTACCATGATCTAGAAAATAGATTTCCTGACATTTGCCAGGAACTATGGTTGGCATATTTAGGAGAAATCTACTGTGTAGCAGACCACAGCTGCTGGCAAAATGTCAAGAAATCTGTTGTTCAGACTATGGTTTTTAAACCTGGAAGCCCAACACTACCCAACAGTGAAAGCCTACATTGAAAAAGTGTCTAAATATCTATGTTTTACCATTCTGAATCTGGTATAAATATATCTTTGAATGCTCAAGAAAATAACATTCAATACTTACAAAGATCAGAATACATTCAAGAAGTTTGATTGATTTTTTGAGGGATGGTTTTTTAATTGTGCTGAAGAACCACAGACGTATTTTATTAATCCTTATGTTCAGGAAAACAAAAAAAGCTCCTAAAAGACCCCCAAGTATTCCAAGGAAGATGGCCGGAAGAAAGGCCAACACGCTCATATCCAGTAAGTTCTTAACCTAAACAGAAAGGAGACAAAATAAAAAGTTCTGTAATTTTTGCCAATTATTTGATATATAGCAGCCTCCAGGGTAAAAGGTACATGATGCAACCATTCTATATATAAAATGAAATTAGGTGCATAAAACAAGATTGGTCTTATAATAGTTTACAGGTCATCACCAAAGTCTTTTTTCCAGAACATTTGTTGTCTCCAATGGTCCTTCTCATCTTGAAGATTAAAATACACTCGGATGGCCTATTCAGAATTGGGCCATGCGAGTGGCTGGCTAAAGCATGCACAGCCCAATTTGTGCAAAGCAGTGGCCCAGTGGGTACTTGTGCACATGTGTGCCAGTCCATTGCTTGCCCAAATTGAGTTGCATGTGTGTGTGCCATCCTGCTCATCTTAGTTTAAATAAATAAATTAAATAAATAAAGCTATCTTAGTTTAAAGAAAGGCAATAAATATTCCAAAAGGTTTTTTTTTCTTTTATTCTTTTGGTGAATGGAGAAAGCATGTGAAGGAAGCAAATAAATTTTCCTGCTGTTTTTCTGTTAGAAATTACTATTTTTGTCACATGCTTAGAGTACTTATTAAAAATAAAGCTTCACCTAAAAACATTTTATAGCTTATTATAGTGCTTATTAAAGTACTATATTATTATAGTACTTATTTAAAATAAAGCTTCACCTAAAAACATTTTATAGCTGCCTAACAAAATTTTGACGGAAAAATAAATCTGGTCACGTTGCCAACTTCAAAAGCCGATACAAAAATTTATGCCACCAAATAAAGACTGAATGCACCAATTATCACTTTAAACAAGAAGGAAACCTCTACACACCAATTCCACCCACACTTTCTACAATTTTGTAAACAACAAACTAAAAGACTCAAGGTCCATCCCACCCCTGAAAGGACCTAATGATAAAGACTGCAACGATGACATTATTAAAGCCAACCTCTTTAACACATTCTTTGACTCAGTATTTGTAAACAGCAATGGGTCATGCCCACTATTTCCTAGCTGAACCACAGACAACTACAATGATCTAATTCATATTGATTTTACAGAAGACAAAGTGGAAAAAACAATCTAAAACCATCTCTTTCTATTGGACTGGACAGAATATGTGTCTACTTCTTAAAATAGCTATCCACTGCCATAGACGAACCTCTAAGCATAATCTTTGAAAAATCTTTCAGGACCAGCTCCTTACCAAAACTATGGTCACAAGCCATGGTCATCCCCATCTTCAAACTTGATCAAGGCAAAGCTATATATACAATCTACATAGACTTCTGTAAAGCCTTTGATTCAGTAGTACATGACAAACTACTCCTAAAACTAAAATCTTACGGTATCTCTGGACAACTGCATAACTGGATAGAAGCATTCCTGTCAAACAGACAACAAATGGTCAAAATTGGGGCATCCTATCAAATTCTGTACCTGTCAACAGTTTTGTCCCCCAAGGCAGTGTTCTAGGACCAACTCTTTTCATAGTCTACATAAATGACCTCTGTGGTCATATTAAGAGCAACTGTGTTCTCTTCGCTTATGATGTAAAGCTGTTCAACACCACAGACAATACTGCTACCCTTCAAAAAGACCTTGGCTATGGTCAAACAAATGGAAACTTCAAATCTCAACAAATAAATGCTCTGTCCTACATGTTGGCAAAAAAAATCAGAAATAAAATATAGGCTGAATAGTCAAGACCTTGTTGATGATCCAAACTCTGTCAAGAATCTTGGAGTACTCATCTCTAAGGATCTAAGTGTTAGAGCCCACTGTAGCTACATAGCCAAAAAGGCGTTAAGAGTTGTTAACCTAATCTTACGTAGCTTTTTCTCTGGTAACATTAGAGAAGAAGAAGAAGAAGAAGAAGAAGAAGAAGAAGAAGAAGAAGAAGAAGAAGAAGAAGAAGAAGAAGAAGAAGAAGAAGAAGAAGACGACGACTTTATTGGCCAAATGTGATTGGACACACAAGGAATTTGTCTTGATGTAAATACTCTCAGTATACATAAAGAAAAGGTACATTAGTTAAGAATCAAGAATCATAACGTACAACACTTAATGATAGTCATAGGATATAATCAACAATCAAATCATACTAGGAAACAATCAAGTGGGAGGGGATGGGTGATAAGGAGTGGTGAGAAGATTAACAGTAATAGTAGTGTACATTTTATAAATAGTTGAACAGTGTTGAGGGAATTATTTGTTTAGCAGAGTGATGGCTTTCGGGAAATAACTTCTTGTGTCTAGTTGTTCTGGTGTGCAGTGCTCTATAGTGTCATTTTGAGGGAAGGAGTTGAAACAGTTTATGTCTGGGATGTGAGGGGTCTGTAAATATTTTCACAGCCCTTTTTTTGACTCATGCAGTATACAATCCTCAATTAAAGGCAGGTGGGTAGTAATTGTTTTTTCTGCAGTCCTAATTATCCTCTGAAGTCTGTGTCTGTCTTGTTGGGTTCAGAACCAAGCCAGATAGTTATAGAAGTGCAGATTATAGACTCAGTAATTCCTCTGTAAAACTGTATCATCATTATTATTATAATATGTTATTATATTATATATAATAATATATTATTACACTAATAACTAGAGCATACAAAACATTTGCTAGACCAACACTCGAATACAGCTCATCAGTCTGGAACCCACATTACATATCTGATATTAACACAGTTGAGAAAGTCCAGAAATATTTATTTTATAGGAGTTTCTTCCTCACAAATGATACCCATGACTCACCTGCTCTTTAAATAGGAGTTGCAAGTCTAGAAATTTTATTTATTTTTATTTTATTTATTTAATTTAGTTTGTCAAGCATGTATGAGAAAATCAAGTATGTATGAACATAACATATAAGTATAAACAGGTATAAGTATATTATATACATAATATAAGTATATTATA
Organism: Laticauda colubrina; assembly: GCA_015471245.1. Classification (NCBI taxonomy): domain Eukaryota; kingdom Metazoa; phylum Chordata; class Lepidosauria; order Squamata; family Elapidae; genus Laticauda; species Laticauda colubrina. Next base: position 50,961,795 of record BLBF01000002.1, read on the forward strand.
TACATAATAAATGAGTAAGAATAAATGGGAACAGTAGGACAAGGACTATAGGCATTCTGGTGCGCTTATGCATGCCCCCCCCTTACAGACCTCTTCAGAATGGAGTGAGGTCCATGGTAGACAGTTTAAGATTAAAATTTTGGGGGTTTGAGGATGTAACAACAGAGTCAGGTAGTGAATTCCAGGCATTGCTCATTCTGTTGCTGAAGTCGTATTTTCTACATTTGAGTTTGGAGTGGTTTACTTTGAATTTGTATCTATTGTTTGCCCATTGTGGTTGAAGCTGAAGTAGTCATTGACAGGTAGGACATTATTGCAGACAATGTTCCATTCGAAGCTTAGGTCAGACTGTCAGTGGCATAGTTCTAAGTTGTTTAGCTCCAAAATTTTAAGCCTGGCTGTATAAGGTATTCTATTGCAAGCTGAGGAGTAGCGTAATCTTCTTGTGAAGTATGTCTGGACTCATTCAATTGCATTAATGTCCATTATACAGTGTGAATTCCAGGCAAATGAGCTATATTCAAGAATTGGTCTGGCGAAGGTTTTGTATACCCTGGTTTGCAGTTCAATGTTACCGGAGAAGAAGCTTCGCAAAATTAGGTTAACAACTCTTAATGCCTTCTTGGCAATGCTGTTACAGTGAGCTCTGGGGCTTAGATCTTTTGAAATGAGTACTCCTAGATCCTTGACAGAGTGAGGGTCATCTACAAGGTCGTATCCGCCCAGTTTGTATTTCGTGTTCTGATTTTTGTTGCCAATGTGTAAAACAGAGCATTTGTTGGTTGAGATTTGAAGTTCAACCAATTGTTCAACCATTCTGATACATAGTCAAAGTTACTTTGTAGGGTAGCAGTATCGTCAGTGGTGTTAAATAGTTTTATGTCATCAGCAAAGAAGATGCAGTTGCTTTTAATATGATCACAAAGGTCATTTATGTAAATTAGAAGGAGAGTGGGGCCTAGAATGCTGCCTTGGGGGACACCGCTGTTAACTGGCACAGGGTTTGATAGGGCACTCCTTATTTTGACTACTTATTGCCTGTTTGACAGGAATGCACTTAATCCATTTGTGCAGTGATCCAGAAATGTACCTATCTGTTTGAGGCAATCAATCCCATCTAGCACCATGATGTCATAGTTCCAGAAATGGCAGGCCCCAAAACCCAGAACCACTTATTCTTGCCAGAATTCAGCTGAAACCTGTTGTTCCCTGTCCAGACCCTCACAGCTTCCAGGCATTGGAATATCAAAAGCACACTTCGTTTGCTTAGAGAGAGGTGTATAATTACATATCATCTGGGTACTAATGATACTTCAGCCCATGGCAATGATGAGCTCACCCAGTGGTTTCATGTAAATGTTGAATAGGAGCAGAAGAAGAAGCACCTTACATACTAGGAATCTCTCCCCTTTTCAGTCACCACTGACTGATATCAACCCTGGAGATAGAAGGAGAACCCAGCACAATACATTGCCAATCACCCTCAATCCCAAAAGTTGATCCAAAAGGACACCATGATCAATGGTAGTGAAGGCTGCTAGGAGATCCCGTCAAACAAGGATGAATGTACAACTTTCATTCCACTCTCACCTGAGATAATCTAAAAGTGTGACTAATGCCATTCCCATTCCATAATCAGGATTGAATGCATACTGAAAGGGATTTCAACTAGTCAAGTTAGTTCCAGAACATATTGGTGATGATTCCCAAAATAAATTCAGCAAAGCAAATCTCAGCTCAGTAGCATTCAAAACCTAATTGAACTTCCCTATAAACTGAGATTCAAATTTTCAATTAACTGCTACCTGTTGACAATTTTATTTTATAATGTTTAATGATAATCCTAAACAACCTCAGATAAAGGAGGATGCTATCGATAAAAGTATTTGCTTTTAATTGCCCCTCAGAAATATGGGAGCTGACATTATTTGATTTGGTATCAACTTAATACATACCCAAAATAAAATCCTCTTCTCAGCTCTGAAAAATCCAAATTGACCCCTGTATACAAATCCATAGAGAGAAGAGGATAGTAAATCTGAAGTGAAAGCAGCCATCAAACAACAGAAGAATGTTTGCCAGGCCAATTTGATATCCCAGAAAGAGGCCACCTCCTCTAGTGTAAATAAAAGTCCACCTACAGGAGCATGGAATACAGAGGCAAGTGCTGCTCCTGCACCAGCTGTAACAAAATTCCTTCTGTAACAAAGATAAGAAATTGTTTTTAAAAAATCGATAGGATTATATTACATGATAAAACAATACTGCACTTTATACAACTGGACATCTCAGTCCAAATATTAATCATGGATCTGTGAGATAAGAAAGAAAAGGAAAAAGAAAAACATAACTCTACACCATCTATTTTATGTAGGTACATATTACAGTTGAGTCCCAATATTTAAGTATGTTACAGCTAACACAAAAACAGTTAGTTTAGAATTGGTTTGTCAAATTGAATCAGATCAAGGTCTTTTGTGAACAAAGGTTCAGAACCCAGTGTGTTGGCTATAATGCAGTTCAGGTAGAATTAAGTTTCTATGGTCTTAAGTGAATGTACAAAGATATTTCTGAAGTCTACATTATTGGTCATGGGCCAAATGTTTTCCATAAGTAACTGCTTAAGAAACACATACTATATTTCTTTCACAAATTGCTGAAGCCAGTTAAAAGACAAAATATATTTTGTTTATTTGGGCTGTTAAGTTGTCCTTGAGCCAAATATAACTTGTAATAACTTTTTGTTTGGAAATACAACAAACAGTATGGTCAAAGGTTTGGATGTTATTTACATATTTTCATAATCACTGTTTTAAAGCAATAGAATTTGATCCTTCAACCCTTTCCAAAATTTGAGCTTGACATGAACAATAACACTAGCATTTTGTTTAAAACAAAACTTTCTGGGTGCACCATGGATTTGCAAATGCCATCATTTTACAAATAAAAGATAGGATTTGAACTCATATTCATAATGCAAGAACTTCTGATTTATCATATCCAAATATCTTGAAAGTTTATTACTTCATACAAATTTAGCATTTTATGCTAGTTCATGTAAAATCCTGTATGAATAGAAAATTTTCACATCACGTAATATAATAAGCCAGCCACTATGTGAGTTCATGACAGAAGACAATCAAAAATCAGCTTCAGAAAATTAAATTCTGATATTCTTTCATGCATTTGATTTGGCAACTTTATCATATTTTTGTGCCGCCTATGTTCCAGAAATACTGTGCCCAAAAGTATAGCATTAATTGATCTCTCATCTCTCTAATTTTCTTTTCCCAATTAAAAAAAATCACCCTAAGTTGATGTGTTGCTTTCGTATATATCATATAATCTTTCTCCATCTTGGTGTGTTCACAGATTATCCTGGTTGTAAATTGAGGCTACAGCTTTGGAGAAGGTCAGACTGAAGATCTGTAGTGCAACCCAGTCTTCCAATGTATGCTTATTTGTAATAGATATAAGCATATGGTAAAAAAAAACTTAAGATGGTGGTTACAGTCATACAACTGAAACCCTGACCCTTTTTTGTGTTCAACACTCAAAGGTATATGGCTATGATTGGACAATTGTGGCCATTATCTTGACTTTTTTGTCAGTCCCCTCCCACTGCATCACTGGAAAAGTGATGTTGTTCATGTATTGCATAAACGGCTTGCTGTTCTTTTCTGCAGTGGAAATATAAAGAAATTGAAGACAGATGGGTCCCAAATGTTCACAGCACATCCTTTGAGATTTCTAATTATTTCAGTCAATGCAACCAACTTCCAAAGATGGGGGCCAATAAGTCCCAACTTTCATTACTAGGATTTTTTAATGTAAAGAAATAAAGAGAAGTAAAGATGGAATTAAAAACAGAAGATAGTATCTGGATGCCACCACTGAATTTTTGTGATGGAAACTTATTTATCCCCAAATGAAGTGTTTGTGTATTCTGTTACAAATATGTCATACAAACATTGTCGAGGCTTGGAAAGAACTTTGGTGGTCTTCTAATCCAAGTCCTTGCCCAGTTCAAGAATCTTCCAGACAAAATGAATATCCAATTTATTTATTTATTTAAAAAAGAGTGATAGAGCACCTCCTTCAGAAGGCAGGTTTGTTCCACTGCTTAATAGCTCTCATAGTCAGATATACCCTTTAGCTTCTATTTGTGCATATATGTTTTCCTCTCTAAGTGCAGAACCTTATATTTAAAGTTGAAGAACATTTTGTTGACTGGAGCCCAATGTTCAAGTGTATCAAGTTCCTTTTGAACAATCTTTTGGGGTGTTAGCAATTCCCCCAGCTTTATGTCATCTGCAAATTGAATTTTATTCCCCCCATCTACATTATTTTTTAAGATATGAAGAATATTGGACCCAGGAGAGAATCCTGAGGTACCTCATTGCATGTCATCCTCTGCATGTCATAAGAACCTGATAATGGCTGTAGTTCTTCAGCCAACAGAAAATCAATTTAGTAATGGAACCCTCCATCCTACATTGTAATTTGTCAAAAAGGAGGCTATGACCAACTTTATCAAATATATTATTAAAGTCTAAGTACATGCAAATGCTAAATCGACATCATTTCTTTGGTCCACTACTCACCTGGTATTTTCATTCTTATACATTCCATTATCTAATCTGAGGCAGTCCTTATTTTATTTCAAGAACAATTTAGAAGCGCACAGTTAATAAATTTCCATACCTGTCAGCTGTATTCCAAAATCTGATGATGGAAGGAAAATAAATTCTAAGAATCTTTGGTCTGAAATGGCTCAATCCATATCCTATGGTTGCCCTAGAAAAAACATTTGCAAACATGACTCTCTTTAATTTTCAAAAAACAAAAAACAAAACACACCTGATCAAGTTATAGAGTTATTAATATTTTTCAGATTAATTATTATATATTCATTCACATTTGAGAATTTATGGTAAAACTGAGCATAACATACTTTTCTTCAGTCATCTGGATTCTTTCCATTCTATTTCTTCTTGTCCAAGTTTTTCTTTTACCCTCCACTTATTTCTGAATTTGTATCCATTAAATATAATGAATGTTTATTAGGTTACACCACATTCTGACGATATTTGTCAGAAAAATTATAGAACTGTACTTGGATTTGTAAAACCTAATTGTTTTCCATTACAATGAGCTGCACTTTGTTAGAATGTGTATCCTTCCTTATCTGACATGTTGAATTAGAAAATTAACTCCCTTTTATGTGATTCATACAGTAGAATCTGTTTAATTAATGCATAAATGCTTTATTTTTCTATCAGTATGCAGTTTTAAAAGTATAAATTATTTACCCCAAATGAATCATAGGACCTTCTGGTCCACAGAAGAGTCCAGATGCTACAGCTAGAACACAAGAGCCAAATGTTCCTGCAAAAGTCCTAACATTAAAAATTTGCTGAATAGAAGTGCCATTCAGAAAACCAATGACTTCAGGTAATCCACTTGGGGCACCTGTTGGACAAAAGAACTACAAAAAAAAAGGAAGAGTGTTACTATAGTTATCATATTCATCGTTAAATCTAAGTTTTTGTTGCTCTAATCAGAAATTTACTTGTTTATTTAAATCATAATGCTTGGTCCCAAAGAATCCTAGGAGTTATAATATCTTAACAATGCTTTGTCAGAAATAATCTAACTAGTGGATTGCATGGGTTTGAGAATCAGAGAACAGTTCTACCAAACCTACCTACCTCCCCTGCCCCTCCCCCTCCTCTTTCTCTCTCTCTCTGTGTACGCACGCACGTAAAGTAGAATTTTGGTAAAATCATAGGGACTTTAGAAACTGGCTGAGTGGTAGAAACCAAGTAACTTCCCAAATCAAGTTTTCATATAAAATGATACTGTTATGATCTCATGATCACACAGATTTTTACAGTCCAAATATGATAGACCTAGTAATAAGTTAGTTTAAGAATAGGGCATTGTCCATCATAATGTTAATGTTTAAAATTTGCTTTCTAAAGTATGGTAGCGTAAACAGTGAGTTCTCATTTGTACTGGGGTCTCATTTTTTTCATTATAAGAAAACATCTCCCATCTTTCAGAAATTGTTTCAGATTGTTAAGTAAGATATTTAACACTTACCACAACTAATCCCGATGATAAAATGATCATTGCAAGTCCAATCCCCAACATGTAAATCCAGGTCATGTGAAAGTTGCCTTTCTGTCCATTTTACAAATACATGATAAGCAAAAGAGGAATGTTATAACTCTTATCACATTCATTTACTGTACATATTCTGTTAAAGCATTGTATGACATCCTAAGATTTATTTAATCTACATACTGTCTGTGATCTACATATTGTCTGTATCATATGGAAAAGACGTCACAATGGACCAGAGGAATGGAATTAGCTTGTGAAGTAGCTTGGGAGAAATACATGTAGGAGATCTGAATTCAGCATGAATCCTTGTTAAAGAGTATGCTCCTGTACAAAAGCAGAAAAATCCTGAGTAATTAAGTAACAGGACATCCCATTAAAAATGCTCATCTTCAAAAATGCTCATCTGCTTTATTTGACACAGAGTGTAGGCTTACCCCAGCTGTCAATTAATAGTAACAGACATGCATTGTACTTGAACTGAAACTTTGATTTATTAAGAAGTGTATGAACAGATAAAACTTTCACTTCTGTATAACCTTGATTTATTAAGAAGTATATGAACACATAAAATTTTCACTTCTGTACAAACTATATTTTATCCAGAGTTGTTTCAATAGTGAGATGGACAGCATATAAATGTAATAAATACATACATTTTAAAGTGTAATGAAGTCTGAAGGGAGGGAGGAAAGGATAGAGAAAGGAAATTGCCTTATTGCTTAAGAGATTCATTAACTAACAAAAGAACAGGACAGAACTGAACTTAGGAATAGGGTATGAACACCCTTCATAGTGGCTTGTCATTGGCTCTTGTGGTTAAATAGGTTTGTAGGTGCAAAGAGATGGTCTGATCTCCAACAATATGAATAATTATAAAAGCATATTTCAGGTATTTTAAAGAGTAGCACACAAAATAAACCATAACCTGTGTTTTATTATCTCAGAATACAAAAACAGGGAAAAGTCTTAATTTTCAGGAAGAGGGTTTCAGAAAAAATAATAACAATGAAGCAAATCAACAGTAATGCCAATCACTCTTCCTTTTGCTGGAAGATAAAAGAGTTTTTAATTTGAAGTCCTGCACTGAGCAGACTTTGGAGTTGTCTACTTAAATTATCTTTCCAACTCTGCTTAAAGGGTTCAGCCAGACCACAGAAACATCATTGTCCAACAGGTATCAGCAAATACGGTAGTAGTATCATGGTCATAACATCTATAATAATGTTTACTCTTTGTGCTGAACTCTTGACTTTCATCCCTCACCTTCAGACAGATTTGGGTTCACAATCAAATCCACATGACAACTGTGAGTTGCTAGCTCAAAACAGAGGTACAGTTGCTGATGTCAACCATTTATGTGTTGAGACTAAGCATATGTTTATTTGTATAATATTCACTGCATCTCTGCCAATGTCTAGTGCTATTTTTATCATTTAATAAATATGAAGAATTCCTCCCCCCCCCCACTCAAATACATATAGTGGTCCCTAGCTGTTTCATCAAATAAGCTACGTCATTAGCCTCTAAACCTTATAATAAAAAATGAAGCAGTGCATTTATATGCATTCATACAAGCAGAAAGCCATCTTCTGTATTTATATATTTAGACTTACACATTTATTTTTGAATAAATTCACACTAAATTGACTACATTGTTTAAGCTAAAAATAGTAGCTTCAGAATGTTTCACATATTATTGCATATATTTAGTATATAGTGTTTACTTTAATTTTGAAAAGATACTGACTTAATAATTTGTATAGTTCCTACTATAATAGTCAATGGCAGCATTCCTGACTTTGCTAATCATCTTGTAATTTAGCTACAACTATAATTATCATTCCAACTAAACAAATATTTTTACTATCAGCTTTGTATAAATACCCAACCAATTTGATACAGGCTGTTGATATTGAAAACAGACCTTTGGTACACATTCTGAAATAAATCCCATTGATTTGAGGATAACTGTGACAATTTCCATCCAATTCATTAATCATTAGTGAGTATTTTATAAAATCATCATCACAGAAGCCCATATATTTCCTACTTTATATCTTCAGCAAAATATTGTTCCATCTTAAAACTTTTTTTTTTTTTGCTTTTTTATTGGATTGGATGGAGTCAAGATGTCTGCTGAGATGCCCATCACAAGTAAATTGGCTCCCATGCTTTTGCAAAAATGTCATGATACTGAGGTTAGACTCACTTGCGGCTAAACGTCAAAGATGCCTCAAAGATGAAATAGTTCAGCAAGCTACCACAAATTTCCTGCTGTTGCCTCAGGCCAGATATTTTGACTATAAATTACAAACATGTGGTTCTCTGTAATAATTCAGGAAGACCAGATACATAAACCCGAATCTACCACTTCACAAATGTAAGTAGTATTTACCTCAGTCTTGGAGACATTTTCATAATTTTCTCAAGTTTCCTTACATATGACTAGTAGAATCAGGGTTTTAACAGAATCTTGATGACGCAAAATTCATAAAAAAGCTGTGTGCTAAAATCTGTTCTAAGTCTTTGGTATCAAAAAAACATTCTTTGCAATCTCTTAGCATTAACAATTATTCACAGTCCAAGTTTAAAAAACCCTTCTTGCCCTGTTTTACCTGCTTTATTACCCTGCTTTATTGCTACATTGTGCATTATATTTTGATATTTATATTGAGTGATATCTTTGCAGGCATCCTCTGTTTGGGATGGAAGTAATCTGATCCCTGTGAACATCCCGATCTGCACTCATGATGCTTTGTCAATACCCATAATTTATGTTATTTGTCTTTGATCAGACATTAGCTAATCACCATCTCTATTTTGACCAAGAATGTTACTGTACTCAATATAAGATCCAAAGACAAGCCTCGGAACTAAAAACAGCAGTAGAAGTCAGCATTGAAATGTTCCTGGACATTTTCCCCTTCAAAAGAAAGGAAGGTATTGAGAGCCAATTTTGTTTAATGATTAAAGCATCAGACTAGTACCTGGAAGATTGTGACTTCTAGTCTCAATCTTAAGCATGAAACCTTGGGCCAGTTGCTTTATCTCAAACCTGCAGTGTTAGGCTTGGTTGATAAGACGGTCAATCAATTTCCATTGCAATTCAGTTAATCATGGGTAAAAAAAAAAAGCTGACCCTGCATTTGTTAGAAAACATTAGGTATGGAGAAAAAAAGAAAGGTATTGAACATATTGCCACTGACTGTTTAGTGGAAGAAAGCTATGAATGAATTGTGGGGACTTTAATCTGCAAAGGCTAGAAGCAAATAATCTGACACCAAACAGGACCATGATCAAAACTCAATGTAGGTGTCCTCTACATCCAAGAAGACATGAGTAACATTTAAGAGCAAAGTAATTTAGAACAGTTGCATATTTATTTATTTAATTTATAGACTATCCAACACTGGATAGTTTGAAATATACTTTTGAAATTCACTGTTTTAAACACCCTTTTTATGCTGGAGTTCCAGAATGGCAAGATATTAAAATGCCATTGACAGTAGTTTTATATCTCAGCTACATTTTTCAGACTATTTATGTTCAGTTTTCATTTATCAACATAAAAACAGGCATTTATTTGTATCACATACTTTATTTTTTTAAAGGATCTTCTTCACTGTTATCAATAAATCAATGCTTGTGTATTCTCTGAATTCTGCAGTTTTTACACAGAAAGTGTAACTTTCTCAATGCTTTCAAAACTCTGCTTTTGTAGGTCTATCAGCCCTTTTAGATTTTAAGAGTATGTAATACAGCATCAGAAAATATGGTAAATACCTTGTTGCTCATGTAGTTTTAAGTTCTATTAATTCTAAAGTTATCCTACCCAAAAAGAAGACATGCTTATTTTGTACAGTGCTCTATTTTGCATTTTTAGAATCTCAGAGTTCAAAAGTTTGGATCACAAAATGTATGGAACAAACAAAATGTACCAGAAGAACTATACCAGGGAAGTAAAAATAGAATGGAAAAGGAAATGAGATGGGCATCACATATATGTATTAATCAAATTTTATCTGCATAATCTGCTTTGTGGTATGGATAACATATTGTACATTTCATTGAAACAAGCACATAATCAGAATGAATCACTAGAACTTTATGAATGAAACACATAAAAAGGGATGGGATAATATAAAAAGGTCCAAGGTCAGGCAATATTCTGGATATATTGAGGACTATGACTCCATCCCCTTTAAAGGCCATAGTCAGTCATGACCAATGGACATTTTGATTGGGAATTAAGGGTTGGGCAAGGATGTGATAAACTACTGAAAAAAGACTATTCTGCAAAGCCTGATACTTTATTGAAGCTCCAAATGGGCTTGCTTCAGAAAGCTCCATTGAATTACTGGATTCAGTGGAGGTAATGCTTTTTATAAGTAGGCAAGGTGAATAGAGCAACGTGGTTGAAAGATAATTTCTATAAAAATTGGAAGTGTGACAGTTAAAACTTGCAGGGAAATGGAAGAATATATTGGTCATGTTTGCTTTCAGTCTCAAAGCACCATCAGGACAAAAACAGGACCTTCTTCCAGCTGAAGTAAACCCTATCATGTTTTTGATTATGGCCAAATTCAATGGCACAAAGACAAATGCCTTTTGTTTCTTCTGGCTGCTGCTCTTATAGATATTGGTTAAAGCTTTCATTTGCTTTCAATTTCACAGTGATGTTTTTAACCTTTGCCAGGTTAAAATAAAGACCAGATGTGCTGAACTACTTATTCATCAGGCTTCCACAGCTGACAACTGTGTCCTTGTTGTCAACACATTCAATAATATGCAGATTTCTTCAAAGATTCAGCACTTCCGTTTGATCTGACTTTCAATATAAATAAAAGAAGAATAGGCAGCAGCAGGCCTCCAAAGCTATCTGACATTTTTCAATTAGATTTTTTTTTTCTCCAAAATAGACAAAGAAGCACCATTTTCTTTATGAGATTCAATGAATAAGCTTTAAAATGGGAAGAATTACCAAATAGGACCTGGTATGTTGCATAGGGTTGCTTTAATCACTGCGTGGAAGAAAGAACTCCAACTGGATAATTGGATGTAAGCTTTTCAATTCATCTTAGCATGTTTCTAAAGCATATTAGGTGATATTGCCCCACCCTGTGTGATAGGGGGAAGGTGTCAAAAAACTGTGAATTCATGATCAAAGCTCCAACTCTCTTTTCATCACATAATCTATTTTAATTTTCTTAGTACTCCCTTATAGAACCTCTGCCCATATTGTCGTTCTTCCCTTGTGTGTGTATATGTGTGTTACTTCATTAGCTTTTGCTTGCCATTTAGTGTTATCCAGATTGATATGGCCCAGATATAGTTGCATGCAAACCTTTGACTCATATGGCTGCTTCTAAAACTGTCCCTGCCTGGTTGACTCAAATAGGCATATGTGCATATGTAGACAACAAAAGTCAGAAAAAAACAATCAGAAAACAAAAGTCAGAAAAAAACAACCGTATCATATAGATTACAACATGCAAATGTACAATCCCTATCATAACTAACTGTGGCTCATTTGGAAATCACAGGCTATTACCAAGCTTTCCACTGGAGACAAATTCCTTTGTGTCACATCACACATGGCCAACATAGTATTCTGTTCTTAACTGGCATTTATCATTAATTGTCCTCATTTGGTGGCTGGAAAAAACTCACCTAGTATTAAGTTAACAGGAAAATGACCTCACTGCATTGTTATACAAGCAAACAGGGACAAAGACCTTTTTATAAAAATGGGCATTCTTGTGAAGAGAAAGTATGAAGTATGCAGTGATCGGATCTATACATCTTACCAAGCCATAGTGTGATTAAGCATGTTGATGGCTGAGTCATATTTGGCTGGAACTGCAAAAGATGCTAAGGAATAAACTTCATTTATGGGTTATAGTAGCTATTGCAACATAATATGTTAAGCAAAATAAAGCAAACCTTATCTTGATGTGACCCAGCCACAATTTAAAATCCCCAGGTAACTATATTCAACACTTGAGCAGGGAGAAAGGTAATGAATGTATAATCAGACAAGAACATTTCAGTTGAATTTAACTTTGTAATAAAAGCTGTATTGCACAATTTTCTTTTACCTGAAGATAGTCTTCCACCAAGCCCCATTTTAATCTGATGAGGAAATCAATTATTTGATGAGTCAGGAAACCTAGAATTCCGATTGCTGTTCCAATGATCCCCATCACCAACCATCGATCCCAATCCGTTCTTTAAAAAGGGGGGAGAGAGGAAACAATTCCATATCAGTGGCAAAAAAATATCATGGGGTTTATTAGTGGCTTTGAGGCAAGAAGCCCAAAAAAGTTCATTAGTTAATGCTTCGAACAATGGAATCTAAATTCTTAAAACTGATTCAGTGACTTATGCATGTAGGTGCATGTAGGAAAACTTCCATTAAGAAAACAATGACTTTGATTCTACTTATCTGTTTTGTTGCCTTTTTGCATCACAACAATCCTACATTCTAAATAGCATGTGTTGCAGGACTGCAAGTCACTCTATTAACTCTGAGACAACTTCTTTAAGAAAAAAATGCAACAAAAGCAAGCGTTTATATTTCATTATGTGTTCTAATGAGAACTTTTGAGAGGTAAAACCATTTGCTGTGGAGATATATTATTTATGGGTAACATTTAGCTTGTTTTGTTATATAGTGTGGTCACATTTGAATTAAATGTACAAAGGTATAATAGCTCGTTCTTAATTGCTGAAATGTGAAAACAGTTTGCCAAATCCAGCCTCATTTTCACCATCATTCCCAGTTCAGAAAACATTTAAAGAATGTCCCAGTTTTCCTTAAGCAGCAAGAAGTCCATCAGTGCCTCCAGGCAAAGAACATATTTTCTTACAATGTTCTTCAGGTGTTTTAGATTGCAGTTCTTCAATAAAACCACAGAGAATTATTATAGTTCAGTATCAAAACACAATTCTTTCCACTGTTTTACCACACTCTTACTTTTAAATTGCATGTACTATTATTGTTATTCTGTGTGTTATTTGATTCCTTTTAGCAGGAAAATAGAAATAAGCATTTCTTTAAACTGTGGCCACAATATAAAATGACATTTAAAACTTTCCTCATCCTTGCTTATAAACACTTGCTCTCCTATCTGGATTGTTAGGCATTTTGCTTGGTTCTTCTAATGAAAGAGTATGGATTTCTCAAGTATGGATGTGATATTTTTTCCCAATAGGATTTGCCTTCCTAGTCTTGTCTCCTGTTTGATCTGCATGCACTTTTCACTGTCATCAACAGATGGCACTGGAGCACTTTATAATCCTTGTGCAGAAAAAAAGAAATAAAGGAAGATATTTTCGAACTAGAAAATATTTGGTGTCTCAAATGAGATTAGATTCCTCAGCTGCCATGCTCTGTTTGCTTGTGGGAGATAATTGATCTGCAGTTCCCCCCATGTATATTATCTATAGGTAGTCCTTGATTTACAACCATAATTCAGACCAAAATTTCTGTCATAAGTCATTGTAATCATAAGTCAAGTTAGAACTGATTTGATGACAGCATTTACAGTGCTTATTAAGCAAATCACGGTGGTCATTAAGCAAATCACCTGGTCATTAAGTGAACCCAGCTTCCCCAGTGACTGTTTTTTAACAGAAATTTGCAACAAAAGTTCCAAATCATGTGACCATTGGATGCTTCAACCAGTTGTGATCTTGTGTGTTGCCAAGTGCCAAACTTGCAATCATATGTCTTGCAAGAGTGATATAATGGTCATAAGTGAAAATACAGGTCACAACTCAGTGTTTTTTCTGAGGCTGTTGTAACTTTGAATCATGGTTAAATTGTCCATTAAATTGATGAACTTGGGTACCTTTAATTCTAGCACAACACTGTAATCTCTGTAGCACATTTGAACATCTCTATGTTCATTTGCAAGGTATTTACTAGATGAGAAATCTTAGTTTGCATAGTGTGAGCATATTTGGGATTATGCTTGTAGTTTAAGGGCAAAAATATGCCAAAAAGTGGCTAATAATGTTCAGATGCTTAGTGAAAAATAATGTCTATGGCATGAGTATGACTAAGATATTTAATTCTACCCTTTTATTACTAAAAACATTATTTCAAAGCATCAGTTGTACATGGGATGTAATAGGAATAAATAGAAAAGGAACTATAACATGGGTGTCAAACTCACATTGTCACAGCAGCATCACGTGATATATCAGGACTTTTTTCCCCTTCACTAAACTGGGCATGGTCAGCGTGTGACACATCTGGCCAATAGGCCAGGAGTTTGACAGCCCTGAACTAAAATGTATGACATGAAAGGAAAAAAATGATGTCTTTTTTTTAATAAAAAATTTATTTGGGTTTTCACAAAACATAATACAAGTAAAATTTCTTTTTTTGAGAATAGCATGGTCCCAGGTTATCATTTCTCCATACAGACACAAATTCAATTTCATATTCATCTTTGTGTTCTATTCCATATCTTATTACTATTTTAACATTTTCTCAATAATTTTTCCCTTTCCTTAGTTTTCTCAATCTTACTTTTAATTCTCTCTATATATATATGTGCTGTTCAGCTTCCTTCGGGTATTATCCCACGTCTTTGTAGTGCTTTTAAAGTTGTAGCAATGTTTCAGCAGAATCTCATCTGCCATCATCAGGCTTCTGTATAAAGTTTGTATGTGGGTCAGAGTCTCACAGTCTTTGGTTTTAAATTTGAGGCTAGCCTATGCTGTGCCAGGATGGTTTTTTTCTTCATCCTGATTGGTTGGGAGTCTTGGTCTGTGTTTATTGGACATGGAGTTTGATTGATTGGTGTTTCTGGTTTCTTCTGTCTGTTTTGTGGCTTTGATTGGCTGGCAACACTCTGCTCCTGCACTGGAGGCTTTCAGTGCAGCTTGGCTTCGTGTGAAAGAATGGCTGTTATCTATTAGGAAGCCGTCCTTTCACACAAAGCCAAGCTACATACATACATACATACACATATATATCTTTCAATATCTTTCTAGTCATTTTATTTAAACTTTTGTTTGTCCTGTTTGAATTTTATATTTTCTTTTCTCATTAAACAAAAATTTTCCCTGTAGTTACTAACTGGAGTATGACACCTTTGTATCTTTTAATTTTTATCCATTCAACTCTTATTTAAACTTCAATTTATGCCTTTACAATTATAACATTCAATATTACACATAACTTCCAGTCAAATTCTGCTTCATACATTCTTAAAATATGCACCAAGTTCTTAAAGAGAAAATATATATATATATAACAATAATAAATAAAATACTTATTCTATTCCAATTCAGCTCTATCATTAATGTTAGTTATAATCTTTGTCATAATACTAGGAACATATTTCCATAATTTTTTCATGTTTCTTTCATATTCCTCTTCACTTAATTTTTTATAACATAATAATTAAAATGTTCCCCTCGTTTCCTAATTTAATTTGCTCATTCTCTTTATTTCATTTATTTATTAAACATTACATTACATTAAACCCATGTCACACTGCACCAGCGGATGGAAAGAGTATGTAAAACGGAGAGAAACACTCGCCATCCGTTGGTTAACGCAATGCTTCCATTCTGTACTCACTGCGTCCGTTTTTCATCCTCCCTATCCGTCCAGCATCCGTCGACTGAGGTTCCATCCGCTCAAAAGGTTTTGAGCTGCTCAAAACTTTTTGAGCGAAAAATGTATCCAACGCGTCCGTTCTGCATCCACAACGCATACGGGGAACATCCATTCTACATCCGTCATCATCTGTTACGCATCCGCTATATCCGCTAGGTATTCGCAGCGCATCCGCGCAACTCGCATCTGCTCCAGCGGAAAACGGACACAGGGAGGAAGCAAAACGGACACAAAACAGATGCGCAGCATTAGTAGCACGGACGGAGAAAGGATGAAAGCGGATGCAACTTGCATACAAAGCATTAAAACGGAAAAAACGTTCGCAGACGGGACATATCTCGGATATTTAGGATGTCTGCAGGATGCCTAGAGGATGCAAAAGGTCACCGAGAGAAAAAATGATATTTCCTATAAAAAGGGAGAGGAACTCACCTGGATCTCACTTTCAGTCCAGTTGCCCTGCTGTGCAGACCTCTTCAGCCTTCATCTTGCTCTTGCTCTTCCACAGCATCCAGTCATCTCCAGCATGTATCGTAACACACTCCTTTTGGTAGCCACCATCGTTCTACAACAGTGCGAAGCCATCTACATGCTCTTTCACCTGTTCTACTTGAAGAAAAGGAGGCGGCCAAGAAGTGTCTGGGTCCAAAGATGGATCAGGAGAAGAGCAGAGTACGGACTGTACAACAAGCTGATGGTGGAGCTAAGGAACAAAGACCCTCGTGCATTCCAGAACTTCATGAGGATGCCGCCAGCCATGTTTGACGAAGTTGTGCAGCGGCTGAGACCCAGGTTCACCAAGCAGAGCACAAACTTCCGGCCCAGCCTAGACCCTGGGCTCAAGGTGGCACTCACTCTGCGCCACCTGGCCTCAGGGACCATGTACAGGAGCATGCAGTACGGCTGGAGGGTGCCACACAACACCATCAGCATTGAGGTCAGAGAAGTGGTGCAGGCCATCATCGAAGAATACCTGGAGGAGCTCCTCCAGTGCCCCTCCACTGAAGAAGGATGGAAGAAAGTTGCAGAGCAGTGGTATCAGAAGTGGAACTTCCCCCACACTGTTGGAGCCATAGATGGCAAGCACGTGGCCTGCAAAGCTCCAGCCAAGTCTGATCCACTTATTTCAATTACAAGGGCTTCTTCAGCATCATCCTCTTCATCATGGTCGATGCTGACTACAAGTTCATGTACATCGATGCTTCAGGCAATGGGTCAGCTTCAGATGCCCAGGTATACAACGCCAGTCACCTCAAGGAGGGGCTGGAACGCAACCTCATCATGAGCTTCCCAGATCCAGAACCCCTGCCCAATGACACACAAGATGTGCCCTACTTCATTGTGGGGGATGACGCCTTCTCCCTCACAACCTACCTCATGAAGCCCTACACCTCCAGACTCCTCACCCGTGAAGAGAGGATCTTCAACTACAGGCTGTCCAGGGCAAGGTGGGTGGTGGAGAACGCCTTTGGCATCCTGGCCAACAGGTTCCAGGTACTTCTCACCACCATGCAGCATCGCCCAGAGACCGTGAGGAGGATCGTGGAAGCTTGCTGCATCCTGCACAATCTCATGCGCACACACTACCCAGTGTTGCAGAATAGGCTCATGGACCTCCAACAAGGCAATGGGGACATGGAGCCTGGGGAATGGAGGCAAGGGCGAAACCTGATAGACACTCTGGATGTGCAAAGCCCCAACAGAACCTCACATGAAGGGAAGAAGCAGTGTAACCTCCTGAGACACTGGTGCAACTCCCCAGCTGGAGCAGTGGAGTGGCAAGACAGAATGATAGATGATTAATGGATGCTTCCTTCAGCCTGTCTCATCACACAGATGAGATTGGGCCATGTATGTTGGGTGGGCCTACAATGAACAGGGCATTTGATAAAGAGTTGCATTTATGTTGAAATGTGTGGATCAATGCTTACATTGTTATTGATAATGAAGGGCCAAAGGTGTGGCACCTGGGAGGGTGGACCATACAGTCCCACTATGCTTGCACTGGAGGTTTATCTATCCCAGTGCTATTACCCATTCCAAAGGTATCCCTGCCCATCCCACAGCTATTACCCATCCCAAAGGTATCCCTGCCCATCCCACTGCTATCTTAACCCATCCCACAAGCATGCAAAGGCTTAAACCATTTCTAAAAGTTTCCACCAAGACTTTATTTACAAAAATAAATGAAGCAAGTGTGTAAAGCAAAGATAATCTTTATTAATAACAAGCTGTAAAAGAAAAATGACCCAAGTCAAGTGTCCAAAGCAAAAATAAAGTCAACAGGTAGCCACCCAGTCTCTGGCACTCTTCTTGGTCACTCTGAGGCGTGCCCAGTCTCAGGGGTGAAGGGTCCAGGTGCTGTGGAGGTGGCTGCTGCTGGAGTGCTGGTCTGAGGCATCATTGGGGTGCCTGGCCCCGAGAGGACAACAGGGGACGGTGTGTGGAGGAAGCTCTCAGACAGCTGGCTCAGTCCCGTGATGTTGAAAGCCCCTTCCTCCATGACATGGGGTGTCAGCCCCAAAACCGATGACAGATGTTCTGAGGCCGGGCTTGGCTGTGGGGTGGAGGAAGGAGCAGTGTAGTGGGTATGTCTGGTCTGCAGCTGAGCGAGGTGAGGAGTCGGTGGCATCTGTGGCGTGGGTGGCATCTGTGGCATGGCTGGCATCGGTGGTGTGGGTGGCATCGGTGGCATGGGTGGCATCGGTGGCCTGGGTGGCATCAGTGGCACCGGTGGTGTCCGATGTACCTGTGCCTGGACTGGGAAGGGCTGCCTGTGCTGCTGGACCTCCTGGTAGCCGTAGCCTTGGTAGGTGAGGGCCTGTGGAAAGCCTTGGAAGGGCAGTGACATCACCTGGGGTGGAGGGGCAGGCCTGGACTGGGTGGGAGCAGGTTCAGCTGGGTCTGGAGGGTTGTGAAGAAGATCGGTGATCCTGTCCTTCACTACCTGGTAGTGTGTTTCCGACATGTTCATGAGGGTCTGGTTGACGTAGGTGAGGAAGGGCTTGCGGTTGAAAGATGGGACTTCAGTGTGTACCAGCTGAGAGAGAGCTACACTGCTCCTGATGGTGTCCCTGATCTCCAGCAGGACAGTGTGGCTCTGGCCCTCCAGTCTGCCTCTCTGCCTTTCGGTGGAGGTGGAGCTGGGGGTGGATGCGGGTTGGGCTGTGGTGGAAGTGCCCTCTCCTTGCTCCCACTGCGTCAGGGGGTCCTCCACGCGCTCCGCCACGGGTAGTACAGCTGTCAGGGGGTTCTCCATCGTGGCACGCTCCACAGATACTTGCCTGGACACAGGAGCTGACTCTTTGCCAGAAGAGGACTGGCTCTCAGCAGGCTGCCTGAGAGAGAGGGTTGTGAGAGGGGCTGCTCCTCGGTTGCAGATCTCACCCTCCAAGAAGCTGCACTTGGCCATCACGTAGGTCTCTCTGTCCGTCAGCTTGACCACGACCTGGCCAGATTTCTTGAGGTGCAGCTTCCCGTACCAGGTGTGCATCTGCTTCCACCAGCCGAGGAGCACCTCCGAAGTGTAGCCCAGGCTCTCCGCCTTCCCTCTCCAAGCAGCCTGCTTCCTCTTGGTGT
Organism: Laticauda colubrina; assembly: GCA_015471245.1. NCBI lineage: Eukaryota > Metazoa > Chordata > Lepidosauria > Squamata > Elapidae > Laticauda > Laticauda colubrina. The sequence goes on from BLBF01000002.1 coordinate 50,981,140, forward strand.
CTCGATAGAGCCTGTGTCCCTTCCGCCAAAGATAGTCATTCTCCCTCAGCCACTCCAGCACCTCCTCCTCATGTTCCTCTTCTCTGGTGTATTGCCTCCTCTCCCGTTCACACATCTGCCTCTTCCTCCCTCTGGCAGGGCCATATGGGCCCTCATCAGAGGGGCTTTGAGGTTGTAGGGGCTGCTCTTCCACACCACCACCAGCAGCAGCAGCAAGAACAACAGTAGCAGCAAAAGCAGGACCAGCAGCACCAGCAGCAGCACCACAGCAGCAGCACCAGGAGCACCAGCAGGACCAGGAGCACCAGCAGCACCAGCAGCACCAGAAGCACCAGGAGCACCAGCAGGACCAGCAGGATCAGGAGCAGCACCAGCAGAGTAAGCACCAGCAGAAGCCCCGGCACCAGGAGCAGTGCCAGCAGAAGCACCAGCACCAGGAGCAGTGCCAGCAGAGTAAGCACCAGCAGAAGCCCCAACACCAGGAGCAGTGCCAGCAGAGTAAGCACCAGCAGAAGCACCAGCACCAGGAGCAGCGCCAGCAGAAGCTCCAGCACCAGAAGAGTGAGCCCGATCAGCAGAAGCCCCAGCAGAAGCAGAGTCAGGGCCAGGGGGTGGGATGGTGCCCCTGTCCCTCTTGCCAGGGCTGGCAGCAGATGGCTGAGGCTTTCTCTTCTTCCCCATGGTTGTTGGGTTGTTGGCTTACTGGCTGGAGAGCTGTGTCTGGAAGCAGGTCTTTCCTCTGAATGGTGACCTGCTTGCGAGCTGCTTTCCTTTATATCCGCGGGGCTGATGCAATGCATCCTCCCCACATGCACAGTGAATGCTGTGCATCTGCTAGGCTTCCGCTCTGCATCTGCTCTTTCCGCTGCACGTCCACTTCGCTGTGCTCCCCCAGAAGCCCTGCGGATGTGCCATCCGCTCCCATCCACTTCCATCCGCTAGGCTTCCATGGAGCATCTGCTTTCCATCCCCTCTACATCCTCCCCCCATCCGTTCCTTTCCGTTGTTGTCCGCTCTGGTTATGCAAATTCAGGGCACTTTGAGAGCGGATAACAATGGATGGAACATTTTCTCGTCCGCTGTGTCCTTTTTACAAACGTTTTGCATCCGTCGGCCAATGTAGCAGGGCCTTTACAATGAGTATTTTATCTATCATTTTAATCACACTTGTTTCATATTTTCAAAGTTCATTTCCATTTCTAATGTAACAATACTATCTTATGTATCCTTGCAGAATCCTTCTTTCAATTAAGTTTTCACCCATTTTCTCTGTGTCTTAATCCTTGTACGTTTTCCCTGTTTCTCTATGTCCTGTTTCTGTCCTTTATAATTTCTTTTCCTTTCTCTCTTCTCCCTCTTCTTCTCCCTTCCCTTTTTGACTCCTTCTCTCTCTAATTCTGATTCTCTCTTCTATAATCCTGTCTTCTGTTTCTTCCTTATGTTGTAATTACTTTTCAAACTATTCTTTTTGGGGGTTGTTTTTTCAAATCTTAAATTTTTCACTCTCTTTCCCCCCTTTCTTTTCTTTTCCCCACATAGAAATACTTGGTCATTGAAGATGGCTTCTTCTTTGTCCCACCCTTCTTGTTCTACAGGCATTTCTTGTTGTTTCTCATAGTTCAGGATCTCCATTTCTAAAAATTGAAATACGAAGCCAAAAAAACCTCTTCCTTCTTTGCATCTTCTGTTTTTTAAGTTCCATTCTCAAGTCTTCCAAGAGTGATACCATTTTAAAAACTTTTAAACAACCACCTGATTAATTTTAGTCCTTTAGATCTGATAGCCAAAAATCCAAAAATCACCAAGTAATCCAAATAATCCAAAGCTGTTTCTTCTTGCTTCTTTTTTCCACTTTCTCTTCCTGGGGTTCTCTTATCTTGTTACAAAGTTTCAGTTAAAATGTATTTTTTTGGAATCTTGTTAAAGTTTCACTGTTAATTCCTTTCACTTCCAGGTGGTCTTCTCCATTTTCCCAGATCCCACCCTTTTGTTTTTTTCCTTCTTTTAAAAGTTTTTGAGAATCCAGAAATCTTTATTATTACTTTATTTTCAGCTTAAATACCTGTTAATGTCAAAGTGGATTTTTTGCTTAAATCTCTTAGTTGTCAATATAGAGAAGAAAAGAAAAAAAAAACCAAATCCTTTCCTTTCCCTCTTTCATTCGCTGCTTCAAAGTCATCTTTGGGAACAATGTTGTTCTTTATAATTCAAATTCCAGGGTACCTTATTTGTTGCTTTTTCAGTTCGACCCACTCAGCCAAAACTTTCTCTTCTTATCTTCCTCTTGCACATTCTTTTCCAGTCAAGTTCTTCTTTGAGGTGGCTATTTCTGACCACTGCTGCAACTGCCTTAGGGAAAGGCAGTAATGGCCAGCTGGGGAGGAGAGATACAACTCTCCTCAACCCTGCTGGCAGTCTCCCCCCTCTTCACCACCTCTATAGGGTGGCTTAGCCCCAAAACCAGCTGGCTTAGAGCGCTCCAGTGGTGAGCACAGAAACTGTGCACGATCGCAGATTTCGGTCTGTCATCAAAGAACCACAAACTGAAAGCCCAATGTTTTTTTATAAAATCAAGAGAAAAGGGAAAGCTATACAAAAATTAATATGATCTGATCCTGTTTAGTGAAGATATAGGTTTAGTTATGAATAAGTGATGAAATACTTCAAAAAATATTAATTGGTGTTATATATGTAGATTGGTATATATACAAAAGTAAGCATATAGAAATTGACAATGTTTATGATAGTTTTGTAGGTGTCAAAGGAGTAAGCTGCATAATGCAGTAGCCCTCATGTTCAACTTGGTATATCTATGTTACATATTGTGTATCTACAAGACTCTATTCTCCAGGTAGATTCTATCCATCCAGTGAGATCCAGTAGGTAAGAACTCAATCCCTAAGAAATCTTACCAGAAATGTTGAGGTTAACCTTCACTGTAGGAGTTCCTATCCTATGCAATAGCCTCATCCAGAAGACAATAAAATCCTGGCTCTTCTGGATGGCCTTGAGAATAGCTGAGATGGCTGCATGGCTCCTGATTGTTATGCCAGAACATTATGCATCATTATGTTCTTACTCACATTATAATTTAACCGAGCTACTGTTCAGATTTGATTTGAACTGGAGTGGTATATAAACCCTAGAAAATAAATCTTACTGGCTGACATTTAGATTCATTGAAGTTCAGTGAATTTGGAGAGGACCAGATTGAGAAAACATATATGCATATTCAGGAAACTACCTCTAATTGTTGTGGGGAAAATTGACTGTATAATAAATGTCTTTTCAAGAGAAGCAAACTCAAATATGACCAAAAATCCCACCAGTGTATTCTAAAATAATCTGTTTTACCTCCGTGGCGGGATTCAAAAAAATTTACTTTCAGTTCTATGGGCGTGGCTTGGTGGGGGCATGGCAGGGGAAGGATACTGCAAAATCCCATCCACTCCCTACCCCACTAACCTGCTTTTCAGTTCTGTTCTCCTGTGCAGGGCAACAAAAGACCCAGCCGATCAGCTGGGACTCAGAAGGCAGAGAATAGATGGAGGCAGGGGCAGTCAGAGGTGGTATTTGCCGGTTCTCCAAAGTACTCAAAATTTCCACTACTGGTTCTCCAGAACTGGTCAGAACCTGCTGAATACCACCTCTGTTTTACCTGCTGAATTGTTAATGGCAATTACAAATATCAAAGAAATAGATATTCTGGTTTTGCTGTCATTAATTTCTCGATTAATTTTACTGCAGACATTAGAAATATTTAATGGACTGAATGATCTGACTCACATAAATTATTTATGAAAGATAGGTCTTACTCTGAACAGGTGCATTATAAAAAGAGTGCTTCATTTTAGCAATATATTTGCCTAAATATACAATAATCCTGATTTAATTGTGCAACCATGCTAGTTGACTCAAGAATGAAACCTACTATTTTTCTGGGATTTACTCCTTGACTTACAACCCACTTAGTTGTTCAGACTCACCAGATGTGCTCGATTAATTCCCATAATCACTTAGGAATTCATCTGGTAGCCATAATTAGCTGAGTAATTTTATAAACTTGATACACATTTCATGACATCAAGCTGGACACAGCTGCCATAAGTGCTATATTAATTCACAATATTGGAAAGCATTTTCAACCATGTGAACATACTTTATATCTACGGTATGATTTATTATCATAAATCCATACAGGTAGTCCTTACCTACCTATTGCAGTTGGGACTGGCACCTCTATCAAGCAATGAGATCATGAAGTAAAATGTTATGTGACCATTCCTGACTTACAATGTCAGTCCAATTCTGGTTGCAGTTGTTAAGTGAATCACCACAGGTCATTAAATATATCTTGTGATTACAACTAGCAACTTTCTACCAGCTTCTCCATTGATTTTGCTTGTTAAAAGCTGGCTGTGACTGTGGGATGCTACAACTGTCATAAATGTCCACCAGTTGCTAAATGCTCAAATCCTGACTGTGGTAATGCTGTAGTGTACACAACTTTGAGAACCATTTGAAAGTCTCCTTGTTCAGTACTAATCATAATTTCAAACAGTTATTAAATCAGTGCCTGGTAAATAGGGACTGCCTATGTTGCCAGTTCCTAGTAAAATTTCCAGTTTGGAGTGTTAGTTCTATGAGGATAATAATATTTAGAATCTCATAGATTCAAGACTTCATGAAATTAATATTGGAGGTGTTCTCAAACTTTATAGTATCAGGCCACTCCCACCATAATTTATAAACATATGTGCTGCCCAATGAATTTTTTTTAAAAAAGCACTTCTTGGGATTATTGTGAGGTAAGAAGTAAATACACTACTTCCATTTAAAAAATAAATTTTAATCCATTTATTAGATGAAATTGTAAGCCAAAATGAATTCCAATTTTTTTGCCTATGCAAGCCTGAATAAGTTTTTAAAAACATTGATATCTGGGGGGGGGGAGGGGGGGGAAACCCAGCTCATTGCTTAATAACCCTACAACCAACACCTCTCAATGCCATTTAAAGAGTTAATAGCAATAGCACTTAGATTTCTATAGATCTTCACAGTGCTTTACAGCCCTCTCTAAATGGTTTACAGAATCAGCATATTGCCCCCAATAATCTTGAGTCCTCATTTTATCAACCTCAGAAGGATGGAAGGCTGAGTCAACTTTGAGCCTGGTGAGTTTCGAACTGCCAAGCTGAAGATAGCTGACAATCCACAGAAGTAGCCTCCAGTACTGCATTCTAACCACTGCACCACCACGGCTCTAAACTTGAGCAGTGATCATGGAATCCTAGCTAACTACTAAACAGAAGAGGGAGATAAAAAATTAAAAAGGAGGAAATAAGCTGAAAACAGCACTCCATGTTTGCTTCTTATAACAGCAATTCTAAGATATAAACACAAATTTAAGTCAAGTACCTGTAGCCTTGCTCCTGCAGCCACTTCTTATAAATATTACTATGTGAAGGCAAAAAATCCAGACTTTCGTGGACTGAATGTTCATCTCCCTTCTCTTGAAGACTATTTTTTCTAGAGCAATAACTATTGTTAGAGTTCCCTTTGCATTGAAGATCTAGAGAGTCAATCAAATCGGGCTGCTCTTCTGCCAGCAACATTTGATCTTCAGCACCACCTGTGCACCTCTTGTCAGAAAGCAGGACTGACATAAAATCACACAGTTCACCAAAGATTGTAGCTTGCGAAGTTGTCTTGCTACCCAATAGGATGGGTGGCAAATTCAACAGGAGGAAATAATGTATCTGTACAAGAAGAACTTGCTGATGTTGTGGGTTGGATTATTTTGGGGCTGCAAGATATAGATCCAACGTGTTTGCGGCATCTACAGCCAGCCAGAACCAGATCTTGCATTGTACAGTAATCTTCTCACTGGAAGAAACTGGCATGCAACAGACTAGATTTTTTTTTTTTTTTAATTCTTGAACAGAGGTGACTTGAAATGATAGGTTTAGGAATTAAGCAGCCACTACAAATAATTTGGCAATGTAATACAAAACTGTATTCCTTTTATTTATTAAGTAAAATCAAACCAGAATTCCGAAAGCTGCAAGAAACATTACATAACAAGGCAGATATTAAGGACTATTGTATAAATCAAGTGATAAGGCCCATTGCCAATATGTAAGTGTATTTGAGTTTGCTGCTGTTGCTGCTGCTCCTTTGTGCTGCTGCTATTTACTTTCTCTAAATCAGAGCAAAAGCAGCCCCGTTTTTCTCATCTCAAGAGAAATGTAAGCATACGGAGAAAAAGATGAGAACAAGAATTTCTCATTTGCTCACAAAGGAAGATCAATAGTGAATGCCTTTTGAGGATTGTAGCAATTATTTGGGTCAATTATTTGTGTGACCCAAGAACAGAGGCATTTTCTTTCCATACAAATACATGTATACGTTACATCCTCAGCAATGACTTCAATGGAAGATTACTTGTCTTGGCTGAAAACAGAACACACAAAATTTCCCAGTATAAAATCTTGAGATATACTTCCACATCCATCATGAAACAAGCTGGAGAGTGGAGCATGTTATTTTGTGTTTGTGCACGGACATTAGCATCACACAAATCCTTATGAAAGTTAAATGAAATATTCATATCTATCTATCTATCTATCTATCTATCTATCTATCTATCTATCTATCTATCTATCTAT
>BLBF01000002.1:50987817-51097642 GCA_015471245.1 Laticauda colubrina
TATCTATCTATCTATCTATCTATCTATCTATCTATCTATCTATCTATAGTATTGCTAGGCAATATGCATAAAATAGTAGCATACAGGAATGAAGGAGACAATCTATGACAAAATCTTCTGAATAGATAGTGCCAGTTAATGTTTCTAAGAGACACATTTCCTTTCCTCTTGTAGCACTGTTTACTGTAAACTGGAAAACAGTATCAACACTGCCTGTTTACGTAAGAAGGCTTGTCAAGTCATAACTTAAAAGTTTTGCACCAGTATCATTATTTATGTAGCACAACAATGGAAGAATACTGTAGCATATCAGGCAGGTTTTTTGTTTTTCTTTACAACATAAAAATGGAAGAGACACATTAAAATGTAATTAAAATTACAAAGTCTTGAATCTCTTTATGGGCATAGCATGATTTACAATTTTCACATAAAGCAACATCATTGACATCTGGAATAGGGTGAAAGGGGTGGTGACCTTCTGACCATCAGAAGAACTTCATCAAACCGTCAAAAAGCTTCATTTCTTTGAATATGAAGCCATTTGAATATGGCTATCTTGGCTGTGGAAAGCAAGCAAGCAATCTTTTTATTGTAAATGAATGAATAAAATTTCTTCCCCAGAACAAATGGTAGAGGCCTTTGTATATAATTAAACATCTTTTATGAAGTGTTTATTGGGGTGAAAATGTAATAAAATTATCCTGAAGCGTACGATCCAATTTATTTCCTTGCTGAGGGATAATACCTAATGTATTCTTGTATTAAGTTAATCTACAATAAATGAGACAGAAGTTTTAATTCTATGCTATAGTACTCCAACACATGGTCAGCTATGAATCTTTTCCATTTCATGTGCTTCACTCAAAAAAATATTTTAGCAATTTATTTTTACAAGATGCAATAAAGATTAATTAGAAAAGGACAAGCTAGATTAACGGAGGATGTAAAGGTCTATTGCCCTTGGCAGCCAGGTCATAATAGCAGGTGACTGAATGCAATGATGATGAAGAGGTAGCGTTTGCCTGGAAAAGCCAATTCCAGGGAAATTCCTTCTTATAGTCTGGCACAGGGGTCTTCAAACTTGACAGCTCTTCAATTCCCAGAATTCCTCCTCCAGTCATGTTAGCTCAGGAATTCTGGGAGTTGAAGTCCACAAGTCTTAAACTTGCCAAGTTTGAAGACCCTTGCTCTAACAGGTAGGCACTGAAATATTGCCAGTTTCAGAATCTTGTTTAATGGGCATTACTCAACGTCAGCAACTTTTAAGATATATAGACTTCAACACCCAGAGTTCCCCAGCCAGCATCAGAATTCTGGGTATTGAAGCCCGCACATCTTAAAGTTGCTGAGGATGAGAAACACTGGTTTAAAAGATGCCTCTCCATTTTGCAAAATCTAAACCTAACAGTCCTGTTTGGGGGGTGGGGGGGGACAGATCTTTGTTGGGGGAGTATTTTTTAGATACACAATACTGGGAGATTGGGGAAAGGGGCTTCTCCATGCAGATGTTATTTTGTTGTTCTTTAGGCCTCTAACAGCATGATTATCTTTGAGCAAACATACAGCTTAAAAATGGCACTTGTTCCAAACATTTATTATAGGTAACTACAGTGAGACAATCAAACAAACACTGAGAAGCCAATGCAGTCAACACACATTAGAAAACAGAATACTAATCATGTACTATTCTCAGTATATCAGAATGAGTCAGACCCTCAAAAAAAAAAAAATCACTCATAGAAAGCTGGTGCAATACATTTTGCTGCCTGAGGGAAAAGACAAGATGGTATCTCTTTATTCAACAGACATCAGCTGACCATGTTGATGGCTGTATTTTGTTTCAGCTCTACCAATGAGGCAATGTTTATCATTAACACCCCAAAGTAACCAAGATTGCTTAGACCTTGGAGCCATCACTTGATGCACACAACTCTGACCCCACAACTTCCCAAATCTTATCCCTCAGTATTTGCTGAGGTAGCTGCTTTTTCTTCATAGTAAGGACAAACCTGCACACCCGAAGGCTGGGTTGACACATCACTCTGTTCCATAATTTTAGTTTTAGCTTAATGTGGTGTGTTAGCCCAGTAATTGTGGCTTATATCAGATAATTGATGGCTTAGTATTGCATATGAACCAGGCCATCATGGCTTATTAAAACAAGCTATGGCTTAGCACTATGTGTGAAGCCTGAATTGTGTATCATACATGGTCTGATGTATTTGTACTTAATAATATATTTTCATTTTGTAAATTGTGTGACTTCTGCAAATTCTGGATTCTTCTAGAAACCATGTTAGAAAACAATGGCTTAGTACAAAGTTTAAACCCATCCTCATACTTGTTAATTAACCTTTAGCAATAACCTTTATTTCCAGGCACATTTTTTAGAAATTATTGTGCACTGAGATTTAGGAAGGAAAAACATTTTTGCTTGCCTTATTTATACTATTGTCGCATAAACATATTTTATACCACCAAATAGATAATTTAAGGCTGATGTCAAGTTGCCCTGTCTACACATGGCTCTGTGCTCAAGGAACTTTGTTTTTATAAACTTACTAATATCATTACACCGAAAAGTTGCCAAGCTTTAAAGGGAAAAGGCACAAAGTGGCTTTAGGGGAATAATTCATCAACCTTCAAGGCTCCTCCAGATGTTTTTTGCAGCTGCCCAGTCATACTGTTCCACACTTTTCATTCCTGCACCTCAGTTCATGCGATCTAGATCTTGTATGTACAATCAGGTAGTCAGTCACATATATACTCCTAGTTTATCAAATTAAGTCCAGATATAATCCTTATCAAGGAAAGAGTAATATTATGTATCAATAAATTATAGTGGAATGAAAATGGAAAAGCTGGTCAACTTGGGAAATGTATCTAACAGAATTTTTCAAAAAGAAAGCCTTCTTATGATTAGATCACAGTGGAGGATTTTTTTTCAAAATGGTAGGAGCTATGATAAAAGAAATGTATGCATGTAAATATAATACATACACACTAAAAATTAAGTTCCATTACATTCAGAAAGCTCATAATCTAGCAAAATACATTTAGAAACTCAGGTTTTAGGCTTACTTACCATGTGTATATTTAGGGCAATTTCCTGTAAGACAATTTGTAAGATATAGATACCCAAATATAAAACATGTAACGTGTAGTTATGATGGCCACATCATGAAGAAACTGCTGTTTACTTTTAATATATCTGAAAATATGGATTAACCTTTTCTTGATTTCCATTTATTCGGAAGGTAGAAGCTGCAAACTGCAGTTCATGAAACACAAAATTTTAACATTTTCTTTGCAGAAAGCATCCCTTAAACAGCTGCTTATCCTGTTCATTAATTTAAGAGGAACAAAGGAAAAAAGAATTTATTCCTAAATTAATGTCTCCTCTCATGTAAATTGAAGGTGGCAAAATAAAAATATTTCTAAAATTAATATTTACATCCTGCAAACAAGATTAGGCTGAGCTAATAAATTATCCATCCACAATGGCTACACAAATCAGAAGCTTCTTGTACCCTAGATAGTACCTTAGTTGCTGGCATATGAATAACAGACCTCAATTTGTAGAAGGGGTTTGCATGCATATTTCAATCAATATGAAAGGGAAAAAAATATAAGGCAGAATGAATTTTCAACACCTTAATGTCCATCTAAGGCTCCTTGAACCATCGAGCAGCAATTGCACAAAACACAAAAGCACCTAAAAAGTCAGCGATAACATACTTACAAGGAGTTGCATCTTTCCCCTCTTATTATTTTTAATACTATATCTGCTAATAGCAAAGAGAGTTTAAGAATTCAACATACGAACTGAGCATCACAAAAGCAAAAAAGTTACAATTAGAGGGCCATTTAGTTCAAAATTAAAGAAAAAGAATTACACATGCAGAGTCTAATATAACTGGTTCCACTAAAATTGCTCCAGCAGCCTAGATACCAAGAAAAAGAGTAATTAAAACAAGATTAGGAGCAACATTTGACTTATCAATCTTGCAGGGTACTGCCAGTGTAAATTTAGAAATAGCACAGCCTCAGGGGATATTTTTCACATTTTATTTACATTTGAAGACTAACTTTATTCTCAATCACATATCCATACACCTATTTCCTTTTTTTGTTTGTTGGTTTCACTAAAACTTAAATGCATGGTTTATTAGAACGAAGACTGTAAACAAATATTTGTAATGTCCATTACATGAAACACACAGGAGCTGCTTTAAAGAAAATCATTCCCCCATTTTATAAATACAAGTATCAAAACAATCCTGACCATATTCTGAAACACTACTAGCAGTCAGCACCCACACATTGCAAAAATTAAACAAAATGAGCAATGGTATTTGCAGTATCTGCTACTTAACTGTTTTAATCTGCAGCTCTTTCACTAAAGCAAGATGGATAAAGCATGCCATTAGTTTTTTTTTTCTTCTTGCAAAAAGTTTCTGAAACATTATTCCACAGCAACCTGACACTTCCGATCATGCGCTCATCTTGAAACACTGGAGTTCCAAATTTAGGCTACTTCAGGCTTATGCTTAAAATGATAGTGCTTGGTAAAGAGGAAAAAATTGTGCTGCCTTTTTTCTCTGATTGTGCCTGAAAACATATGGGGCATACATATACATATATATTCTTTCAATGTCCAGATCATATACACCAGCAAAAACTCTTAATGTGTGGGTGGTTTGCATTGTGAAATTGAATCAAGACATTAACATAAGTAGAAGTTATTTAAGACAAGTTTGGGATTCAGCTAAAATTAATTGTTGTAAGTTTGCCCTTCTGGAGGTTGTGGAAGCTTCATATTTTCTTTGGACATCATTAGACGCCTTAACTCTTGAAGTAGAACTTTAATGCTATAAGAATTTTGCCATTTTGCTAACACTGGTATGCTCCGTGCATCCACCTATAAAGAAAGAAATAATACATTTAAACTGAGAATGTAGAATAATTTATTCTAGAATGTAAACATAGCATGTATATTTCAGAAAATATGAACATCAGTTTAAACTTGTGGATTGATGTTTAAACTGCTGCATTAATTTGTAAATACAAAAATGGAGACTATTGATTATTGCAACATAAAAGAAATTATAGTTCAGTGTCTCAAATAAGAACCTTTATTTTGGTGCCCTTTGATTTTTTTTTAAACCCAAGCTATAGAGCAGGGATATCAAACACACGATGACATGTTGTCACATGATGTATCACAACTTTTTCTCCTGGGGGTGGGCGTGGCCAGCGCATGATTCATTTGGCCTACGGGTTTAGACAGCCCTGCTATACAAGGATGCTTTCAAGGAATGAATATAATTTTTCAACAATTAAAAAATGGAAAAGCATATGAAAAGTAGTAAATAATTTATGCATATACATATATTATACTGTCATATTCAGGAAATACTGTTTAACTGTTAATATGCTCCAATTACTTTTTCTGGGAATAGTACATCAAACATTCAATGACTCTGTTTTATCTTTAAAAAAATACTCAGCTATTCATATTTAATTTCTGGAACATGCATAACTATTGAATTTTAAAATAGAAATTCTTATATAGTATTCTTCAACAGTTTGTAGATACAATCTCATTAATTGTTTATTTATCTATCCAGGACAGTTCAATTAGATCTATACATTAAGAAAATTATCAGAAACAGACATATTTAGCATCTCTTCCATCAAAGTCCTCTTGCAGCTGCCATGACAAAATGGGATTACAGTTCCCACTACTCCTTATCACTGTGCAGTTCCCAAAGACAGTTCCATGATTTACTAATTGTTGGGAACAAATAAAAGGCTACTGAATTAAAAGTTTTAGTTTTACTATTAGTTACTAAATATCCTATTATGAGCTATTTTATATCTGAATTAAAATTTTAATACTGTGGTATATTTACCAAGAATGCAATTTAAAAAAAATTGTAATCAATCTCCACATCATTTTGGCAATAGTTAATAGTGGTCCAGATATACCGCATATAGTTACATACAGTACATGACAACTTATAAAGAGGTTCCTTAACTCTAAACCCAACCTCTCCTGCCAAGCAGAGTCCTTCACAACTTTCCTGCCAAGTTAACTGGCTCATTTTGCATCCAACTTACCATTCCATTGGAATTATTTATTCCATTCATATTAATTTTAGTTACAAATCTAACCGTTGGAGGTGCTTCAGGATATTTAGGCCCACACTCTACTTTCAAGCTGTATATTCTGTTTTCATAATTTGTCTAATAAACAGAGAAGACAAAAAGTTAATCATAATGAAGATATGCATTCACAATTTTAAGAAAACAACTAAATACAGTCAGCCACATTTCAGGGCTGGTAGACTTTTACTGAGCAAATACAGCAGAAATTGAAGAATGCTAGGGATAAATTACAATATTCACTTCTGTTAATCAGCTGATTAATATATTTTAGGGTTTTTTAGGAATTGCATTTACAGCCATTCTAATTAACTGTAGAATTATCACCATTCCAAACGATTTGTTTGTAAACCTAGTTTCAGTTTCACCTAAATATGTGTATCCACAGGAACCCTAACTGAATAGGAAAAAGTAATACAATATTTTCAATTAATATAAGCATGGCCACCACATAATTATCGGTTTGCTTCTGTATGTGCATTATAGACTATTTTAGGCATACTATATTAAAGATTTTAGCCAATATTTTTTTAAAAAAAAATAAGAGAAATTTGAAAATATCTATTCCTATAACAATCCCCAGTAATTGTTCCAATAATCAATTTTACATTCTTAAAAAAGCTTTGAGAACTTCTAACACTTATTTGATTCTTAAGTTCTTCCAGATGTTATTTATTTTTATTAATGATACTTAGTTTTTGAAATGCCCACCTTGGCACGCCATGATAGTTCAACTATAGCTTCTGAACCTAAAATAATGTGTATATCTGACAGAACAAAATAATTGTGGCAAATGCAATCAATTTATCAAAAATACAGAACTTGCTGAATAAAATTAATGTCTTTAAATTTGTAATAGCTTGAAGATAAATATCAAAACTAATTATATTTAGAGGCTAATCATATTTCCCTTTTCAACTTAACCAAGCTATAAATGTTTTCTTACAACCCAATTTTTTCCATTGAACAATATGCTTTCCATGTACACTTATTTATTTTTATGCTGCCTTTATCATTTTTATAAATAAAGGCAGCAAATATGCTTTATAGTCTATCTTCCTCCTATTTTCCTCACAACAACCCAGTGAGCTGGCCTGACTAGACCAAAGCCAGCCAGCCAGTTTTCATGGCTAAGGCAGGACTATAATTTAAATCTCTTCGTTTCTAGCCTTATGCCTTAAATTTTGCTGCTGTTATATTCTGATGTATACTGACCTTTCAGATTCACAAATTCATGGTTGTGCAATGATTGGATTATATATAAATTTACAAAGCAGGTTTTCCTTTATGCAAGGGTATTTCCTGATCTCAAAGGCTTGCCTATCTCTTTACTGCAGATTTGAGGACCGCCTAGAAATGCAGTCATTAAAAATAATTTCTGCTGGCAGAATGGTATCCACAAGATAACAACCCATTAAGGTAGAAGGTTTCTTCACACCTGTTTATTTCCATTTTCCATACTTGCTCAAGAAGCAATTCAGATTTTGAGCTAAAATAATACAAAATGACAGTATTTAGGGTACTGTCCTAACTAGAATAAAATGTTGGTTATTATTTCAATAGATTGTTTCTGTGTACAAGTGAAAAGTAAAGTTATTTCAAGTCAAACTTGATTCCTGGTGACTATGGATATACTGCTCTCTGCAGCAATATGGAAGTTGTTCAACAATGTAATTGTTTCTTTTCATCTTGTCTATACCACGGGAATCCTCAGTTTTCCATTCAAGTATTAACTAGCCCAAGCCTAATTAGTTTCTATACCCAGATAATGTTACCTATATTAGGTAGTATATAATTATTTAATCTCTATTTGGCTTATTAATATACAATGATTAATGAAGTAATTAGTTAGCAAATGATAATGCACAAATCAAAATAGAATATATACATAAACAGAACTGAGAAAATTGTAAGCATACATCAAGCTAATCATCAGTGAAGTCAACTCTGCTGATTGAAGTTTAGTCTAAAAGTTAATGTTACAAAATATGGTATCAATTGTTTCCTCTCCTAGATAGAATGGTATTCAGCATAAAGATTACAATTATATTATTATAATTAAAACATTCTAGTTAGAACTAACTCTAAAAACTTCAAGCAGTGAAGTTGCAAATTGTGTATTTATTGGACCTAAATACGGAGGGTTTACAATCCCCTATTTTCAATCTGGATTCAGATTAACTGAAACTCTATGAATTCCAACATTAAAAATTTAAATATAAAGCATAACAAAATATGTTTAGGCTTCAAAGGAGAAAAACCTTCCATACCGCCAACATATGACACATTTGGCAAAACAGGAAGGAATCCTTAATAAATGAATAATTATGGTATTATAGATTCTTCATTGATTTTCGTGCAATAAACAGAAATATTTTCTGGAATTTTGTAACAAATACACAAAGGCCCTGACTTTAAGTCTAATTGTGATTTTCTACATCAGGGGTGTCAAACTTGATTTCATTGGGGGCCACATCAGGGTTGTTTGATCTCAGGGGGCCATGGGCGGGGGACAAGGGGCGTGGCCAGCTTGACATCACTTATTGAAGCTCCGGTTTCAGCTGCAAGGACCTCCTGCAGCCCTCTGCCAGCAAAAATGAAGCTCAGGGAGGCCACACGTGACTATTGGTCTATTTCTGGGTGCAATTCAAGGTTGTTATTATCTTTAAAGCCCTACATGGTGTGAGTCCAGGTTACCTGAGGAACTGCCTCACTCCAATGGGACTGGCTTTCTCCACATGCACCAGCAGAGGAGGCATGCTATAGGCTTCAGCAGCTAAGGAATTTCAGCTGGCTGGGTCCAGGAAAAGAGCATTCTCTGCTATGGTTTCTGCACTTTGGAACATCTTATTCCGAGATGAGATTGGCTGTCACCCTCCTAAACTTCTGCAGGAGGCTGAAGACCTAGCTCTGCCAAATGGCTTGGGGCCCCTAATGGGGAACATCACACCTGTTCCCTCCCTCATCTTTTAATTATAATTTTATCTGGACGGGGACTTCTATTTTTACTCTTTATTATTTATATATTTATATGTGACAATTTTAATGTTTTATGCTTTGAGCCATCCAGAGTCATTCATTATGAGATGGGCAGAAAATAAATTTAATAATAAATAATAATTCCCTCAACAGCACTGAGCAAATCCTCAAACTTCTCAGTGCTAGGATCTCCATTCTGTAGAACCTCTCTCAGCTTAAACTAATAAGTGGTACAATTACCAAAAAAGAAATACAAAAGATACAAATTTATATCAAAGAGCAAAATGCTGTATAATACTGCTACACAAAACTAACAAGGCAGTCATGTCTAAGATAAAACAGGCACAATAACTGCTGTTGAGATACTAATGTAATGATACTCCAAATCCAACACCAAACACAGAAGTGTAAAAAGGATGCAGTGGATGGAGGATGGGTTTCTAAGTGGCAGGAGCTCATTCCCTTCTGTCTTTCACTTTATCTCACATATTAACCCGGGGGGGGGGGGGGGGGGGGAGGAAAGGCCACAAAAAAAGGGAAGGAAAAGTAATATTTCTTTGGATTCTTTAATGCAGGCCAATTGACCTCTTGTCACACACACATATATACACACACTAATGGAAAGGGGGTGATATGCAAGAAAGCCTAAAATGAGCAAGATTTTTTACTTCTGAAAATCATATCAATTTCTTTGCAAACTGTAGCTGTCTAGTATTATTTCAGTACTGAATCCGTGGAATAAGATAATCCATAGAATAAGATATTTCAGTTGTACCACTATTGGAGAATAGCACTCAAAATTCATGTATTTCGCTTTGTGAAATAGTTACCAGTGAGCTCTATACTCAATATATGATTATTACTGAGTTAATGAACATATATGTATAAAGATATTTCCCCATATTATTTTAAGTATATTGTTCATGTCTTAGACTGAGCATGTAAGAAATATTTCCTACAACACCCAAAAAGGGAAAATAATTTTTTCTAACTTCCTCTATTAGTTCCTATTACTTAAAAGACTCCTGACAAATTCCACATTTAGATTCAAAGGAAGACTGGAATGTAACTATATTAACTACCACTGATTGTGCATGTTCTCTTAAAATATGACCCAAGTGTTTCTTGTTAGAAAAATATTTAACTTGCAGCACCAACCCTTGGTGGTCCAATAATCATGCCTGTCCACCGTGTAAGTGTCATGTCTTCATCATCTTCCAGCCCCCAGCTTACTGTACCATCTCCTACTCCTTTTTGTCCCTCTTCAAGTTCTTCCAACAAGCGAAAATTACGAGGGACTTTAACTGTTGGAGAGAAATGAGGCAATATTAACATTTTAAAAACAGTATTGAGAATTTATTTAACCTGCTAGTAAATATGTTTCATCTAACCCAACCATTACAAATCACATATCAGAAAGTTTGAATTTAAGTGAAACAAAAACACTTTCATGGTAAACAAAGTACATCCCAATTGAAAATTAAATCATTACACATAAAATAATGTTCTGAGTCGCTCAGAGTTGCCTTGAACTGCAAGATGAACAGTATATAAATTAGATGGATGTTTCAAATTATATGGATAAACATTTATTTTGGAATAAAACACTTTCTCATGAGTCTTATTTAAAATGATAGATTCTAAATATCAGATTGTATACTTGGAAGTCAAATCAAATCAATTTTCTGCATCAGAAAGAAAATAGGTCTTTTTTATAGTGAGGATTTTTTCAGTTCATGTTATCAATCTCCATGAAACATTATCAAATGTGAATTATTAAAACTTGACTTAATCCTTTTTCTTTCCAGAACATATAAAACCTTTTTCCATAGTGAGACATTGAAATTAGAAAGATTCTAACTACTAGAACAATTAACCAGTGCAACAACTTGCCACCATAAGTTGTAAATGCTCCAACACTGGAAGTTTTTAAGAAGAGATTGGATATCAATTTGCCTGAAATGTTATAGGTTTCCTGCCTAAGCAAGAGGTTAGACTAGAAGACCTCCAAGGTCCCTTCCAACTCTGTTCATTCTATTCTACTCTATTTTATTCTAATTCTATTCTAATTTTAGAATAAGCCAGAATATGAAACCAATCTCAGATTATGATTTATAATTTCTGATTTGTTGTAAAGTTGATGACTGTAATTCTGTGGTTTAGTCAAAATAAGAAACTACAGAGTATTTCTGATTAGTTTATTATATTGAGCAAGCAACTGATCAATATATGGGTGCTCCACAGGGCAGGTAACTGACTATTGCTATTCAGTATAGCACAGCCAGGTACAAGGTTGGTGTTCCAGAGGTTGGAAACATGGAAAAATGACAGCAGTGGGAACAGACCTATGCCTTCACTTGCCAACTTGTGGGAAGCTGGCAGGGAAGTTTGCAATGATGATGTGACCATGGATACCATTGTAAGTGGAAGCTGGTTGCCAAGTATCAGATCGCAAGCACATGACCACAGGGGTGTGGAACTTTGAAGACCAGTCATACATATTGCTTGTTCAGCACTGTGGTAAATTAGGACTATCTGTAATTACTATGCCTGAAAATTAAAGCCTTTTTGTTGTTAAGGTACTGGAAAAATATCTGGTGCAAAGTAAGTTTATGATATTTCATTTCTGATTCTTTGTCAAGATTAGTAATTATGAAAACATGTAGTACCAATTAAGTTGGTGGAATATTATGCCCACACAGTAATTTTGCTTTTGGAGGCACAAAGTGAGGAAAGATCTATGGGTTTTATTAGATGGTACCTACAGATCAAGATAGAAGACTGAACTTTATTTTATTAAAATATACTGAAAAAATAGCAATTGTAGCTATTATGCTAAAATGTACAATAAGAAAGAGACTCAATCTCTTCCATGCTGAGAATTCAAACAAAGTGGAAAAGGACATCTAAGCAAATTCTAAACAGTTATCTTTTCTTACAGAAAACAGTATGTTTTATTTCTAGATATTGCAAGGTATAAACATACACTATACTTGTTCAGTATATATTTATCTGAACTTGATGTAGGTATAAAATTGCTTTTCTCATGTAAGAAGTACTAAGAGCTCCTAAATTTGTCAAGTTTTAGATAATACTTAAAAACACATGTGTATGGCATACTTTTTGAAATAATACTAAGAATCAAAACTCTTAAGCAGATGCCTGTTGTTAAAACATTTGTGTAGATGTAGATCTATTTCAAACTTAATCAAGTACTTTATTTTAAAGTAATGGCTTATTTTATTGCTTTGTATACCGCACTGGACTCTTATGACGGAGATACAAACATAAATACTGTAGATTACTTACATTTAATAATGTAAGCATCCACTGTGTGCAAAACACATCCTGTTTAACAAGATTTTTTACAAATATTTACAAATATTTTACAATATTTATAGTCTAAGCAAATCAGAATATAAGGGCAGCTGCCAAAGGCCTAGTTGCCTTATCATGGCAACTGGATGCCCATAAGAAACTGAAAAGTTATGAATAAAACAGCATCTCCAGATAACTATGATTAATGTTCAATGATTTAACAATCCCATCTATATCAACAATTGAATTAGACATCGTAAGCATCATCTAAGATCTAAGAACAGAATCTGTAGCACTAGAACACTTAGTTGAGATGCAATGATGCCATTTCATGAACCCAAAGAACTGATTTAATCCAGATATTTTAATTTAGGATACTAGAAAAATAAATTTTGTAAATTAATGTATATACACACTGAATCATGGTTTTATTTTTCCACACTCGCTGAAATGCAACATTTTACATATCTATAAAAACTGGGTGAATTTCGGGTTAACTTATATGTCCTCTCCACAAACAATTTTTTTAGCATTATGTGAACAATGAGGAGATATGGACCAAGAAAATACCAAGAACACCCAAGTCAGGGTAATATAAAAGATAAAGGCATACTGTATGCTAAAAAGGAGCAAGAATATTCACATTTATCATACTGCCCAAAACAAAAAAAGCAGAGCAACAATCAAAATGGAAGAAAACAAATCCCAAGCTTATATAAATTCTTAAGTGGCAGATCTTTTTTCCTGAGATCCGAAGGAAGTTAGCCAAGATGACGGAGAAGGAGGAAAGCGCATGAGATTATCATCCAGAAAACATTAAGAAGCATCATTCTTCAGAACCAACAGAATAAGAAAGCGAAGATGCCCGGGAAAACTCATTGGGGTTTTTTTAAACTCTATTAATCCAGACTTTAATGTCTGTATTTTCGAAACGAAACACGCGACCGAGTTCTGTCTGGCATGGAAAGAACCGCATTTGTCAGCATTCTGACTGGAAAGGGATGAGACCGAAGACATTGCACAGCCTTTAAGCCCTGTAAGTTTCCGCCACAGAAACAGGTTCAAAGACCCAGGAAACCGCTCCCCGCCCGTCAAGATACAAAAGCCGCCATGGAAGGCGCGTTTGACGCCCTCGACACGTTCCTAACCCGTGTCTTTCTCTTCCAACAGAATTCCCTGCCCCGGCACCAAGCCCTCGGCCTCTCGTCCGCTTCCCCGGGAAGAACTTCAGTCGGGCTGTACTGACGCCGTTCACACCATATCCCTCCTGAGGGCTAGTCTCAGCCCCACGCTCAAAGCCTTGTCATCGGAGGGCCCCTCCCTCCCAACCGACGGCGCCGCAGCAAGCCCGAAGTGACCCCCACCCCAACCTCAGCACAGACCTGTGGATCCAGCCATCTTGTCCAAACCCCCTCCCCCACCAGCCGGAAACACACTGGCGGACAGCCGTGAGTGTTGCTTTGCGTGCAACGTCATTTCCTGGAAACAAGCCCCTCCCCTTCGCTGACCTTTTTTTTTTTTTTTTTTTTTGGTAGTGGTGGTAGAGAGATCCGTCAATCTCACGGCTAGCATAGAATTGAGGGCCTTTGCAACCAGGAAGGGAGGGCGCGATAAGCGCTGCCGCTTAAAGGAAGGAATGTTGGGAAAGCTGAGGCAGTTCCAACCTGTGGAATATTCTGGAGAAATCTGTTACATAGACAGTGGTCAGGAAACTGCTGCTAATGTGCTCAACAAGTATTTTACCATCTGAGTAGTTAATTCATTTCACAGCATATAATACTTAGCTTTTTGTTGGGCTATGTAGTTTTGCTCAGCAATAGGCTTCCCTGGGCAGTAATCACTGGCGGAAATTCCACTGACATATAAATTTAAAGTCTGTATCCAGTTTTTACAGATGAGGCTGGTGAGAAAGAAGGTCATAGGAGTGACGAGGACGAAGAGGAAATACTTGTCAGTACTGTGTGGTTTTTACCTTGAGGAGTGGGAGCTTGTCGCTTGATTTAAGATCCAGACCTACTACTCCCAGTACAATGCT
Source organism: Laticauda colubrina (assembly GCA_015471245.1). Classification (NCBI taxonomy): domain Eukaryota; kingdom Metazoa; phylum Chordata; class Lepidosauria; order Squamata; family Elapidae; genus Laticauda; species Laticauda colubrina. The sequence continues at coordinate 51,002,318 of BLBF01000002.1, forward strand.
TCTAGGAATTAATCATAATGAAGCTCTGTATTTCCAAGATTCAGTTTGATGGTTTCCGTCAGACTTATCAACCTCCAAAACAGCAAAGGACGCGTGCCACGACACTTCATCACCACAGAAAAGGCTATGCGCATTTAGTGCTGCTGTTATCACAAGTAGAATAATTTTTAATTTTCACCATACTCGTATGTGAGTGTGTTTAAGGCTTCAAAAATCGTATTTGGATTCAGTGAGTATGTTCTGTTAATAGGACCTCCTTTCTGTTGGATCAGATTGAGAGTTTGTTTTTTTAAAAGTGCAATGTGAAATATTACTTAAGATAGGAGAAGGAATAGATTGAAAACAAGTTTTGCAACATTGAATTACCCTTTTAATTAGGCTGTCAAGTGACACAGAACAACCAATCCAGTTTACTGGTTAATATATGTAGCTTTTGTTTACTTTTAAAAGGAATACCGAAAAACAAACTTAGGAAGGGGAATTAGCTCAAATGGTAGAGCGCTCGCTTAGCATGCGAGAGGTAGCGGGATCGATGCCCGCATTCTCCACAGGGGTGGCGTTTTTATACAGCCAATAATTAACTTTATTAGGCAAATAGCCAATTAATCATCCAAGATTATTACTGCATCAACGAGTGTTATGAACCAATCAAAGTTTCTTGGGCACTTGACGCTTAAGGGGAGGAGGACGATTGGAACCTATTTATGGGAGAGAAACATTTGATTATTTGGGGGGTGGAGACAGACTGAAAGCAGTAGACATCTCACAGTTTGAGCTGCGATTAGCTGAATGGGTGAGGTGATTCTTTGCCTTTGAAGAAGTGCATTTTCACTTTCTTTCTTTACATTGCTCCAAGTTTCTTCCCAAGGAACCAAATATGAATGCCGTCTTTGTGCTGGTGGAGAACAAATCCTAGTTTGTTTATCTTGAGCCAGTCATTTCCTGTGCTGATTCATCAGAGGTTAAGCGCTTCCCGTTAGGAGGAGAATTAGCTCAACTGGTAGGGCGTTCGCTTAGCATGCGAGGGATAGCGAGATCGATGGCTGTATTCTCCACGGGGCGTTTTAAAATTTTTAATATGTTTTTAATTACAAAGGTTTGCTTTTGACTGTCACAAAGGGTAAATGGAAGATCAAGTATAGCAAGAATTTACATTTCTTCACATGAGTACCCGCAATTGAATGGTTACAATTGTAGAAAGTAGAGCTGGCTTAACTAAACATAGAAAGCGAATTACAAAAACTATTATTTGCTCTTGTTTTCTCATAAGCACAAACTTCAAACTTTTGATCTTTGCCATTTGTTGCTTTGCAATTTTGCTGTTAAATAGACTGTGAATCAATGTAAATCCCCTCGTACTTTCCTATTCTTTTTGTAAGAGCTTTCTATACAGAAGCTTCCACGTATTTATCTAGGTAGGGGAATTAGCTCAAATGGTAGAGCGCTCGCTTAGCATGCGAGAGGTAGCGGGATCGATGCCCGCATTCTCCAGTTGTTATTTTTAGTCCGTTAATACGAACTATTTTGTTTCAGACAGCGAAGAGAAAAAGTGGGAACTCGCCAATCTTTTGTCTTCCCTTTTTCTTTTCTGGGGCTGCTATGATTATTCAAATCTTAGAAAAAGTAATTCTGAAGCTGCAATGCAATTGTTGCTTTAATCTTATATTAAAATCAAAACAAGACATGTAAGTATATTTTTAAATGTAGTATTACTATTATTCCTTTCATCTTTTCTATTGCTTGCTCTTATTGGTACTAAGTTATGATTATTATAACCCTGTTGCTTTGCATGTACATTGAGAGCTTCTTTACCCGAGATAAACTTGTGTGTCTAATGACATTTGGCCAAATAAAATATTCTACTTTATTCTAATTAGGGCTTCCAGAAACATTTCAGTTACCTCAGGAAGTATTACAGGTGGCAGACAACACAAACACTCTTGGGAATCTAGTGACAGTTGAGAATAAAGGAGCAGTATTCATGTAATTGTTTCCACATCATTTTAGTACATCTGGCTCTTTGGAGATCAAAACAGACCCAAACTTAAAGCCCTAAAAGCCTGGCTATGTTCCTGAAGTTTAGGTGCTAAATGTGTCCAGACCAGGGCCCTGTTTTCTGGCTTTATTGCTAACTGGTCAAGTATCTCAGCTGCTATGCATATTTATTTTGGAAGTTTTTATTGTTTTTTATTTTTCAAAATGTTTTAGTGCTTTAATTGCAATATATATTTGAATTGTAAGGCATCCAGAGTAACTGATGGGTGGTTATAAAAATTAATTTAAAAATAAAAAATGAATTTCCACGATAACAGCATAAAGAAAAATAGAAAGCTCTGAGTAGACTGCAAGTTGCTGTTACCTATAATGTAAAACACATAAAAAACTAAACTTGCAAAGAGAAAATAAACACCAGAAGCAATAAATCCAGCAATAAATAACATACAAAAGGTGTTGGCTGGCTTTTCTTGTTTCTGAATCAAGAGGCTCTACGTATGATCATGCCTCAAGTATTTTGCAGTTGAACTATTGCAATGAACTCTACAGTTTAAGACGACTCAGAAGCTACATTTGATCCAGAATGTGGCTGTACTAGTTATGATAGATAAGTCTTCTGTGCCCACATAGCATCCCTGATTGGTGAGATACACTGGTTACTAGTTGGCTTGTGGATATAAGTCAAGGTGCTGATTATTACCTGTCTAGTTGTACATGGCATGTACAATGTTATGTTAAGAATCATCTAACATCCCTTAACATCTGTCCTTCCTGTGTGTTCTAACATATCTGATTAGCCTGATTTAGGTCATTTCAGTTAAGAATGTTACCTGTGAGATCCAGAAAGTGGGACTCTTCTGCCATTGCACCTGCCTTTTGAGACTTGTATGGGTGTCTCCTTCCCTATCTTTAAGCATTTTTTTTTTAAAAAAAACTTGGCATTTCCTTCAGGCCTTGAGTTGAGGTGGACAGGTCCCATGAATTATTAAGAATTTGGAACAATGTCACCTTAACAATTGCTGTTTTATGGGTATACATAATTGTGTACTGTTATTTCTAACTCTGTGAACTCAACCAGAATCAATTGAAATAAAGCAGTTTAAAATTCAATAAATAAATGTATATTCTACTGTTGAATAGAGAACTCTTGAAAAGATGCTACTTATTTACTAGTTGATTAGCAGAAAACCCTTTTTTCAGCATATTCCAACTTAAATATGCAACTAATAAGGATATTAAATCACGTTTCCAACCTCCTTTAGCAACTTCAGGCAAAACTTCACTTGTGGCAAAAAGAGTGACATTAGGGGTTAGTCTCCCTGTGTTTGTGTTCCCAGCTTTGACTCACTTCAGAATGTTGGTCGTCTACTTGGCAAACAGCTGACAGTCTTGAGTCCTATAACTACAAGTTAGCTTCACAATAGCTTTAGCTGCTTACTTGTAGGTTTGTATCCTACCATTTATTCAGGAACTCAAGACAGCATATGTAAACACTGTCTCCCGTTTCTAACTCCCGCCCCTAGACACACCATAATCCTATGTGGTAGATTTGACTGACAGAATGAGTGGCTGAGAATCATCCAGTGAGCTTGTGCAGCTCACAGCTGAGTTCAAGTATCCAGGGCTTGAACCTGGATCTGTACAGTCACAATCTGATAAATTAACCAGGTTTTTCATGCGAAGAAATGACTATTTTGGCTAATTTGGGCGACTGTTTAATATTCTTAATTGAGTTAAGTTTGTTTTCAAACACAAATGGAAAATACAAAAAGTTTTGTACACTAAATACACAATCAAAATTGTACTGTATAAAATAGTTGTGACACATTTCTTTTAGGTGCATCCTAGAATCTTTCACAAATATGCTATTTTATTATTTTTAAGACTGTAAAATGATAACATGTATTTGAAAGCATTTTTTAGAATCCCAGAATGAACATTTCCTCCATCAGGATCTAATTATGTTTTCGTGCTGTGATATGAACAGATGTAAAGTTTGATTGAACTAATTTCATTATTGTGAAAACATGTATGTATGGAGGCTTTTAGTGCAACTCCAACACAAGAACAGACTGTTGCCAGCCAATCAAAGCCACAAAACAGAAGAAACCAGGAACACCAATCAATCAAACTCCAAGTCCAACGAACACAGGTCCAGGCTCCCAACCAATCAAAATGAACCAGCCTCAAATTTAAAACCAGGAGCTGTAAGACCCACATCCATACAGAAGCCTGATGATGGCAGATGAGATTCTGCTGAAACGTTGCTACAACTTTAACAGAACTACAATGACGTGGGATAATACCCGAAGAAAGCTAAACAGCACACATGTAAGTACCCGCGAAAACCTAAGAAAACAAATATATATATATATATGGATCTTTGGTTATTCGGGTTTTCTCCCGCGTAGAATTGGAAGTATCTAGGCAACGTTTCGATGAAGTCTCATTCATCATCTGCAGGCTTGTTTCTTCAGCTCTGTGCTTCTCAGACAATATGGCCTCCAGCAATAGGAAGCCCCACCATGTTTTATAGGCATTCAATTTATAAAACCGAATTAAGCCCCTCCCCCCAAATTAAGGCCCATATTAAACATGCAAAATAGGAGAGGGGAAAGGCAGGGAGGGCTTCCATTTAGGAAGTACTTGCATGCCTGGATATGGTGCTACCTGTGTTGGTGGGGCACATACTGGGAGACCTTCCGCCACCGTTGCTTTTCCTTCTACCTTGCTGCTCTGGCGTTAGAGGAACACTGCAGCGTTTGGCGCAGCCACGTGCAACCAGTCAGGGCTCCTCCCTGCAACCGGAGCCCTGAGGAGACACTTGGCTTCAGGCGCTCCCGTCGCTGCTCGCCCGAGAGGATCTCTCCCTCTCTCTCTCCCCGCAAGGTCTGCGCTGCGGCTGAGGAGGCTGCAGCCAGTTCCTTCTGCTTGCTGAGAGGTGAGGAAGCCACGGCTTTGCACAGCAAGTGAAGCGCTGCTCGCCCGGGTGAGATTTGGGAACGAGGGGCAGGAGAAGGCATGCACGCACCATTGGCTCACTTTCCCGGCTCTGCCCAGCCCGCACGGCCCTGGCAGGATGAGCGGAGGGTCCGGCAAGGAGGTGCTCTCTGCCTTGGTGAGAGCTCTGCTGCCGGGAAGAAGGGCCCGCCTGTCAGCTGCACTGGGTGCAGTTTTAACAGCTTTGGTAATGGGTTGTGTGATGGGCTTGCAAGTTCTTTTGTTGTGGTATCCTGGGTCCTGCGTTGTAATCTCCTGGGTCGTTTGTGTTTTGATCTCTTTTCCATTATCCTCCTGTGTAGTAACGGCTTGGGTAATGGGTTGTGTGATGACCTTGTGAGACTTATTGCTGTGGTATCCTTGGTCTTGTGCTGTGATATCCTGGGTCATTTGCTGTGTTGCAGCTTCTTGAGTTCTTGTGGTGTAATTTCCTGAGTTTTCTGATGTGATATCCTGAGCAGGTGGCTGTGATGTAGCATTATGGGTTTCAGTCTGGCTTCAAGTTTGGGGTCTGGGTCTGTGTTCTTGGCATGTGTCAGCTTGTTTGGTTTTGGGGTCGGGGTGTGACAGCTGGTGAAGCAGCTGTGGTCTGTTTTCTGGATGGTGGTTGTCCTTTGTTTATAGGATGGGCTTAGGCCTGGGTCTGATGAGGGGGATTGGTGGTGGTGTCCCATGTTGTTTTGGGTCTGGTGTTGGTTTTCGTGACTGGGACTTATTTGTTGGTGAGGGCTAGCTTCCAGATGTCTGGTAGGCGGGAGGTATTGTCCCATCTATTCATGTTATGGGGGTGTTTCTCTATCTCGATGGCTTCCCTGATTATTCTCTTGCTGGAGTGTTCCATGTTGGATATTAATTTGGTTCCTTCGAAATTAATTTCATGTACTGTGGCTTTAAGGTGCTGGAAGAGGGAGGAAGTATTTTCTTCTCTTCTGACTGCATTTTTGTGTTCTGTGATGCGTGCATTTATTCTCCTGTTGGTTTGTCCAATGTATGTGGCTGGACAAACCAACAGGAGAATAAATGCACGCATCGCAGAAAACAAAAATGCAGTCAGAAGAGAAGGAAATACTTCCTCTTCCAGCACTTTAAAGCCACAGGACATGAAATTAAAAAAGAAATTTCGAAGGAACCAAATTAATATCCAACACTGAACACTCCAGCAAGAGAATAATCAGGGAAGCATCAACTTCAATGACACCAAAACCCTAGCCACTGTAGAAAACCCCAGCCACAGAATTATCAGAGAAGCCATAGAAATGGAAAAAAGACCTGAAAGCATGAATAGAAGAGTTGATTCCATCAGACTGTCAATTATCTGGAAGCCTGCACTCACAACTCACAAACAAAAAAATTTCCACTCCACAAGCCAGCCAAACACCTGGACACAAACGGACTCCCCCTGATACCTCCAGCTCAAACAAACCCCAACCAGACACCCAGATGAAACCTAGCTTCCTAACAAATGATAACCATCCATTTACTGGGAGCCAAGCTGCACTAAAAGCCTCCAATACAGGAACACAATGTTGCCAGCCAATCAAGACAAAAAAAGCTACAAAACAGACAGAAGATATGAGAAATACCAATGAAGCAGAACACAGCAAACTCCAAGACCAATAAACACAGACCAAGACCCCCAATCAATCAGGATGAAGAAAAAACCATTGTGGCACAGCGTAGGCCAGAACTAAATTTAAAACAGAAACAGCTGTGAAAGTCTGACTCACAGACGAATACAATACAGAAGCCTGATGATGGCAGATGAGATTCTGCCAAAACATTGCTACAACTTTAAAAGCACAACTATAATGATGTGGGAAAATACCTGAACAAAGTTCAATACCATATATATATATATGCTGTTCAGCTTCCTTCGGGTATTATTCGACATCATTGTAGTTGTGCTTTTAAAGTTGTAGCAACGTTTCGGCAGAATCTCATCTGCCATTTACACAACTACAATGACGTGGGATAATACGTGGGAAGCTGAACAGCATACATGTAAGTACCAGCTTACATACATACATGTAACAGCATACATGTAAGTACCAGCAAAAACTTAAGAAAACAAATATATATATATTCATGTTTCAATATATTTTATCTAGCTATCTTTTGCTGAAAATACATGTTCTATTATTTTCTGAATAGAATTTAAATATAAACTGTCTTTGTTAGTATTTCCCTACAAATATTACTAATCGGTTGCTGTCTCTATTCCCGGCATGTTTTTTTTTTAGTTTTTAAAACTGATTTAACATTGCTTTCTTTATTTTCCCATGGGGGAAAAAAAAAACACCTAGAATTCAGAAGTTTCAAGTTTGCCTCCATCTCCTCCTTGTGGTTATAATTATTACAACAAAGACATATTTTTTCAATAGTTGCAGTGGTATAAAATATAAGCTGTTCCGTCCAACAGTAATCCTCTTATTTTAGAAAATAAACTTTCGCTGTGGTGCAAAGATTTATACTATTTATACTAGAGGAAATTTTAAGTCTGCGCTAGTTGCTGTGCAAACTGAAACCAGTTCAGTTTTAAATAGTGGCTCAGTTGAACTATAACCTGCTCTTGTCCTGTAACCTATTAAAGCCTATTTCAAAATTAAATCACTTTTAGTGTGACCAAGAAATAATTGTTTATATAAATGATGGAAGGCAAAATTGGTATTTAATAGAATCAATTTAACACACAGCCCAAGTGAAGATTTGGAGTATAACTTTATCTTTATTCAGTATAAAATATTGCTATTTTTATGTTGCAAATGAGAAAATTTGCTAACAGGAAGATTGAACAGAAGGTGTACAGTATAATGTATAATGTTTTGCATGTAGGCTCCAGGAATCTTAGTTTCTTTTTTTGTACAGTAACAGTACAATGTTTTACATGTAGGCTGCAGGAATCTTAGTTTCTTCTTTATGTAGGAACAAAGCTCCGATTCAGTGTAAGAAGTCTTAAAATAAATTAGAAGTATGTGACAAAGAAAGGTGCCTATTATTACATCTTTATTCCAAAGAATGTAAAAATAGGCCAGGTAAGCTTTCCTTAAAAAAATAAAAATAAAGGCCGTGTGCAGTCCAGCATGCCAAAAAAAGGGAAAAAGATAGCAGGAATATCCTGCAGAAGGGCAATAGGGACGGCAAATAAAATGTTTTGTAAGTTATGCTCCCTAAGATAGCCATTTTGACTATTAAGGGTTATGATTATCATTTGACCATGTTCTTAAAATTTTAGATGTGCCAAAGAGCTGAGAAAGTTTGCTAATCTTTGTTCCATGTACTATAAATTTCAAATTCTATCCTCTATTCACATCTGTGTTGAAGTGCATACCTCCACTTATTGTCACAAAGAAGTTTTATAGCAAGTCCACATCTGGTTTTGGGATGGCAAAGTGACTCAATGGTTAAGATGCTTGGCCTGTCAGCTTGAAAGCTGACAACCCAGATTCCAGACCTAAACTCCAACATCGTGAACTCCTGTCCTCTCCTGCCAACCTAGCAGTTTGAAAGCTTGTAAATGCAAGTAGATATAGCTTACCATTTCAGTGGGAAGTGAACAGCCTTCACTTCCCACCAAGAAGTGGTGACCAAGAAATGTCTTTGTACAGTGCTGGCTCAATGGCCCTGAAATGGAGAAGAGCATCGCCACTTATAGCTGATGACTACCGGAGTAGAATCCACAGGGACTCTTTTCCATTTGATTAGTATTATTGATTACCTAACATTCTAGTATGGCATTTTTGTTGTTAATATGAATCAAGTTGGTCATTCTTTATGAGGAACTAAAAAGCAGTTGGAATTTGAAATCATTTGTACGGATATTAGTCAGCCCTATGAAAAACCAAGAAACAAATGGCAGGTTTTCTTAAAACTTATTTTGATTGGATATACCAACAGTGTCCTTTAAGTCTGCCTCTTATCTTTCATGGGAATTTTGGACTGTCTGAGATGCTTTTGGACCCCTTCCTCTGGTCTTCTGCGGTTTATATGCTCATCACTTTGGTAATGGACCTTCTCCTCTGTTTTCTGTTTTTTTTGTGTGGTTTAATTTAAAATGGCTATTTATTTCCAGGTGCTAATGCTGACGCTTGGTTTCTACATGCTTGAACAGAGAATATCCAGAGTACTTCCTTACCCACATTTGACCTGAATGTTTGTTATACAATACCCTCATGAATACAGGACACACTGAAGCATAAATACATTGTGGTTCATAAATTATCCAAGAGTCAGCTTGGAGCTCCTTTATGAATTGACATATTAGTGACAATTTGGAACAAATCTTTCAATCATTAATACATTATATGGTTCCTGTTTTTAGTTTCTTTGAAGCCTACCTCCACCCCCACCACCCAGTGAAGTTTTCTTTTCATTTTGAGATTTGCCGAGATCTATTATTTGTTGTTTAAATACTTGTATGCTTTATATTTAAATTCTGGCATCTTAATTTCACTTTGAATGAATTCTAGCCAATTGAGTTTCAGTTTACAACGTACTGGAGTTATAGCTTCCACCAAATTCACTAGTCTGAAATAGGCAGCTATAGATGACCCAACACATCATGAGTTGTATAGCGTTTAAGAAAATTACAAGCTATTGCCTATACTTCTATTTGACAGGAATACTTTTTATCACTTCTGACTGATGGGAGGTCCTGTTCTTTCCACAACATATTGGCAAAGTCAAATCACTGTCTTACAGATAAATGTTTTGTCACCTTATCAGCTAAGAAAAGCTAATTTTGACAGCCCCCCAATGTCAAGCAAACTCCAAAACTGTATCTTATATTTTCTATTGCCTTACTACCAGTTTTCCCAAAAATAAGACTGTCTTACAATTTTTCCCACCAAAAAAAGCCCCAGGTCTTATTTTCAGGGTGTGTGTGTGTGTCATCCACTGACTCACCTTATTTGCGTGCATCACCCTTGGCCTATTTTTTGCTCTCAAAGGCCTTCAGGAATTTCTGCAGCTGGCAAAGCTTTCCTGAAGGCCTCTGCAGCCGATAACACAGCTGGCTGCAGAAGAAACAGGCAAGGCAGGTGCTGAGGTGTATGAGGCCTGACTGCAACTCTCCAAAGGTAAGTAGTAGGGCAGCACCACTATCTACAGCCTAGCTTAATTTTTACCTCTGCACACTGGGGTGGACGGGTTCATAATTAGGGCTTATTTTGGGAGCTAGGGCTTATATTGGGTACACATAAAAATCAAGGTAGGACTTACTTTTGGGGAAGGTCATATTTTTAGGGAAATAGTAGATTTATATCTTGCATTTTGTTCAGATTGCATCACAACATAGTATTCCCTTCTATCTTCCACAACTCCTCTTGGAACTGGGTTTGGCTGAGCATGTGTGTGACTGGCCTTGAAGTCACTCAGGAAATCCCCATGGCTAAAGGTAGTGTTAAGTGTCAGTCCAATCACATGACTTCATCACATGACTTTCAGTGCTGTAATATACTATATGTGTCTTATACTTCTGTCATGACCTACAGTATTTGTAAAAAAATATGATATAAACTTACTTACTTAAAAGTTGAATTAAATTTGGCCTATTGATAAAGGCAAAGAGTAGGACATCAATTTGCTATACATAAAAACTATTTATGCAAAAGTAAGTGAGCTCATAAATATTCAGAGTTGGAAAATTAAGTTTTGTCCACAATACACACAAAGCTTTTAAAAAGAGTATGGCAAGCCTCACCGGCCCAGTCTTTCACTTGAATTGTTTGCGTTCTACACATAAATTAACAAAAAATACTGTATTTCAGCCAAACAGACACAACTACTTGAAGCTTGTGATGACAGATTGATTTTTTTTGTTAACTATTTAAAAATTTTATGTAATGAGTGTAACATGGTTCCAACAATCTTTTAATTCCCATTCTCGACTATATCTGGTGTCTAAATGTGTAGCATTTATTCAGCTTAAAGTCCTAAAGAAATATATTCATGAAGATAAAATCCACTGTGGTTTAAACATTTACAGTTTTTAAAAAATTAACTTTAGGTATTAATGTTCAGTGATGATGTTGACAAACTACTCTTAAACAGTATTTTTAAATCACTGCAAAATGATGATTTGAATTAAAGTAGTCTCACAGTCCTCCCAGTTACGGTCAAGAAATCATCATCAGTCAATGCATGAAGTGCTTCTTCAAACATTTCTTTAGTGATAGCCTTGAAGAAAAAAATTGAAATGAATATGACTTTCAATTAACCTGCATATCAGCAAACATTCCTTTATCTCCCATTATTTTTCCTTCACTGATCTCAAGTTCAGGATACAATCTAGAAATTATATAATAGATTTGCATATCTAAAACCATTATTTTAATACTTCCTGAAATATTGCTGATAAAACTTTCTGAAAAACATGATCAATTTTGGCAATGTAGCCTTCTCCAATCAGACATTATCCTATAAATGCTGTAAATCATATTCCCTGCTGGAATTACAATCTAATAGAAAGAACCAGACTAGAAAAGTTATTCTAAAATAACTTTGTTCTCCAATTCATGCAGACAAAATAGCCGCAATCGGATCACCATTGTTCTCCAAAATATGCTCATTGTCTTTTGCATTTTCTTTCTGCCTATGAAAAATGCAACTAGATTCTTATAGCAGGATAAGACATAATATTTTATTTGATTAGTAGTTATGGCTTTTCAGTAGTTATAAAATAAATAATAACAGTGAAGACAAAACACTGAAAAATAAATAGAAGTGACTTATCAGATATAGATAAAATATACAAAGTCTTAAGCCTGTATCAAACTTACTGTTTCAGATTGTGCACGAAGATCATCAAAGAGTTGTTGATATTTTAGAGCTGGTGTTTTACCCTTGGACTGAATAATTTTTTTCAAAGCTTGCGCCAATTCTTCTTTGCGCTTACGGGCAGTGGCACTCATCCCTTTAAGAGCAAAAGTAGAAACAAATCATAAAATGGAATTCTACACAACATTCTAATACTACATACAGAACTCTGTCAGATTATGGCATCAAGCATTTTTAGTTTACTGTCATGTGGAAATATTTATACATTTACACATTTAAGCAAGTATTATTATATGAAGACCTGTTGTAAGAATAGATATGTCCACAATTCCAGTCCTTGGATCAGTGGCAGACTGTTTTAAAGCCTCACGGTGAAGACGTTTTGCTTCTTCTACATCTATTGTTTCCACCTTTCTGGAAAAACGCACTTTAGCGTGAGCTTCAGCCAAACGAATCAATGATTCTAGCTGTCGGGGATATGCTGAAACCATCCCTTTTCCACTTCCAACTTTCCTCATATCCACATATGCCTAATAGAGAAGAAAAGGTTATAATATTGTTTGTGTATGTGTAGGTGTGTGTGTATATATAACATTTTAGAGGAGACATTAATGAGAAAGAGAATACAAGTATAAAAACACTGGTTCTACTATTTAATACAAACAATGGCTAAATTGTTTATCCTTGGCCATTGTGGGAAGGGAAGATGTCATTATTCATATAATTTTCAATATATATGAGATCAATGATTTACCTTACCTTTAAATATTTATATAATGGATATATGTATTTATTACTTAGAATTAAGTTGAACATGCAACTGATCTATGTTGGCAAGCATTTCCCTTGATTAGTTCATCCCTCTTGCATCCATGCATAAGGTTGCAGCAGAAACTGACCACCCATTTCGCTGCAATGAAATCCTTGGGCATTTGTTTGTGTAACTAACAAGATGAGTTGATGCTATGTTTAGGGCAGAGTTCTTCAAACAATACCTAAGTTCACATATTCACTAAGTAGTCTTAATGCATGAAATTCCATTTTAAATTTAATACTAACATAAGACTCTAATCAGTTCTAAATCATGTTTCTTTGCTTATTCAATTCATTCATTTCTGAGGATCTACACATCTTTCAAGACATTTAAACAGTACTCCTCTCTGCAGCACAATGTTCTGGAGCATGCCACTATTTTTCTTGTGGGATCATCTATTTACACAAAGGTGCTCCATCAAAATGGATTTAATCCAGAGCCCAGTTCCCAGAGTCTCATGAATCCTACTTTTAGGCCAGGCTTTTTTTAAAAAATGAACCTTTTATATACTTGTTAAACTAGTCATTTGTAATTATTTATATTTCCCATTAGACCTTTAAGTGGATGTTAAGACTTCAAAATCAGATGAGTAATTTAAGTGTGTTGTATGAAAGTTAAAAAATGTTTTAACCTGCTTGTACCTCAATGAGAGCTTGACTTGCTTCTTCACTCAATCTGGGATTGATGTAATTACGAGCATAAGCTATATAGTCTCTAAGTACTGCCATATCCATGTATTCCTCTTCAACCTGTTCTTCAGTTTGGTAGTATAATGAAACCAAATGATGAGCTAAACGTCTATCATATGTTTCGTCACGAGGATCCAACATAAGGAAAATGAGATCAAATCTATTTGGAATAGAGCAATATGGATGATTTTTCCATGATTAATATAATTGCTTCTTAAAAATAATATTAATTTCAGATTACAAAAACAATTTTATTATATTCTGGTATGCAAACTTCATCCAGTATAATCTAAAAGTTAGAATTCTGTTCTCTATGCATGGCATAGAGAATCATTTTATTTCTATACTTTTCATACAGTAACACAAGAGGAAATACATAGTGCTCCTTCCTATTTTTCCTCACATCCAGCTCGCTGTTGAGGTAGGTTGGGTTGAGACAGGAGTGATTGCTCAAGTCACAGAGTGAGCTTCTTTGATTGAGTGTTCTTGCCCACTTCAAATCTGAATATTGCAAGCTTCAGAACAAAATGTCTTTTAGAGTATACCAAGAAAGTAATAAATATAGAAGAGTCAGTGAAACAGCTTCCCTTCATCTGAATAGTAAACAATAGAGTCTTCCTCTTCTTCGGTAAGCAATCATATAATCCCAGAAGATACAGCAGCTCTGAAGAGAGTCAAACAAGTACTCCTTCCTTACACTTCAATGCACTGTTTTGCCTTTAAATCTAAAGAGCTGTACAGCCCTAGTAGGAAGTTAGTGAAAAACTATCTGCAGAGAGCAAAAGACTAATGTTATGCAAAAAATAACTTCTAGCAACAACAGCGCATATATTTCAGAGCATACCTAGATAATAAAGTGTGGGGAAGCTGGATATTTTCAATTGTAGTTTTCTTTGGATTCCACTGGGATTCTATTGGGTTTGCGGCTGCCAAAATGGAAGTACGCGCATTTAGTTGGCAAATAATTCCAGCCTGTTGGGAAGAAAATATTTGAGATTCTCTTACAATTCTGGATCTTATTTACATGAAAGTAACAAAGTTCTTATATGTTTTACTCTTATAAAATTCTGTAAGTGAACCATTTCTCAATTGTTTTGTGCGAATAAGACCATAAACAAAATATGTCAGTGGGAAATACAAATATTTACTTTTTCTCTGGTCAGTAGATCTTTCTTGGACACCCCCTTCCTCTTATCATCCCCATAAATTCAAGCATTTTGCCTTCCCCTCTTTAATACTTTTTAATTTTTTTCTATGGGACTCAGTCATGCCTGCATGTCCTATCCTATTTTGCATGAATGATTCTATTTGGATATAGAGATATCTGCACTCACACCTGGAGGCCAGATATAGAAGGGAATAATATAAATTACCAAATTTTAAAATGCTGATTTTTTTAAAGGACTTACCTTGGCAATAGACAGTGTTTGTTGCTCCATAACTTCATGAAGCACTGACCTTGTACTTTCATTCATTTTATCGAACTCATCAATACAGCAAATCCCATTGTCACTGAGGACCAAAGCTCCAGTCTGTAGAACTAATTGTCTTGTTTCAGGATCCTTCATTACATATGCTGTAAGACCAACAGCACTGGAACCTTTTCCAGATGTATACTGCCCTCTTGGAACCAGGTTATAAACATACTGAAGTAATTGTGACTTGCTAGTGCCAGGATCTCCACAAAGCAGAATGTTTATTTCAGCTCGGAAATTACCTCTGCCAGTGTGACTGAAATCTTTTCTTGAACCTCCAAATAGCTGAAGAAGAATGCCCTGCAAAACAGTATCAAGGTTTTAAAAAAGGAGATTCAATCATATTATTAACAAAATGAACATGGATTTTTAAATTTCAAATTCAGATAATAATTAGGCATCTGATTTCTATGGAACATTTTCTTAGAACTCCTAAGTAATATAATCTCATGGGTATGTCTGGTCATATGCATCTTTTCCAAAGAACAGGCATCGCTTCTCAGAAAATCTCCCTGTACATTGCTTATAGAGACATACCTTGTTATCTCATTTATTAGCCTTTTAAAAACATATCCAAAATCAGACTAAACCTGCAGACTATAAATCTTAATTGAGTTTAAGATGCATGTTTTAAAAATGTATGGGGCAATTTAAGGTAATATTAAAAACCTCCGACCAGACAGGTCAATACTTTCTTCTGAAATAGATATTAGCTATCCAAATTAAATATATTATATTGTTTGGTTTCAAATTATGAAGGACCTTATTTTATATATCCCCAAAATGAATTGCCCCTCTGAGCCATCAGTATAATTGAAAGATTTTCTCATTTAGTAAACCAGATATAACTAAAAGTTTTCTATTGTTTTAAGAAAATGCTAAATTTCTGAAGTGAAATTCACATCCTTGCACCTAATAGTTTGAGGTTTCAAACCTCCATGTCTTAAATCCACTTTCCTCACTGCTGAATTTTATTGATTTATTTTTCATAATTGGACTGTAATTTATTGGAATGCATGTACCAAGAGGTGTGCAAAGAATTTCATGTATTTCATCAACATAGCATCAGGTTCAGCTGCTAAAATATAGCTTTAAGTTTTCCTTGCCTTTTTAATGTCTTCATGCTCATATATGCTTGGAGCAAGAGCAGAAGAAAGTCTGTCATAAATATCTGGTTTTTGAGAAAGCGCTTGAAGCATGTTTTCACGTTCTTCCATAAATATTTTCAGTTCTGTTCCTTCGTCAATTCTATGGAGACGTTTTGAATCAGTTTTGCAGTAATGAATAACATCAATGTGAGTCTTATAGACAGATCTTACGCTGCTCATTCTTGGTATGACACGAACAGGAACTGCTCTGTAAATTCCTGATAAAAAATAAAACAGTATTATTTACCATATATATATATTTATAGATTGGATTATGGAGTCACAACTGGATACTGGTAATGCTCCTACACAATCCAATTATATTTTATTATTATTATTTTAAGTAACACACAACAAATAGATAGATCCACCTTGTTGATTATATCTTTCCTTCAGTGAAATATGTTATAAGCAATCAACATGAAGAATTATTTTGTTGAGCAATAGAAAGATAACACATCCAAAATGAACTCCATAATTAACGGATTTGTGAAATAAATATGTTGTACCAAAATAGAAAAATTGTTTTGTAACTGGAACAATTCATTTGCGTTTTGGAGGATCTGCAGAATTTTTGGAGATGACAGTTTAGCAAAAACAAACCAGGGAATGTATCTGTTGTTCAGGTAAAATAAAACCCGGATATCCTGGTGGGTGTAGCCCCCTTTTCATTCCCAAAAGTTAGCATATTATGCCCATCATCCTGACCATCCCCCTGCTCTTCCTAATGCATTTTTGTAGTCGCTCATCCCCAGATTATAAAAAGTAAAAGATTATCAATCTCTTTTTCCTTACCAGTAATATTAACTCTGTCCCCAGGCTGAACTTTATCCACTAGATCATTGTGAGCAAAAAGGATAATAGTGTATGGTGTCTGACCTGCTGGCATATCTTCTGGAGACTCCTGTAGTTTGATCTGACAAAAAAAAACCCAGTGCAACAATGTATTTTTCTATTATATAATTCCAGAATACATCATCATCATCTTCAAGAAAACCATTAAGAACAAAAAGTATAGGATCTTAGTAGATAGGATCAACTGAGCTTGCAGCTGTCTACTCTCAATTAATTTAGCTTTAAATAGGTCAAAAAAGTAGAATTTTTAAAGAAGGTGTAATATAGCTCGGTATAAAAGTTAACTGCTTAATCAGCATGCAGCCCAAGGAATGAACATTTGCAAGTCACTATAGAGCTGAAAGCTAACAGAAACATATAATTTTTGATTATGAAGAATGAATTTTTAGGATTGAAGATAAGAGAAACATACCATCTGTTTATCCGAGAAGAGAGAGCGATTGTGAATCAAATTCATACTATGTGTGGTATTACAATTCTTACACGCTGATGGTTCAGCAATCCTACCACGATCAATCTCAACTCTTGCTGTGAATCCACAGACCTGACATTTGAAGAAAGCTTCTTGCATTTCTGGAATTAACTGGGATGTTCTGATCACCATGCCACTGATTGTGATAAGCTGATCAATATCTGATTTTAAAATATTAAAAAAAAACATAATAAATCATAATAAAAATTGTGTTACTGTAATACTGGGATCTAGTATTTCTAAACATATCCCAAATGGATATACAGTAAAACACATCCAAAATATTCATTGTAGAATTATACATAAAGTAAATCATTCTATTTCAATAAAGTTGCTAAGGATGTAATTTCCCAAATGACATTAGTTTGTTTCTTCCCTTGAAGCAAAGACATTTGTTAAAATTAAACTGTATAATAGTGACAAAATGTATTAAAATTCAGTTGGTTACAAACCTGTTGACATCTAATCTAAAGACATTCATAAACAATTTCTGTGATAATACACAAATATCAAACTTATACGAAAGCTTCTTACCTTCAGGGTTCAAACTTCTCATGTTTCTTGTCTTTAATGCATTGTATGGTCTAACTTGAATTTGATGTTCCAGTATGGAATCAGGGTAACGCTCAAAGAAAATATCATTAGTAGCCATATCAAATGTTGGGATTACTTCCTATGCAAGTTAGAAATAAATGAAAAGTATATATTGACATTCTTCAGTACTAGCACACTTTTCCCATAAAAAGCAACTCAGTCATTCAGTCCAATTGTATAGTGGATAAAATTCAGAATCCACTTTAGTAATGATATATTTGCTTTAAAATACAAGGGGGGTGGGTAGAATGTCATGGTAGAATGGTAATGGCTGTATGTGCTTTTTCTGGACACATAGGGTTTTTTTTTCTTTTTAAAATAATGTCAGTTGACTAGAGTCGCTCTGAACTTAGGCAGCCTTTAAATCTTTTAAGAATTATTAAGATTCAAACCATTCAGTAATGTTTTCAGATAAAAAGAAATGCTTGCTCATTGAAATAAGCAACAAAGTAATTTCTAATTACAAAAAATTATAATTTACATCATCTTTATCATGCACGTTAATAAACATCCAAATTATTTAAAGCGATAAATCCAAACTATAAAATTGCCTTTGGCAGACTATTCCTCCATTAAAAATGATTATTACCTGGGGATAGCACATCAGCTGTCTGTAAAGATTTTCATCAAATGATTTTAGATGGTCACAATTTAGATTCAGAAATGGTTCCCCAATTAAGTTTATCTGCAAGGTGAAAAAAGATTGACAATTAACACATAAGTCTTCTAACACAAGCCAAATTTAAATAACAATGCTACATTTATACCTCATCTAGTCGCTGCATGTATAAAGGTTCATTAAGATCCAAGCCAATGTTTTCTTCTTCCTTCGCTGTTGGATCAATAAAACGCTGAAGAAATCTCTGAATATTTGAAAACAAGAGGATATGGCTTCAGTGCTTATCCAACAAAATCACAATAGGATAAAATAGCCTGATGATGGTCCTCAACCCAAATGAATCTTCACAAGTGCTATCCATTTTATGTAACCATAAGAAAGCATAATAAATACCCTGAAGCATTCAACACAAAGTTTTTCATGCATACTGTTGCCACTATTTTAGATCAAATTATAAAATGCAACTACTTACCTGGAACCTTTCTTTACATGAGGCTACATTGACATCTGTTCCCCAAATCACAAGCTTTTGTCCATCACAATGTTCACTTGCTATCCCATCATCCTGTGCAGGCTATGTAAAACAGGAACTTATTAATATAAATCAAAAGGATACAATTTTATATTTATTTGAGAATGCCACTCAGTTCAACTCCTTTTTTAAATACACAGAGTTGACGTGTACTTCCTGAAATATATATGACAAAAACCTACCATATCAGAATGCAGATCCACCTGCCTGGTTTTGCGGACAGAGCCAAGATCAGCCCGTTGTCGAATTGGAGTCCCTCGTACACCACTCACTGGTGTTTCTTCCACTCTAGAACTAGGTGTCCCATAGGTCAGAGGTGAACTAATATCAAAATCCATGGGAACTGTTAGAGGAAAGTTTTATAACATAGGTTTTTTTAAAAAAACCACAAGCTTGATAATTTATTTCATATCCTGCCAATATAAAACTTTATGTAACCATAATAGGCTACTTTAGTAATGTATGTTCTCAACAGACACTTGATAGGAAACAATAACCAATAACCAATTAACAAGAGAAAATTAAAAGTTGTAAGATAAAAAAACCTCACATATCCTGATTCTCCAAACAATCCAGCCTGTTTAAAATCAACAAAACCCAGAAAATTGGATATGGACTCCAAAAGTGAAGTCCTTTTGAACCCCTGAAATATAAGGAACAATCATGAAGACATCAGAAAAATATATTCTGGAGTGAACTGATAATGACCTTTAATATTTTATCCTTGCAACACCACTTAAGGCCCTGTCACACTGCCCAACGGATGCAAAACGGACACAACGGACGAGCAAAATGTTCCATCCGTTGTTGTCCGCTCTCAAAAGGGGCAAAAATTTGCATAACCGGAGCGGATAACACGGACGGGGGGAGGACACAGGGAGGTTGGAAAGCGGATGCGGAACAGAAGCCCAGCGGATGGAAGCGGATGGCACATCCACTATGCTTCCGGGGGACCTCGGCAAAGCGGACGCGGAACGGATACAGCGGATGCAGAGCAGATGCACAGCAGATGAAGCACGGATGCACAGCGGAAGCCTAGCGGATGCAGAGCGTTAATTGCGCATGTGGGGAGAATGCATTGCGTCAGCCCCGTGGATATAACGGAAGCAGCTCGGAAGCAGGTCATCATTCAGAGGAAAGACCTGCTTCCAGACACATCGGCTGCCTTGCCTGTCCTGCCTGCATGTCTGCCTGCCAGCCTTGCTGCCAGCCTGCCTGCCAGCCTGCCTGCAAGGTTTGCTGTCTGCCTGCCTGCCAGCCTTGCTGCCAGCCAGTCTGTCTGCCAGCCTTGATGCCTGCCTACCAGCCTTGATGCCTCCTACCTGCCAGCCTTGGTGCCTGCCTACCTGCAAGCCTTGGTTCATGCCTGCCTGCCAGCCTTGGTGCCACCTCCCTGCCAGCCATGGTGCCTGCCTCCCTGCCAGCCTTCTCCAGCCTTGGTGCCTGCCTGCCTGCCTTGGTTCCTGCCAGCCTCCCTGCCAGCCAGCAACCCCACAACCATGCTGAAGTACAGCAAGCCTCAGCCATCTGCTGCCAGCCCTTGCAAGAGGGACAAGGCTACCATCCCGCCCCCTGGCCCTCACTCTGGTTCTACTGGGGCTTCTGCAGCACGGGCTCGCTCTTCTGGGGCTGGGGCTTCTGCTGCTTCTGCTTCTGGAGGAGCTGATGACAAGCACTCCAGCACCAGCCACCTCCACAGCACCTGCATCCTTCACCCCTGAGACTGAGCGACCAAGAGGAGTGCCAGAGACTCATTTTTGTCTTATAGCTTGTTGTTAATAAAGTCTATTTTTGATTCACACACTTGCTTCATTTCTTTTTTTTAATAAAGTCTTGCTGGAAACTTTTAGAAATGGTTTAAGCCTTTGCATGCTTGTGGGATGGGTTAAGATAGCAGTGGGATGGGTTGAGGTAGCTGTGGAATGGGCAGGGATACCTTTAGGATGGGTAATAGCTGTGGGATAGATAAACCTCCAGTGCAAGCATAGTGGGACTGGATGGTCCACCCTCCCAGGTGCCACACCTATGGCCCTTTATTATCAATAACAATATAATCAATCATCCACACATGTCAACATAAACACAACTCTTTATTAAATGCCCTGTTCATTGCAGGGCCACTCAACATACATGGCCCAATCTCATCAGTGTGATGAGACAGGCTGAAGGAAGCATCCATTAAGCATCTATCATCCTGTCTTGCCACACCACCGCTCCAGCTGGGGAGTTGCACCAGTGTTTCAGGAGGTTGTGCTGCTTCTTCCCTTCACGTGAGGCTCTGTTGGGGCCTTGCACATCCTGAGTGTCGATCAGGTTTTGCCCTTGCCTCCATTCCCCAGGCTCCATGTCCCCATTGCCTTGCTGGAGGTCCACGAGCCTGTTCTGCAAGACTGGGTAGCGGGTGCGCATGAGATTGTGCAGGATGCAGCAAGCTTCCATGATCCTCCTCACAGTCTCTGGGCAATGCTGCATGGTGGTGAGAAGTACCTGGAACTTGTTGGCCAGGATGCCAAAGGCGTTCTCCATCACCCGCCTTGCCCTGGACAGCCTGTAGTTGAAGATCCTCTCTTCACGGGTGAGGAGTCTGGAAGTGTAGGGCTTCATGAGGTAGGTTGTGAGGGAGAAGGCGTAATCCCCCACGATGAAGTAGGGCACATCTTGTGTGTTGTTGGGCAGGGGTTCTGGATCTGGGAAGCCCACAATGAGGTTGCGTTCCAGCTCCTCCTTGAGGTGACTGGCGTTGTATACCTGGGCATCTGAAGATGAGCCGCTGCCTGAAGCATCGATGTACATGAACTTGTAGTCAGCATCGACCATGGCAAAGAGGATGATGCTGAAGAAGCCCTTGTAGTTGAAATAAGTGGACCCCGACTTGGCTGGCGCTTTGCAGGCCACGTGCTTGCCATCGATGGCTCCAACAGTGTGTGGGAAGTTCCACCTCTGATACCACTGCTCTGCAACTTTCTTCCATCCTTCTTCAGTGGAGGGGCACTGGAGGAGCTTCTCCTTGTATTCTTCGATGATGGCCTGCACCACTTCTCTGACCACAATGCTGATGGTGTTGGATGGCACCCTCCAGCCGTACTGCATGCTCCTGTAGGTGGTCCCTGAGGCCAGGTGGCGCAGAGTGAGTGCCACCTTGAGCCCAGGTTCCAGGCTGGGCCGGAAGTTGGTGTTTGCCTTGGTCAACCTGGGTGTCAGCTGCTGCACAACTTTGTCAAACATGGCTGGAGGCATCCTCATGAAGTTCTGGAATGCCCGAGTGTCTTTGTTCCTGAGCTCCACCATCAGCTTGTTGTACAGTCCGTCCTCTGCTCTTCTGGCGAACCATCTTCGTACCCAGACGCTTCTTGGCCGCCCCTTTTTCTCCCCGTAGTAGAGTTCACAGAGCCTGTGGATGGCTTTGCACTGTTGCAGAAGGATGGTGGTTGCCAAAAGGACCGTGTTACAATCCACGGTGGACATGACTGGATGCTGTGGAAGAGGAAGAGGCAGATGAAGGCTGCAGAGGTCCGCACCGCAGGGCTGCTGTTCTGAAAGTGAGATCCAGATGTGTTGCTCCCCCTTTTTATAGGCAGTATAGGTGTCCCTTTGCATCCTCTAGGCATCCTCTAGACATCCTTAATATCCGAGATAGGTCCCCTCTGCAAATGTTTTTTCAATTTTAAACGCTTTGTTTCCGCGTTGCATCCGTTCTGCGTCCGTTCCGATTCCTCCCTGCGTCCGAGCGGATGCGAGTTGCGCAGATGCCTTGCGGATATAGTGGATGCAGAACGGATGCGTAGCGGATGCAGAACGGACAAATTGGATACATTTTCCACGCAAAAGTTTTGGGCAGCTCAAAACTTTCTGAACGGATGAAACGTCAATAGACCAATGCTGGACGGATAGAGAGGAAGCAAAATGGAGGCAGTGAGTACATCGCGTTAACCAACGGATGGCAAGCTTTTTTGTCTGTTTTACATCCTCTTTGCATCCGTTGGTGCAGTGTAACAGGGGCTTTAACTCTCTGAAATGGGCATGCAAAACTTTCCAACGATCAGGGATAAGCCATTCTATTTTGCTTCCAGAATGGCTAAACTGGTGAGCTTCCAGAAAAAATGAACTGGGAAATTTCACAATGTTTCATTTCCAGTACAGTAAGCATTGTGTATAACTCCTATCCAAGTCTGCAATTAAGGCAGAGCTAGGAATGCACGAAAATTAAAATTTAGATGTTAACAATTTTGAATGGCTATGTATGGCTAACATTACATACAAATACAGTGGTATATTGTTATGGACACTGTATATTCAAAATAAATATTATGGGTTATGCATATGCTTAAATATTTCATAATGAAAATTAGATGCCACAAATTTAGGATTGCATATCTTTTTTTTATTCTGTATTTCTATCCATATACTTCAACCACTTTTACTATGACTTGAAGAGCATCAATTAGAAATACTTAAAAGAGTTAAATTATGTTAGAAAATTATTCACTACATACCTCAAAACTACCTGTACTTGACAAATAATTTTGAAAATCCCAATAGTTTAATTCAATTAGTAACATCTGATGATAAAGATACCTGAATTTTGCATTTGTGGTGGACTGGAAAACAGAGCATCCTGAACATTTGGGCTTTGAATGTCAACTGGTGGAGAAGTTGGCATTGGTTGCAAATCTGTAGAGTCATCCAGGCGACTTTGCTGTGACGGAGTGGAGCGTACTGATTCAGCAGCTGCAACAATAACTATTATAAATACCGTAAAACTTTAATCTACACAAGAAATTGCTTCTAGACTAGACCATCACAGGGAAAATGAAAATATTTTCCTTCCTGAATACAACAGCATACTCAAATGACAGCAAAGTGATACGGCTGCATTCTGCTTGGTGTACCTCAGTGAGGTAGAGATGAATTAAAGATGAACATTTTTAACAGTTCAGTTTTACCAGTGTGAGTGCCCTGAAATGTTCCTATAATAGGACAATCCAGGAACGACAACCAAGAGTTAATCAATCTGATAAACAAAAACAGAAAGCAAAACAATGGTAGATCCTTGCTGGCAAATGCGCAATCCGGGATGACAGAGCGGTGGCTCCTTGCAATGGCAGAGCTTGGACCGTTCAATTAGCCCGGTGGTCCTATTGCAGAGATCGCATCACTCTGGCTGGGAGAAACGAAGGAGGGCGCAGAGCCTCAGCGCTCGGGGGCACGAGCAACTTACGAGTAGGAGCATTCGTGTTCCCGCCACTTGGGGTGGTTTCCCCTCTCGAGCGTTTTTTGCCTCGGCGACTCGGAGTGGATGCTGGCGAAGACATGGTTGGGCGAATCCTACACGAGAGAGGAAAAGAAACCACAGCTAACCGGGAGCACCGCGCTACAAAGACTGAAAAGAATGAACGGCGGCCCCCCTCGGCCTACTCTGTTAACAGCACCCAAAGGCCACCGCGGGGACTTCGCGCAGACCAGCCTGATCCTCCTCGCAACGCCTTGAACTTTTTGGTCCGTTTTCCCCAAACAGGTTCAGCGGCGAAAAAAAATCCGCGCCAAATGGGATCACGTGACCGCGCATTTTCGCGGGCTTTCTCTCCAATCTCGCAAAGCGGGAGAAACCAGGTCTGCGCGAAAAGGGGGGAGTAAATTCCCGCATGCCTTTTGCACGTTTAATATTTAAAGGGGCGTCTTTGATTGGGGTGGATGAAGCGGCGAAAATTAGTTTTGTGGTCTTGGTGGAAGGGGCTGCTGACCAAACCATAAGGCCGCGCACCTTTCCAAGGGAATTTTTTTCCATGTTGAGTTCCCTCTATGTTCAACTGGTATCGCCCTGTCTCAAAGAATCTCCCTGCTGTGGAGTAGTATCCAATTAAATTCAAGGGAGGAGGAGGGTTGTATAAGGTTGTATGCTAATTAATGTCCCGACAGGACCAAGCGAATAAGAGTGTTCCTCTTCCTTGCGCCGGAATCTTACACCAGATTGTCCCCTCCGTTTTCAGGCGGCAATGGTTTAATCTAGTAATAATGTACAGGCAGCTTCCTCTTGCTCAAGCCAAACCCGCCGTGTTTCCTCGCGCCTGAGTTTGATTTATTCCTCTTTCGTTCCTCCTCCGTCCGGAGGCGGACTTGGTTTCGTCCGCTCCTCTCCACTTCCCTCTTGAGCCCGAGCTGGTTCCTGTTGATGCTGCCAGGGTGGGCGGCATGGCGTCCTCCCTTGTAGTCCCTGGTGGTGGGTTGCAGGGCTTCCTTTTGCAGCTGCACGACGCCCTTCGGAGCTCAGACACCAGTAGCGCCGCGCTCCAGGGCTGCGGCTTAATCCGCTCTTTAGCGGAGTCGTGTGTCACGAGCAGTGGAGACGACATCCTGGGTGTGTAAAGCGTTGATCAAGCCATGACCTGAGATGGTGCTCCTTAAAAAAGAGAAGCAAACTTCGGTGGTGATCAAGTGGAATGAGGGCTTTGGAGTGCAAATGCAAGCGACGCGTTGTTTTAGCCTGACTTCGGAATGCTGCAACGGGGGTGATGGATCCATTCCGGAAGCAGATGGTTTACTCCAGATTCAGTGGTAGTTAATTAGGTGAAACAGACGGGAAAAAAAGTTGCAGACCAGGATTATGAGCGTGCAGCTCTGGGAAGTCGGGACAATTAGAATTGCTTAGCTCCTGCATTCCCAAACGCTGTGCACCAAACAAGAAACAGTTGCTTGGTTGCAACCTTCTGAGGAATGAGTTGTGCAGGCGAACATAAATCGATTTGTTATGCAGATACCAATTACAACATTTTATTTAGGGCATTCTTTTACAAAAGGAGGTTTATTTAAATTACGTTAAGCTGCTTTGCAGGGCTAGGTTCTCAAAAAAAAGGGATATACAAAGCTATTGCCATCTTGGTATTTTTTGATAAAGCTGCTGGAACAATCTGGTTTTTGAAGCAACAACAGCTATAGGTTAACAACCTTCATTGGCTCAGCAACTGTGAAGACTTGAGGACTTCAACTCCCAGAATTCCTGAGTTAGAATGCTATCTGGGCAATTCTGGAAGTTGCAGTCTTTAAAATTGCTGAGCTTGAGAAACACTGAGAATGTTGGACTGGGGATTGACTCGGGGATTGATCTCTTGCTGTTTCTTGGTGTAATCCGAGAAAGTTTGTGAGAATGAAATGACTGGCCAGTCACAATGGCTAACAGGAAGGCTGGCAAGAGTTAATAGAATAGAATATAGAATAACACAGGAAGAGATCTTGGAAGGAGCCTTGGAGGTCTTCTATTCCAAACCCCCTGCATAGGCAGGCAACCTTATACCATTTCAGACAAATGCTTGTCCAAGCTTTTCTTAAAAACCTCCAGTTTTGATGCATCCACAATTTCTGGAGGCAAGTTATTCCACTGTCACTG
The DNA here is from genome assembly GCA_015471245.1 of Laticauda colubrina. Lineage (NCBI taxonomy): Eukaryota > Metazoa > Chordata > Lepidosauria > Squamata > Elapidae > Laticauda > Laticauda colubrina. Next base: position 51,028,666 of record BLBF01000002.1, read on the forward strand.
TCAGGAAATTTCTCCTTAGTTCTTAAGATTGCTTCTCTCCTTGATTAATTTCCCTCCATGCTTCTTGCCCTACTCTCAGGTGCTTTGGAGAATAGCTTGACTCCCTCTTCTTTGTGATACTGGAACACTGCCATCATGCCACCCCAGTCCTTTTCATTAAACAAGACATAATCCAATGCCAGCAGATGTATAGTTATGCGCATTTCAGGGTAGCAGATTCCCCACTAGTTTAGTTTAGCATGATGTATATATAATAACTTGCCTTAACTTTTTACACTGCATTTAGATTTTTCCCTGCATCTGTGATGTGGAGAATCCAGAGCATGATCCTTGTTCCCAATATGACATGTATTTTCTTCGTTACATTCATAGAATATTATATTCTGTAGCCCTTCATTTGGAAATGCAGGTAGTTCTTACAATTGGGACCAGAATTTCCATTAAATAAGTTATGCCTCATTTTACAAGCTTTTTTGCCATTGTTAAGCAAATCACTGCCATTGTTAAATGAATCATGCATAATTAAGTGAATCTAACTTCACAAGCTGACTTTGCTTGTTGGAAGGTGGCTGGGAAGGTAACAGGGTGATGTTGTAACCCAGGGACACTGCAAATCAAAATATATGGTCATTGCCAAGCACCCAATTTTCACCATGTGACCATGAGGAATTTGCAATGATTATAAATGAGAAGACCGATCATGTCACTTTTTTTAGTGTCACTAACTTTGAATGGTTGTTAAACCAGTGGTTGTAAGTTGAAGATTACCTATTTGTTTAATTCATTAAAATATTAATCTACATTCTTCTTTCAGCGTTGCAGATTTCACTGGTGTTTTCGAAAGAAAATGGACTGCTATCATTTATTTATAAGTCGCTGAGTGTTGAAGATGTAAGTTAAAAATCTAGGGTTGAAACTACTTTTTAAATAGTCTAGCCTTGTTAAATATTATTTCTAGACAAATTAGGTATATTTTGTTAATGTTGGCAGTTGTTCTAATTGCTGCTTCAAAAGCTGTGTGTAGCAATTAAATGATCTGAGACTATAGTGTGTATGTGTGTGTATGTGTGTGCGTGTGTAATGTTCATTTCATAAGACTGATATGAAGCCTTATTTTGCCGGAATGAATTCTTAATGAAGATGATTTTTTTTTTAGTTTAGAGAATGCAGAGAAGAAGCATTAAAATTTATTCTTGCCTTTGTGGAAAAGATTGGCCCCAAAATTCAACTTTATGCACAAGATGTAAAGGTAGGTCAAAGAAAATTATTTTACATTTTTTTAAATGTCAAACTAGATAATTTTGCTAAGCAAAGTAGAATTAATGTTAGGATTAAAATATGAATAGTTAATTTTAAAAGCTAATGGTTTCCATGAAATTCTTGAATTATTTGTTCAGTTGAAACTCAAATATGAGATGATATTGGGACTTACCTATACTTCACGAGAAATATTTAAAGTTTCTCAAATGAAAACTTAGAACTTCCAAACAGATTAGATGTAAAAATTGTATTCTGGATAGAAGTTGGGAAAATAGGAAACATGATTTATATTTTATCTTAATTTCATAATTTATCTTCAGAATGTGTCCTTTTAAGTATAAAAGTCTGTAACATGCTGATCTTTTTGAGTCTGAACCAGTGGTGGGATTCCATTTTTTTTTGCTACAGGTTTAGTGGGAAAGGATACTATAAAATCTCCAGTCAGAGGTGGAATTTGCTGGTTCTCTGAACTACTCAACATTTCCGTATCTGGTTCTCCAGAACTGGTCAGAACCTACTGAATACCACCTCTAATCTGGACAATCAATTGTGATTGTAACCTACTGTCTCAGTCTACAAATTGTACTATTGTAATATTGTTATTAACATTGTTTTAATTTTATATTAATATTAATGTTAATAGTATTTATTATAATTATAATCTAATATTGTTAATGATTCCAAATAGAACAATAGACGTCTATCAATTTCACATTCTCTTGTTTTTACCACTGGGATGTTCTGAATGGATGTCTTTTTATGAATACTCTCAAATATTGAAAAGAGAAGATTTAATTTAGCCCCAAATGTATAGAAAAGACATTCCTGGTACCTGGCTTTTGATTAATGCAGTTGAGCAATGTGAAATATTCTAATGTCCAAAGTTTGCAAATTTGCATTGGTATCTTTGGATAGTTAATATTTTTGAATGTAGTTAAATAATGAAGAACAATTACCTTACCAACTCCATATTTAAGTTAGAGGATTTTGGTTGCATTGTTACTATATAATAATATATTTTTTGTCTTTTAAAAATTAGAGGATATGTGTTACTGCATATACAAAAGACAGATCAGCAAAATGTGGAATTCCAGCTCTAGAGCTACTGATCAAGGTAAAATCAATGGCATTGATTGATCAATGGCAATTTTAAAAAAATTATTTTCCATTCTAACCCTTTACATGTTGAATATCTTTGTAGCTGCTTCAAAAGTTACAATCATCATATGCAATGGTAGACATGAAGGTTGGAGAAATCTTCAACAAATTTTATGGAGAAATTGCGATAAAAAGTAAAGTGCCTGATACAGGTAATATTTAACTTGTCTGTCAGTAACTAAGATTAAAAGGTATTTAGCAAATATCGTAAATTAGCTTGTGTCCCAAAGAATAAACAGATTGAAATTTATCCTGACAAAATGTTTCTAATAAGCCTCTAATAAGGTGTAAGTAGTATTGAAAGCAAGGAATGATGGTAACATATGTCATTGATTTTGTACACATTGATTCCTACTTAATTATTTTTAAAATTCATGCACAACTTAACATCTTTTTAAAAATGTGCCAAACATCCAGATTTATTTTCCAGGTGATGCAGAACAGACCAGCCTAAGGAACATGGCATGACAATAAGTTGTAATGTTTTCTTCCAAAATGTAGTTGGATAAAGAAGAGTATTATGTTAGTTTCTGGCTTGATCAGGGAAGAAATAGTCTTTTCACATACTTTATTTCTTACCTGAGTCATTAAAAAATTATTGCTGAAAGTCTGAGCAATAAGTACCATCTTGTGGCAGACTCTTTCCTTTTATCAAATTTATTTGTAATTTGGCAAATTAAAACCCAGTTGTAGAAATATATACAGTGAGATTGACACCCCTTAGGATAATGTATACAGATGCCAGTAAGAACTTGGAAACCTATATGTTGCTCTGTATTAAATCCTCTATTTGATGATGGGGGAAATAATTGGGGTAATTGACCTAAAATATAAAGTGATTTAAGATGCTATTTTTTTTAAAGTGTTGGAAAGGATTTATGAGCTCTTGGGAGTCTTGTGTGAAGTTCAGCCTAGTGAAATGATTGACAATTCTGAAAAACTATTCCGTGCTTATCTGCTAGAATTAAAAGTACAGGTAAGAAAGGGGTTTGCATTTGGGATGGAAGGTTGAGGTTGATTTCTTAAAAGTGTTGTTAATGCTGTCTCTTAATACCTCATATACAGATTTTAAATTATATGTTCATTGTATCAAAGTGAATAGATATTTTTCCATATGTGTAGGTTTCCAGGCTGATCCAATTACTCAATATTAATAAAGCTTATTTAATAAGGTCATCAGAGTATTTTGCTTTTAGATGTGTACATTTCCTTTTATAAATATGCAGCATGTGATTAATAGGAATTGGCAGAAGTGAGACTTATAATTAATGCAAATTTAATAAGTAAGATATTTGCTGTTTTTGTACATACATTTAGTATTTTTAAAATGAGAATTCAGAAATCTGTATATTACCATGTTTCTCACAAAATAAGCCGGGCCTTATTTTTTTTTTTGACCGCTGAAAAAACGGCTAGGCCGTCTTTTCAGAGGTGACTTAATTTCCTCCCCCACCTAGAGTGGCCCATACACACGTACCTCGCCGCGAGGCCGCTTCTATCAGCCGATGAAAGCTCCCCGAAGGCAGAGTCCCCAGCTGCTTCAGGGCGTGGTGTGGCTGCCCGTGTCACCTCACCTTTAGGCAGTCTCTTTCGGGAGATGGAATGCAGTCACCAGCCACTTGCAGTCACCACCAGCAAATGCAGTCACCAGCCAGTTTGATCGGCCGGTAGAAGCAGCCTCGGGGCAAGCACACACACATACACTTCCCTTGCCACAAGGCCACTTCTATCGGCAGACGAAAGCTCCCTTGAAGGCAGAATCCCCAGCCGCTTCAGGGCGAGGCATGGCTGCCTGTGTCCCCTCGCCTTTAGGCAGTCTCTTTTGGGCGATGGAAGCTCCCCAAATGCAGTCACCAGCCACTTCGATCAGCCAGTAGAAGTGGCCTCGGGGTGAGCGCAGAAACTCAGGCACTCCCCTCGCCACAAGGCCGCTTCTATCGGCAGACAAAAGTTTCCTTGAAGGCAGAATCCCCAGCCGCTTCAGGGCGAGGCGTGGCTGCCCGTGTCCCCTTGCCTTTAGGCAGTCTCTTTTGGGTGATGGAAGGTCCCCAAATGCAGTCACCAGCCACTTCAGTTGGCCGGTAGAAGCGGCCTCGCAGTGAGGGAAGTGTGTGTGTGCGCTCACCCCGAGGCCACTTCTACCGGCCGACTGAAGTGGCTGGTGACTGCATTTGGGGAGCTTCCATCGCCCAAAAGAGACTGCCTAAGGGTGAGGGGACACAGGCAGCCACGCCTCGCCCCAAAGCAGATGGAGACTCTGCCTTCAAGGGAGCTTTCGTCTGCTGAAAGAAGCGGCCCCACAGTGAGGAGAGAGAGAGTGTGTGTGTGTGTGTGTGTGTGCGCTTGCCCTGAAGCCACTTCTAACGGCCGATCGAAGTGGCTGGTGACTGCATTTGGGGAGCTTCCATCGCCCGAAAGAGACTCTCCTAAAGGCGAGGGGACACGGGTAGCCACGCCATGCCCTGAAGCGGCTGTGGACTCTGCCTTCAGGGAGTTTCTATCAGCTACCGAGGTATTCTAACCTAGGCTACCTGCAGGGCACTCCTCAAGGCAATTTTTCTCCCCATCCCCCCTGCCCTTCCCCCACCCATTTCTCTTTACCTCGTGTAGTTCTAACGAAAAATATGAGAAATGGCGGGGAAATGCATGATTTAAATAGGCCTAAATTTTGGGGGCGGGGGCTTAATTTCACCTCATGCCTAGAAATCATGCTGGGCCTTCCTATTGGTGGAGGCTGTATTGTTGGAGAAACACAGTACATTGGATTAAATTTTTCTTTATAATGAAGGACAAAAATAATTTGCATAGCTGGTATTAAAATAAAAATAGATAAAAAGGACGCTAAACATTTTTGTAAAAGTATTAGAAATTATATGTAAGCTTCTGGGAATCAGTTTATCCTTTATTTACTTACAGTTTATAATCTATATGTACATTTTTCTGTTGCTTACTTACATAGTACTATTTTATACATAATTAAAACTTGTATGTGTTCTAAACCTTTTTAAAACTGAAATAAAACAACTGATCCATATATGCAGTATATCAGAGTGATGAATATATCTCTTATTGCTGTAGAAATTAGCTTGTTTCTAACAAGGGCAGATTTTATGAACCTATCTTTTAGTATCAACGATTCATTTATAATAGAAGTCTGTTTATTTGACATATATAAATGGTGTCAATTTGCCAGAATTGCCAAATAACTTCTTTAAAGGCAGTTGATAAGAACTTGGTTAGTGCTGTCACAACCCTCTATAATTTACTGGTTATTTATGTGTCAACATTTCCTGGATTATTCATCAAATAACGGTGATGAAACTATTCTTTGGTACCCCATTATACATCAGAAGTACCACATTTATTCCATAATCTGACAATAAATGCATTGCTAAAATGTTGACATTTATTATTATTGTTACTTCAGATCCCTATTTTTTTAGTACAATCATTTATTTTCTCATTTTCAGATGACCTCTGCAACAAAGCAACCTAAGTTCGCTATTGTAGCAGGGTGTCTGAAAGGACTGACTGCACTTATGTATAATTTTACCAAATCCATGGATGAAGGTATAATCTTTATTTTACTAAAATAACTCAATAACAAAAAAGCGTACAATTTTGTTCCCATTAAAATTGTGTTTCACCAAAAAGGCTAAATCTCTTAAGGGTGGACGCATGGAAACATTGTCAAGGTTGGAAAATTCATGTCCCAAGCCATCCAATTTAAATCTTGTTTCACTGTTTGGAATAATTTGTTTCAAGATCAGACCACTTTCAGTAAAGTGAAAATGGCGAAATTTGTAATTTAAAAAATGTTGAACAATTCGCACACTTATATTTAAGATGAAAAGCCTTGCTGACAGCTTATTAAGCCCATGTCACACTGAACCAACAGATGCAAAGAGAATGTAAAACGGACAAAAAACCTTGCCATCCATTCGAAAACGCGATGTACTCACTGCCTCCGTTTTGCTTCCTCTCTATCCGTCCAGCATCTGTTTATTGACATTTCATCCGCTCCAAAAGTTTTGGGCTGCCTAAAACTTTTGCGCGGAAAATGTATCCAGTTCGTCCGTTCTGCATCCACTACGCATCCGTTACGCATCCGCTATATCCGCTAGGCATCCGTTCCGCATCCGCGTAACTCCATCCGTCCGGACGCAGGGAGGAAGTGGAACGGATGCAGAACGGATGCCTAGTGGATGCAAAACGGAAACAAAGCGTTTAAAACGGAAAAAATGTTCGCAGAGGGGACCTATCTCGGATATTAAGGATGTCTAGAGGATGCCTAGAGGATGCCTAGCGGAAAACCTATACTGCCTATAAAAAGGGGGAGCAACTCGCCTGCATCTCACTTTCAGAACAGCAGCCCAGCGGTGCAGACCTCTGCAGCTTTCATCTGCCTCTTGCTCTTCCACAGCATCCAGTCATGTCCACCGTGGATTGTAACAAAGTCCTTTCGGCAGCCACCATCGTTCTGCAACAGTGCGAAGCCATCTGCAGGCTCTGTGAACTTTACTGCGAGAAGAAAAGGAGCCACCCAAAAAGAGTCTGGATCCGAAGATGGTTCGCCAGAAGAGCAGAGGACAGACTGTAGAACAGTCTGATGGTGGAGCTCAGGAACGAAGACACTCGGGCGTTCCAGAACTTCATGAGGATGCCTCCAGCCATGTTTGACGAAGTTGTGCAGCGGCTGACACCCAGGTTGACCAAGGCAAACACCAGCTTCCGGCCCAGCCTGGAACCTGGGCTCAAGGTGGCACTCACTCTGCGCCACCTGGCCTCAGGGACCTCCTACAGGAGCATGCAGTACGGCTGGAGGGTGCCATCCAACACCATCAGCATTGTGGTCAGAGAAGTGGTGCAGGCCATCATCGAAGAATACAAGGAGGAGCTCCTCCAGTACCCCTCCACTGAAGAAGGATGGAAGAAAGTTGCAGAGAAGTGGTATCAGAAATGGAACTTACCACACACCGTTGGAGCCATAGATGGCAAGCACGTGGCCTGCAAATCTCCAGCCAACTCAGGGTCCACTTATTTCAACTACAAGGGCTTCTTCAGCATCATCCTCTTCGCCATGGTCGATGCTGACTACAAGTTCATGTACATCGATGCTTCAGGCAGCGGCTCATCTTCAGATGCCCAGGTATACAACGCCAGTCACCTCAAGGAGGAGCTGGAACGCAACCTCATCGTGGGCTTCCCAGATCCAGAACCCCTGCCCAACACACAAGATGTGCCCTACTTCATCGTGGGGGATTACGCCTTCCCCCTCACAACCTACCTCATGAAGCCCTACACCTCCAGACTCCTCACCCGTGAAGAGAGGATCTTCAACTACAGGCTGTCCAGGGCAAGGCGGGTGGTGGAAAACGCCTTTGGCATCCTGGCCAACAGGTTCTAGGTACTTCTCACCACCATGCAGCATTGCCCAGAGACCGTCAGGAGGATCATGGAAGCTTGTTGCATTCTGCACAATCTCATGCGCACCCGCTACCCAGTCTTGCAGAGCAGGCTCGTGGACCTCCAACAAGGCAATGGGGACATGGAGCCTGGGGAATGGAGGCAAGGGCAAAACCTGATCGACACTCAGGATATGCAAGGCCCCAACAGAGCCTCACATGAAGCGAAGAAGCAGCGCAACCCCCTGAGACAATGGTGCAACTCCCCAGCTGGAGCAGTGGAGTGGCAAGACAGGATGGTAGATGCTCAATGGATGCTTCCTTCAGCCTGTCTCATCACACGGATGAGATTGGGCCATGTATGTTGGGTGGGCCTACAATGAACAGGGCGTTTAATAAAGAGTTGTGTTTATGTTGACGTGTGGATAATTTTTACATTATTATTGATAATAAAGGGCCGTAGGTGTGGCACCTGGGAGGGTGGACCATGCAGTCCCACTATGCTTGCACTGGAGGTTTATCTATCCCACAGCTATTACCCATCCCACAGGTATCCCTGCCCATCCCACAGCTATCTCAACCCATCCCACAGCTATCTTAACCCATCCCACAAGCATGCAAAGGCTTAAACCATTTCTAAAAGTTTCCAGCAAGACTTTATGAAAAAAATGAAGCAAGTGTGTGAATCAAAAATAGACTTTATTAACAAAAAGCTATTAGACAAAAATGAGTCTCTGGCACTCCTCTTGGTCGCTCAGTCTCAGGGGTGAAGGGTGCAGGTGCTGTGGAGGCGGCTGGTCCTGGAGTGTTTGTCATCAGCTCCTCCAGAAGCAGAAGCAGCAGAAGCCCCAGCCCCAGAAGAGCGAGCCCGTGCTGCAGAAGCCCCAACAGAACCAGAGTGAGGGCCAGGGGGCGGGATGATAGCCCTGTCCCTCTTGCCAGGGCTGGCAGCAGATGGCTGAGGCTTGCTGTGCTTCCGCATGGTTGTGAGGTTGCTGGCTGGCAGGAACCAAGGCTGGCAGGAAGGCTGGCAGGAAGGCTTGCAGGCAGGCAGGCACCAAGGCTGGCAGGCAGACATGAACCAAGGCTGGCAGGAAGGCAGGCAGCAAGGCTGGCAGGCAGACCGGCTGGCAGCAAGGCTTGCAGGCAGGCTGGCAGCAAGGCTGGCAGGGAGGCTGGCAGCAAGGCTGGCAGGCAGGCTGGCAGGGAGGTTGGCAGGCAGACATGCAGGCAGGGCAGGCAAGGTAGTCGATGTGTCTGGCAGCAGGTCTTTCCTTTGAATGGCGACCTGCTTCCGAGCTGCTTCCGTTATATCCACGGGACTGACGCAATGCATCCTCCCCGCATGCGCAATTAACGCCAGGCATCCATTAGGCTTCCGCTGTGCATCCGCTGTATCCCTTCGACGTCCGCTCTGCATCCGCTCTTTCCGTTCCGCATCCGCTTTGCTGAGCCCCCCCAGAAGCCCAGCGGTTGCGCCATCCGCTCCCATCCGTTCCCATCCGCTGGGCTTCCGTTCTGCATCCGCTTTGCATCCGCCCTGCGTCCTCCCCGCGTCCGTGTTATCCGCTCCGGTTATGCAAATTTTTGCCCCTTTTGATTGCGGATAACAACAGATGGAACATTTTGCTCATCCGCTGTGTCCTTTTTGCATCCGTTGGGCAGTGTGACATGGGCTTTAACTATGGAAACTTTCTATGAATTACTTTCTTGCTTTGTTTGATACTAAAACTGATTTATCAATTTGAGAAGCATTCGTATAAAACAAATGTAAGGATACTTTTCTAGATTACTTCATGTATAAAAGTAGCCTACAAATATTTAGAATCATCAAAGGTGATTTTGTGACTTCTTTGATCTTGGCAATTTGTTTTGGAATAGCCTTAATTCTCTTTATTTAATCTGTTGTAATGTAGGTGTATACTTTGCTTTTTTTCCTTTTTCAAAAATTATTTTTAGATTGTTCAAATGTCTGCATTTTTAGTGCTCTTTCCAAGTAATTAGTTCTGTTAGGATCTTAAAGCAGATCAACAGATATTTCAGTGTTTGGATTTCTTCTTTGAAGGTTTATAAAATTGGGATATGTGAGAGTAGAGTAAAGTAGAACAAACTGATAAAAATTTAAAATTTCCAATTGTTGTCTACAGTTCATTCTGATAATTTTCTAGGCTTTATGATGCATCTATATGGAGATTTTATATTTCCTTCAATAGCAGAAGTAGAATGGACCAAAATGGGAATGCCTTAGATTGGGGTGGATCTTGCCTAATGATTGGTGGGATTTGATTATCAATGACAATGGGGAATGCTAGGATTTCCGCTGCTGAGCGATGCAGTTACATGATGTTGCACCATATTACTTAGCAACAGAAATTCTGGTCCCAATTATTGTTTGTTAACCAAGACTTTACCTGTATGCTAAAATAAATATGGTGGCTTAGTTTGTTAGGAAGTCCTTGTTGAATCAAAGCAATATGTTGGAATAAAGTATCTGACTTTTATGACGTGAGAAAAGGATTAAATTCACACCTCTGTCATTACTGTGTTTATATGGTTCGTCTATCTACAGATCCCCGAACATCAAAAGAGATCTTTGATTTTGCAGTGAAGGCAATAAGTCCAAAGGTATATATCGTGTCTCTTCTAACTTCTTAAAAGAAAATTCTGACATGTTAATTTGACATATTATTCTTATTCTGAACTTTTTAAATTGCAGATTGATTTAAAAAGATATGCAGTGCCTCTTGGTAAGAATTTATTTTCTTATGAAATAGTTGTGTGATGACAAAATAGTTTATGTGATAACATATTGAGTTTGTGTTCTTTAGATATATTTTAATTTCAGCTCCTGTTATCATCCAGTATAATCACAATTTAGCCGAGGCTGACATATGCCTTACATTTATAAATACCTAGATATATCACATGTTTTTTCCCCAAGGAAATATTTAAAAAATAACAAAATAGATAGCAATTGAACAATTTTTTCAAAAGTAATTTTATAAACAAGGAATCATTCAAAACTGTTAAATTTTACTATATATTTACTATATTGGATATAATTGAAACAAAATAGTCAATATAAATTAAAATGTTTACTTTACAGCTGGTCTGCATTTATTCAGTAAGCACGCTGAACAATTCAGCACTTGTCTTTTAGACAATTATGTCTCCTTATTTCACACAATGTCCAAATGGTGTGGCCATCAAAATGCAGAACTCAAGAAAGCTGGTCATTCTGCGTTGGATTCATTTCTTAAACAGGTACAAAAAATACAGCTGTTATCTGGCAGAATTCCTAGAATATAAATATTATAGTGAGAAAGTCTACATATAAGTTTGCCCCTTGTGGTCAGAAATGAGTTATGCATACTTGTTCTAGTTTGGCATACGTTTTTCAAGAAGAATGGAACGGCTTTAGATCAGTGAGTTCAAAAATGTTCAGAATCTACCTTGGGCAATCATATTTTGTGTTTTTTCTTCCCTTTTATGTTCATTAATATTAGACTGGCTTCAGAGTTGTGAGGGTCTGTAAGTTCCATGAAGGCATGGAGAGGTCATCCAGAGTTTATTCACATTTTTAAAAGCAGATTTTTCTGTCATCTTAAACAATATCTGGTTTCATAGCCTGTAGGATTGTAGGTCTCTTAAAAGTGTTATTATGTTACTTTTAATGTCAATAGATTATTGCTTCTTTTTCCTTCAAATGTGTTAGCGTTTTATTACATAATTTTGGAAAACAATTAGCAATGTTAATAATAGATAAATATTAGACTGTGGAAAATATTTCAATATTCAAATGATAACATTACTAATTTTATGTATGATTTTAAGGTTTCATCAATGGTTGCCAAAGATGTTGAAATGCATAAGAGCAAGTTACACTTCTTTATGGAAGAATTTTATGGTATCATCAGAAATATGGATGTCAACAACAAGGAATTGTCCATTGCTATTCGTGGTTATGGACTATTTGCAGCGGTATGTAATTTTTTTCATGATATAAAGGTATTCTGAAGGAATGCAATGTTACAAATGGGAATAAAGTTTTATTTTACATATCTGTTAGATCATGTTCTGTAGAAATTTTGCTAATTGTTTATTTTGTTTTAATGAAATTTAAAAATACAAAGATTAAAAACTCAACATATCCTAAGAAAAATACAAAAAAGGTTAAAAATGCAAAGAGAAAAAGAAAAAAAGGGAGAGAGAAGGCGAAAACAGAAAATATATTAAAAAGAAGAATGAAAGAAAAATATAAAAAGAAATTATTTCCATCTTTAGCAACAGAAGTACAATCATTTTCAATAATTAAACACTTTAATATTCCAACCAAATATTTCTTCATCCCATATAGAAATCTTGTTAATTCCTGTGCTGTACTACTAGTAAAATTCTGCTTGCTGTGAAAACGAACACTAGGAACATTGGAAATATAGAAGGGGATTTTTAACTAAGAATCTGCCCCTTTTCTTTAAATTTAGTTTCCTTTATATACAAAAATAAAATTACTAAATACATTTTGAACATGTTCTTTTATGGCTGGAGCTCTTAAATTAGAAACGGATAGTCATGAAGACTTTTTATAAATATTTTGTGTAGAAGACACAGATGCCTTCTGTTCCAAGCTAGTTTTTTTTAACTGGTTTTAGGAGACTTACTGAAAAATAACTTTTTGAATAGTTGAGGATGCTGTTGATTCTTGTAGTCCTATGCAGTTGGGAATTCATTCCACTCATGCAACTAGATGTTGAAATTCAAACCAATATAAGATCCAACATTATATTAAAAGTTTTGATTTTGCAGAAGATTGACAAAAAAGTAGTTTCCTTTAGATATTATGTTATATCCCACTTAAGTTCTTTTGTGCTAATCTTCAAATTTGTGCATAAATATTACTAAATATTTAATGCATTATCAGAATGCTGGAGAAGAACTTCATACAGGTAGTGTTCAATTTAAGATTGCAACTGAGCCCGGTATTTTTGTTGCTAGGTCAGACATTTTTAAGTGAATTTTGTCTTTCCATATTGTTAGGTAATCATTGCAGTTCTAGGTTGGTAAAGAGTTGTTGTGTTAATCTGTCTTCATTGACTTTGCTTGTCAGAAAGTCACAAAAATTATTCCATGATCCTTGGACACTTTCAAAAATATGAGTGTCAGGCAGTCCTGACAATGAGTCAGTTGCCAACTGTCTGAATTTTGATCACATGACCATGGGGATGCCACAATGCTCATAAGTGAAAAATGGTTATAACACACTCTTTTCAGTGCCATGGTAACTTCAAATGATCACTAAACAGACTGTTATAAGCTGAGGATTATCTCTATTCAATAGGTAGAAGATGTTTTAAACAAACTGTCTTCAAGACCATTTTATACATTTCTCTGTATTTTTTATATCAAATTACTTCTACTGAATATTGAGTAGAACATTTCAAAGAAGTCAGATCATGTGAAATAACTTTTGGACAATATACATTAACAAATGATTTAATAATTTCTAAACAAATTTTGACACAGTCCATAAGAGGAATAAAACAATCCAGAATTGTCCATTCTGGATCCAATTAGGGATAATTCATGAATTTTACATATACCTAACCTTAAACCCTATGTACTAATTTTTGTATTTGCTCCACTTTAAAGCCTTGTAAAGTTATCAATCCAAAGGATGTTGACTTCATGTATGTGGAACTCCTTCAGCGCTGTAAGCAAATGTATTTAACTCAGGCAGAAACAATTGATGATCATGTGTATCAGCTTCCAAGCTTTCTTCAATCCATTGCAAGTGTTATATTCCACTTGGACACTGTAAGTAAGCAGTTTAAACCTAATTTCTGAGGCTATTGGTATGTTTGGGAAATACATGGACCTCCGTTGATGAAGATGCTAATATTATTTTTTTGTTGAAAAATACAACAAATGTTAGAAATTTTAAAAAACAGGAAACTGCTTAATTCTGATATCTCCTCGTGTTTTTCTTCTAGATTCCAGAGATATACACTCCAGTTCTTGAACGTCTTATGATAGTTCAAATAGATAGCTTCCCACAATATAGCGCCAGGATGCAAACCGCATGTTGTAAGTCTATTGTGAAAGTATTTTTAGCTTTGGCAGCAAAAGGCCCTGTATTGTGGAGTTTTATGAGCACTGTTGGTAAGTATTCTATAGTGTACAACTGTGTATAGTTCCTTTGACTTCAGTATGAATTTGGGTTTGAACAACATTATAAATTTAAGAAAGTAGTAATGATAGTAAGCTTAGGTATTTCCTGATAATTGCTATTTAACTTTTGCAATTAGAATATGTACTATTAAAAGATTTGCATTTTTCAATACAACTGTTCAATTTGGATTTGGATTTCTGAAAAATAGTTTTTCTGAACTCCCATCATGCTCTCCTACCATTTTGTAGGACATTACTTTGCTGACATTCAGTTATTTTTTAAAATTCCTCCCTGATCATTATGACTTAATATTAGTTTCACTTATTTTTTTCTTTCATCATTCCTGTAATGAAAGGGCTTTCCTATACCTTAATGAAGTTTGATTTAGGCTTAACAAAATGTATGAACCCATTTAGTAAACTAAGCATATATGAACACTGTGGCTTACACAGTAAACTGTGATTTTAAAATCTTGGCTTAGAGTTTTATATCAATTCCAGTTTCTAATGCTACTTTGTTATAGTTTTCTTTTGACTCAGGTATTTCCCCTGTTTTTAAGTGCTAGAAGATAAGAGGTTCCATGTTTCCATCTTAGTTTAGTTTTGCTTAGACTGGATTCTAGATGAGAGCAAGATGCTGGGTCAGAAATCACCTTTTTTACTTTTTATTTTTTTATGATGAAATAAGGGGGAAGACTTCTTGTTTATAAATAGGGTGATTGATACTGTCAGAAATTAGCAAGTGATTAGTCAGAAGGGAGCAAATAATGAAGTTGATAATCTTGACAAGTCAAGGAAATACGTTCCATGAGTTGCCATGCAAAAGGGCTTAGAAATTACAGAAAAATAGTGGTAATGGCTAGTTCAACATGATAATGGATGCTGTAAATCTTGTTCAGTTAACTGGACTCTTTTAACATTCATTACTATCAATGTAAAAGGAGAAAGCAGAGTTTTTAGAAGTCTTTTTTCATTTTCTTTGAATATAGCAACTAATACAAAGTTGTCATTGTAAAGCTTAATTGTGAGTATAACTAGTGCTCAACTTATGACTATTTGTTTAACAACAGCTCCAAGTTACTATAGCCTTGACAAAATGGCTTGCATTCCATCCTTGAAGTTACAATTCTTGCACCACTCTTGTGATCACATGATTGCAATTTGGGCATTTGGCAACTGGCTTGCATTTACTTAATTTACTTGCTTAGCCATCGAAATTCAGGTTCCAATTGTGGTCATAAGTCAAAAACTACCTGTTGCAAAAGCATGTCATAAAATTGGGTTCATATTTAGGTTCCAGATAAGTACAGCAGATTGATCATTGCAATATCCATTTCCCCCCTGTAATGAACATAGAATTTTTGTTGCATTAGGACATTAGCAGTATTATTTGAAGCCAGCTTATTGAAATACCAAATTAAAACAAACTGTCTTCATTTTCAGTGCATCAGGGTTTAATAAGAATCTGTTCAAAGCCACTGGTCTTTTCAATGGTAAGTTTACTGGGATTTTGTGGAATTAAATGTGTATCTTCAGCATTAGAAAATTATTATTTGCAATTTAGGAGCAATTATTGAGTTATGAATTTCAACAAAGTTATCCCTTTTTTGTGTGTAGTTCAGCACAATACTGCCACTGAGGAGTGCCACTGTATAGTGTGGGCAAAGGGGCAAAGAAGGAGCTGGAGATAGGGGAACAGGGGAGTAGAAACACCCCCATAGTTATAAATGCATTCCAGGTTGCCCGGAATGTTGATCATGTGACCATGGGCGTAATGCAGTGGCCATAACTTTGGGAACCAGGCACAAGTACAACTGAGCAAATTATCATTAATCATTATTTATATCCATTTTTAATTTTCATTTGCCTATATATGAATGTAACCCTTTTGATTTCTATTGCAAGAAACAAATAGGGATGTATTAAGATATATTAAGAACCATTCACCACTTTTCAGTTAATTTATATTATACCAGTCATTTTTTTCATGAGATAAAGGCATTTTGAAAAATATTTCAGTATGTCTGGCAAAATGTTCCTGCTTATTTATTATCATGGAGTCTAAAATTAAGTATTGAAATTTACATAATTTTACTTACAGTTACTTTAACATTGCAATAATGTCTTTCAGGATTTTTTTGGGAAGAATATTTCTAAATCAGAAGAATATGATTCATCTGGAGAAGTAAGGACTGGGAAATGGAAAGTGCCTACATATAAGGATTACCTGGATCTCTTTAGAACCTTACTTGGCTGTGATACAATGAAGGTAAAAAAAAAACTTTACCAAAGTTAAGAATAATAATTAATTAATTGTTATAATTTATGATACAATATCTCCTGGGAAAAACTATAAATAGTTTTGTCTCCTGGAACACTATTTCTTTCACATTCATCTTATAAGAGATGATAATTGTTCAAAGTTTTCTTTTTGCTCATGTCCAGTTCAATATTTCTGAGGTCTCATATAAATGTTAAGATCAAACTTGCTAGGCATGAACACAAATGGCCTCTCCAGTGCTTTTGTAGATGCAATATATGCAGTTAAATCTTTCTTGTAAACAAACATTGAAATATACAATGCCATAAATACATTTTACCCAAAAAAAGTTGTAGAACTCCAATGTTTGGGATTTCTATATACATAACACTTATTTTAAAATATTATCATTTTTCTGATAAATTGGCAAAAACCCAACACAGTATGCATTAGCAGAGTTTTCTTTCTTCTCTATTAAAGGACATCCTATTGGCAGATGAAATCTGTTTAACTGAAAATTCACTATTACAGTCTCTAAATCATCTGTTATATGATGAACTCATTAAATCTGTCATAAAAATAATTGATAAACTGGATCTTACAGTTCAGAAACAAAACTTTAATGAAGAGAAGGTAGGTTTTACTTTTTAAAAAAAAGATATATATATATATATATATATATATATATATATATATATATAGAATTATTTTGTCTTTTCCCCCATATTATTGTTTTCAAGATCTCTTACTGGGTTTTTGTTCTTTGAGAAGTTTGCAAGAATTTTATAATAGACATTTTGGCAAACTTGAAAATCAGTTCCAAAACTGCTTCTGATATTCTCTTTTTCAGGATGGAAATGAAGGGGATGCCCATCTGGCAATTCCTACCTCTGATCCAGCTGCAAACCTACAGCCATCTAAGCCTAAAGACTATTCAGCCTTCATTAACTTAGTGGAATTTTGCAGGTATAAAGCAGCGGATATGCGAGATGCATCATTTAACATACTGTGTTTTTATCATTCTTACTAAAAAGCCATATCCTGGCAAAGCTTTACAAATGTACTATTTACTTATTTAGGATTTATATAGTAGTTGAAATAGTTGGATTCAACTCTTTGATTGATTGGGGTATCCTAGGTGGGGGCTTATTGAGAATTGTTTTAATTGATCATTGGTCAGATTGCTCATCTGACTTTCTAGTCTACTTGTTTTTGTTCCTATTTCCAAACTTACACAGAGAGATCCTTCCAGACAAGCACATTAAATATTTTGAATCATGGATTTATTCATTTGGTTATGAGCTGATTATACAGGCAACACGTTTACCTTTTATTAGTGGATTTTATAAGCTACTTTCCATTGCGATGAAAATTGCAAAGAAGACTAAATATTTTGTGGTGAGTAAGCCATTGCATGAATGATATTTTTAAGGGGGAGAGTGTCCTCAAACTTTCACTGAAGTTTTATTGGTCTGTTCACACCTTCATATGTGATTACTTCATTTTTATAAGAAAGGTAATACTGAGCCATTTTTCTGCTCCAAGTCCTTCTCTCTTCTCCCACTGAACCTATGGTTCATATTATTTCTTCATCACATTATTATTGTAGTTTTTCTCCTAATCATAATTGAGATTAATCACAAGTTTGAAGTGAATTATAAGCATTTCGGAGTTGGTCATGGTTTAGGATGATTGGGAACAATTCTGATGATTGATGTATAATCTCTCAGCTAGGTTTTGACAAATATTTGCATACAAACGAGAAGTATCATTTGGATTTTTATAATATTCCAGGGGAAAATAGGAGGAGGAAGGTGTTGGATATGTTCTCTGCCTTAAGTTATTTATAAAAATAATAAATAAATAGTTTTTAAAAGCATATTCTATTATTTTCATTTTCTGAAGATTTTTATTATATTGCAAAGCAATAAAATTTAAACACAGCATAATACACCCCCCTTGTGACAACACGTCATTCCAGTGACTTGGTCATGAAGTAAAAAGATTGTAAGTAAACAAGACGGTTCTTCCTGAGCTGCTTTTCTCCATTGAGGAACACTTCCTTAAAAAGTGCTAACCTCAAGCTAATAAGCTTAATAATTAGTTGATTACCTGGCTGCTTTAAACTGACCAAACCTTAACCAGTTTCATGCTAAAGGTTTTTGTTGCCAGGCACATGAAATTTTGTTGTAAATGAAGACATTGGTCAAAAAATAATTTTTTATTATTGTTTATTATCATCATGTCGCCGCATGGTTACTAACTAGTGTAGTCACTAAGTGCTGAGTGACTGTATTGGAAATGGTTTTAATTGGGAGATAGATTTCAACTATTTCCAGAATCTTATATCATTATTTTTGAGGCTTGATTCATTGATTGCATTTTATTTAAATATCATTCAAGTAACCAAAGACAATTGTACCCTGCTCAGAATTGAAACTTACTTTTGTTTGGTACATGGAATTGCCTAATTTGCGCTGTCCAAAAAGTTCTTTTAAAACATAAAACATAAGATGAATAAAATCTGTACAGTTAATTCTATTTTGTCTTTTGCCAGGGTGTCAGTCCAGAGAGTACAAAAAAATATCCTGAAGATCCAGAGAGGAGTTCCTGTTTTGCTTTATTTTCTAAATTTGGAAAAGAGGTTATTTATATTATTTTTTGGACTGTGCTAGTAGCATTGCAGGGTTGAAAAAGGCGAAGAATTCTAATATCTTTTCATTTATATTTTTTCTTCCTTTAAATGCATGACCTGTTGATTTTATTTAAAAGGACACTTTTGTGGGCTTATTTTAATGGAGTATTGTTGCTTTTTTTGAAGTACAGTGAATTATTTTTTACATTTATTTATTCATATGTTCAGGTAATGCCTATGTTATTTTCATTAAAACTTTTCTTACCTCAGGTAACTACAAAAATGAAGCAGTACAAAGATGAATTATTGGCATCCTGCCTGACTTTTGTGCTTTCTCTGCCATATAACATCATTATGCTTGATATCAAAGCATACATTCCTCCTTTACAGGTGGGTTAATGTGGTGATCAAATAATGTAAAAAGATTTTTTTTTTGTAATGTTGTTGGTATTCTTTCCTTCATTTCATTCATACAAAATATATTTTCATGATACTTCAATAATAGGAGCCATGGTAGTGCAGTAATTAGAATGCAGTATTGCAGGCTACTTCTGCTGACTGCCGGCTACCTGCAGATCAAATCTCACCAGGCTCAAGGTTGACTCAGCCTTCCATCCTTTTGAGATTGGTAAAATAAGGAGCCAGATTGTTTGGGGTAATGTGCTGACTCTTTAAAATAAAAGTTCCGTAAAGCACTATGAAGCGGTATATGCTATTGCTATAATACGCAGGCAGGACTGCAGCCCATCACAACAGTGAGCAAATCGATGAGAAAGCCCAAAATGTGAATGATAAATTTGGATGCTTGTTGCATCCCATGTAGTTTTATCACATCTATTTGATTCTGTGGTTTAACTGTACCTTATTCCAGGAGCAAGTCTCTTTAACAACCGTAACATTTTAAATATTTGTACAATAGTTAAGAAAATAGACCATTGTGCAGCCAAAGATAACTTCAGACGATATGGATGTTTTATATCTCCAAAATTCTTATATCTTCTTGCCATTATGCACAAACTACAGAATGCTTTTAAACTTGGTCTCAGCTACACTCCAATGGCTGATGTAGCATTGGACGCAGTGGAGAACTGGTCATCTCACATTCCCAGAAGTATTATTCAGCCTTATTACAAAGACATTGTGCCTTGCCTTGATAGTTATTTGAAAACTTCTTCATCAGCAGGTAAAAAAAATAAATATACATCCTATTTATTTACAGCAGTAAATCTAGGAATATGAAGATGTTTTAGCATCATTCAGATATTATTAAATTGTTTTAGAGTGAGTAACTTCCAAGGTATAAAGGGCTGCAATTCAACTTTTCTATAGGACTGCTTGGTGGCTGTTTATAATAGCATTGATGGAAGGTATATGTGGCCAATCATTTCTGCTGCTACTTTTTCTCAATCATTTGGGGGAGATGTTTGAGTTTAAATTAGTTTCTTGAAAAATCATAGGTCTTGTTTTAAGATTTATTATTTGCATATTAAATTTTCAGGCTTTTTTCTTTAAAATAGATGAATCTCAGAATAATTTGGAAGTGAAGAAACTTTCCAAAGCCATCCAGAAAGGAATGAACAAAGTAGTTATTCAGCATCTCAAAAAATCAAAGAATCTTAAATTGGTAAAGATTTTTCCTAATTTTCTAAAATACTAGCTTTTTATTTGCAGAAGTGATAGGCGATTTTATTATTCCAATAAAAGCTAATTGTATTATGTAAATAAGCCTTGAATAGAATTTATATATTGAAGCTTAGAATTTCTCGGTAAACAGTCAGTGATTCACATTAGATTTCATTGGTCGTAATAAAACACTCAGACAGGTTAAAATCTCATATTAAAACTACCTGCTGGCATGATCTGGCAATATCCAGAATCAATAAATATTCCATTCTAACAAAATCAAAGGATAGCATGTTCTTAAAAGGCTTCAAAATTTACAGTATTAAAGAACTTTCTGACAAAGTTTGGTTATGAAATATTGAAGATTTATAAAATTAGAAGACTTATTTTTCAAAAAACACTTTACACATGTATTATCTGCAGGCCAAAGTCAATTTTATAAAACCCTTTCTGTTGAAAACTTTCTAAATTTGATAAATAAATGTAAGATGTTCCAGAAAGATTTGTAGGTTTCATGGGTTTCTGACACAGGAAACTTAACTGTTGCAGCATTGATATATGTTTTGGTTATTTATCCCTCGATTATTGTAGTAGTCTCCTGGCAGGTGTTCCCAATTTGTGTCTCGGTTGCCTGATTTTACACCAGAATTGTGCATTTGGGATTTTAAACCTTTTCAGCTGTTTGTGTTTTCATTATATTGTTGTTATGGTTTAGGAGGAAGACCCGTCTTTAGAAGCAGTAAGAGCTAGAGTTGTACGCCTTCTTGGAACTTTGGGAGGACAAATCAATCGGCATTTAATTACAGGTAGCAATTTTATTTATATGCTTGTATATTTTTTTCTTGTTTTAAATTGTTGTACTGGTTTTGTATTTATATTGGTTTTAACTTTTTGAAAGCTGCCCAGAGTCATATATTGTACATATTCAAGTATTAGCTCATCTGCGGATAAGCCAGTTCTCAGATTTTTTAATCAGACATTCCTTTTGAAATGTGCCAGCTGCTTCTGCGGAGGAAAAGATGAAGAAATTTGTCTCCTGGGATATAGAGAAGCATCTGAATTTTGCAGTTCCATTTGTTGATATGAAGCCTATTATATACTTGGATTTATTCTTGCCTCGAGTCACTGAATTGGCTCTTTGTGCTAGCGACAGACAAACTAAGGTATTAGGCTGAATATTTTTGTTGTATTCTTTTCCTTTGAACTATTTCTTTCTGGATTGGGACTATGGTTCATCATTAAAAGTAATCTAGATATGAACGATGCAAATAAATATTCCAAAAGTATAAACTGTGAAATCTTTGAATACAGTGGCATTATTTACTTATTGATTATTGGGGGCAATATACTGATTCCGTAAATTACTCAAAGAGTGCTGTAAAGCATTATGAAGTGGTATATAGCTCTAGATGCTATTGTTATTGCATTTATATCCTGCCTTTTCTCAGAGACTTCAAGGTAACATATATAGAAGTCTGCCCTACTTTTATGCTTACAGTAGCAGCTCTGTGGGATACGTTGGGCTGACAGAAACTGGTCCAATGAATTCCATGCCAAATAGAAAGTATAACTCAATGCTTTCCTGTACGTATCCAACAGTGTAAGCATTATTCACCCCAGCTTTTTAATTGCAGGATAAAAATGTTAATTATTTGATGAAATATTAATCCCTCTCTCTACATTGTTTTTATGTTTTAAAGGAAAATTAAAGATTTAGAGTTGTAACATAATATTATTTCCCATTAAATGGTATTTTTATCAAATAGAAATTGCTGAATAATTCATGATAATGTTGATTTGAAACAATCCAATCTAGTAGCTGATCAGTATTCTCATTTTCAGGTTGCAGCTTGTGAACTGTTGCATAGCATTGTTATGTTCATGCTGGGAAAAGCTGCTCAAATACCTGAAGGACACAAGAATTCCCCACCAATGTTTCGTTTGTATAAACGTATGTTTCCTATACTGCTTCGACTTGCTTGTGATGTGGACCAGGCGAGTAAATTTCATTTTACTGCTTCAGAGAGAGATTGATTTTTGATTTTTTTTAAAAAAACCTTATGAGAGGATTTCCAATGATTTTGGATTTTGTCTTTGGTCTTATTGCCTCTCCCACAGGAAAAGTTTCTTTTTTGCCTGTTACATCATAGAAGCCATTGAAACTAAAGAGGAGGAAAATAGTTTAAAAAACCAGTCATCAGTCCAGCCAACATATAGGTTAACTCAGTGTTTCTGAACTAATTTAATAATGTTCTACTAAATACATATTAGGAAAATGAGATCCAATTTGGTCAGTCAATTCCTAATATAAACAATGGATCAACTCAGTTGATTAACAACAACAAACAACGATGACAACAACAACAATAATAATAAAAATAAAAAAAATCTGTTCCTGCACTTGTGGGAAAAATCTAGGAAGGAAATAAAAATATGTTAGGAAAATTTGAGAATACCATGTTAATCAAATAATCTCCCCTTAGTCTTTTTTTAACTCTTAATTTTTTAATAAATTTGTGAATGCCTTCCTGTCCTCTCCAAACATTTGAATCCATTTATTTGCTCTCTTGAGTTACTTTATGTTCTGCATCCCATAAGGATTTCTACTACAAACTCATAGGGACAAGAAGGTTGTTTGATTGAAATATGTGATTACTTGAGAGCTATAAGCAAGTGAATCTCCAGTTTAATAAAATCTCATTTTTATATATTCATCTGTTGTTTCCTTTTGGGATTGTCTGTACAAGATCATAATTCCACTTATCACAGTATGTATAGATTTACAGTCAGTAATTGTACTTCAGATGTATCAACTTATCAGTTTTCTGAATTTAAGCATACATTCCAGTACATGTATATTTCAATGGTCAGTTCAAAAAGGAACTAATAAAAATCATTACATAGTGCTTAATATTTAATAAAACACAATAAAGAGTTCAAGCTGTATGAATTCAAGTTGTGAGTATGTGTTTCTAAAAGGTCCAACAACTATTGGGATCATTTTGTGAGAAATTTTCAACAGTATAATTATAAATCTAAAATGCAAAATAATATTTCATTTTTTTAGGTTACAAGACAACTCTATGGCACTTTAGTAATGGAATTAATTCATTGGTTTACAAACAATAAAAAGTTTGAAAGTCAAGACACTGTGACACTACTGGAAGCAATTTTGGTAGGTGATTCTTGAGTAAGATAAATTATAAAGATTTCTGTCAAAGTTGTAACTTAACCAGTCTAAGTTTTAAGATTTTCTGAATTTTCAATTTCTTATACAGTGGTTGACTATTCTATTTTTTAAAGAATCTAATTAATTGATTGTTGATTTTAACCAACTAGAGAATCCTTTTTTTCTATTTTAAAAAAATCCCCTATTATTAAGCCAAAGTCTTGGAGCAGCTTACTTGAAAAGGTTAAATAGCCAATTTTTGCTGTCATTGCTATTTATAATTATTTGGATAGCCTAAAAATGCCATATATAAATTACTTCCCATTTCATTTTGTATTGCATAAGTTGCATAACGCGAAACACAGTGAATCTAGATTGTTCTCTGTTTCAGGATGGGATAGTGGATCCTGTAGACAGTACTTTGAGAGATTTTTGTGGTCAGTGTGTCCATGAATTTTTGAAATGGTCCATCAAGCAAACTACTCCACAACAACAAGAGAAAAGTCCAGTGAACACCAAATCTCTTTTTAAGAGGCTGTACAGCCTTGCTCTCCATCCTAATGCTTTCAAACGGCTAGGAGCTTCCCTTGCTTTCAACAACATTT
Source organism: Laticauda colubrina (assembly GCA_015471245.1). Taxonomy (NCBI): domain Eukaryota; kingdom Metazoa; phylum Chordata; class Lepidosauria; order Squamata; family Elapidae; genus Laticauda; species Laticauda colubrina. The sequence goes on from BLBF01000002.1 coordinate 51,052,949, forward strand.
ACCAAGAGTTTAGGTGAGCTGAATCAAGCAATATAGCGATGTACAAATATTTGTCTTAATTTCTATCAAATGTACTTTAAAATATTATTAAAAGTTGTTACTTGTGGGATATTAAGTGTTTGCAAATCTATTGCCACAATGTTTTATGATATTGGGCATAACAGATTTGAATTCAGAGGATGAAATCAAATAAATACATGAAAGGCTTTATAAATTTTTGCAACACTTTTGCTGTGTTCATAGTTGTTAAAATCTGGATTGTTTGGTATGGTTGGCATGAGGTAACACAGCTGTGGTGTCTGTTCAAGTTTAATAGAATCCAGTTAATAACTCATGTTTATTCCAGAAGAGATCAAATTGTTATTATTTGTCTCTGTTCTAAACATTTTTGAATTATCTGAGACAATACAGTTACCATTTTTTATGCTGCGTTAGCTATAAATAGTTCTCACCTAATAAGCTTAATTTGTTTCACCTTCGTTTCGTAGAGAAGAGAATGCTCTGGTGGACCAGTTTGTTTTTGAAGCATTGGTTGTATATCTGGAAAGTCTGGCCTTGACACATGGAGATGAGAAGTCTTTAGGTGACATTGACAGCTTTTTTTGGATTAAGTTTACATTTGGTGTTTCAAAATTCTTTAAAAACTTCAGTCCTAAATATTTTAATAGTTTTTTAATGAAATGTTTCTGTTTTGAAAAGTTAAAATGTTTCTATGGAATTATATTATAGAAATATGTTGATAGACAATTTTGGAAAGAATGCTTTTTTAAAAAATAGACTTGAACTGCTTTTATGTATGGTACATATTTTATATTAATTATTTCAGTATTATATTCTTTTAAGCATTACATTTAGTAATTATTTATTTTATTCTAAAATTATAAAACAAAACATTAAATCAGGAAAATGTTCTAAAAATAATCAATTGAAAATAAATCCAGGAAATAGAGCCTTGATGCATTCTTAGACCCAGGTCTGAGTACATAGCCAAGTTTTTAAAGCTTTTACTATGTAAGACTCTTATTAGAAACAGTCAAACTAAAGTGAGGCATGTTCAGGGTTTTCTGTTCACCAAAATGGGGAAAAATGAGAATTTTTAAAAATTAAGCCAGATGTTATAACTTTGTTCATTAAAGTAGACTGAATCCAATTTTCAACTGGAACTGTGTTAGCAGATTTCAGATTACCTTCTCATACAAAACACACGGAAGAGATATCTATCGTTTTTTTTTCTTATTCTCAGAAAACATTAAAAGTTCCCGACTTGGCAGAAAATAAACAAATATTTAACAATCCTTATACAGTATCAGCAAAGCTAAAACATAATTTAAATAATGTGTATTTCATCTTTGCAAAAGCAATTAAGGATCATCTGTTCAAAATTTTACTTGAAAACAATCACAATATTACTTTTTCTGGATTTGAAAATAGGTACAATTCAACAATGCTGTGATGCTATAGATCACCTCAAGCGTATCATTAAGCATAAAGCATCTACTTTGAACCAAAAAAGCACTCGAAGATTGCCTCGGTTAGTAGTAATTTCTTTATAAATTGAGAGGGAACATCATTGCATAGCACTTAGTTATTAGTTTCAGTGATTTTTCTTCTGAGGAAACACTATTACAATCTAACTGAATACATTTCAGCATTCTATAAACTCTGAATTTGTTCCCTAAATTTACTTTGCAGCTAAGGTGGGCATCCAATTTAACTGGCCTGGATAAAGTTTTGTATCCAGACTTTTGCATGTAGACTGAATGTATCTAGCTTAAATACATCCAAGCTACATATTTACTACCTGCAGCAGAGTGCAATTTTGTCACAAATATAAAAGATGAAATTGTGTTTGATCGGAAGTAGTATGGGGGAATAAAGAAAGTTACTAATTATTTATTTTGCAGTCAGGAGGAGAAATTAATATTTTAATATCAAGTACACTACAGTATTTAGTAAAAATGTAAGTCATGGCAAAAAAAATCCGACTACAATATAAAGATCTTATGCATATTAATCTGTTGATTGTCTTACTGGTGGAGCTTTTAAAATTTTACTTTTATATTTAAATGCAGAAGCCGAGCAGATGATAATTACAGACATGTTTTAATTCATTCCTGTAGGGGATTTCCATCTAGATCTATTTGTTTAGAGGATGTTGTCATGTGGCTTTTAAGACAGTGTGGACAGCCCCAAATTGAGTGCCGGCACAAAGTCATGGAACTGCTATTTGAATTTGTTCCCTTATTGCCAGGTATGTATATTACAACATGTGTAAATTGTCTGTTGCTAGTATGATATACTGACTTTTGCACATTCCTTTTGAAAAATGTCCTTTTTGGAAGCCTAACAATTTATTTTACTTTCCTCATATAAATACATTTTGAAAGTTATGTGGATAGTTGTAATGTTGCATTTTTAATGTAACCATGGAATTGAATTGCAACAAATTTATCCAGAGTCTTTAATCTGTTTGCTTCTCTAATAGGAAACCCATCTCCATCTTCATGGTTGGGTGATGTTCTTCAGAAAGAAGGAATCTATTTTCTCATAAAGAAATTTGAAGGAGGAGGATGTGAAGGTGAAAATGTCTCGGGAATCTTATCTCATCCAACCCTCTATGAATTGCAAGGAAGCTTTAGTTTGCAAGCTATTGTACAATGGATGGATATGCTCCTAGCTGCCTTAGACTGTTACAATACCTTTATTGAACTGGGAATGATAAAACCAAATGAGATCTTAGGTAGGTAGATGACCTAATCACTTTGCATTATGATTATCATCTCAAGTTCATTAGAAGAAATTACATAATTACAGATGTGAAAATGGCTTTAAGTTCATGTTTAATTGCAAATAAATTATAATCTTTTGACTAATATACAGAAAGTCCTAGAGTTTCCCCCTCCATTTAGGAACACTGTTGTGCCAGACTGATTAGCAAGTGCCAATGGCAACTCTTGCACTGAGATAGATTTGCATTAGAGAAAATCTCACTCTTCTTTGTATGCTTTACTTTGCCCAAAAGTATTTCAGTTTTATTATCAAAGAACTTTCCAATTGTATCTTTTCTTCCTGTTTTTACAAGGTCATTGTTTGGCACTGGCCACCATAAAGGTCTACTTTTTAAAAATAATATACAGTATAATGGTATAAATGATTTTTTAAAGTTCTTGTGAATTCTGGAGAAAAGTTGTCATGGCTGTATTTTTAACATATTTTTATATTTATTTAAAGCTTCAAACACACGGTCTTCACTTTTAAAATCGCTGGAGTTCTTCCTTGGTAAAATTGCCTTGTACAATATATCTGGTGCAGAGCAATGTTTTAGCAGTGCATCCAAAGGTGATATGTTGTTGAGTCCACAAGAAAGAGAAGAATATAATTATAGCAAATGTACAATTATAGTTCGGATTATGGTTTTTGGCAGCATGATTTTGGAGACTCACCAGCAACATTTCTGGAAGGTAGGCTTGGCTTCACTGGTTCAAGCAAGTTTGCTGTGAGCTACCAAACTTAAAGGGACTTAAGAAATGCATACATGAGCACTCTATTTTGTGACTTTGGGACAAATTATTTTTAGAAATAATTGTGATTATATTATTTAGTCAAGTTATATAATTTCAACATGACTAAGGGTGACATACAATCAAAATAGCACTAACACAATAAAATTTTATAAGACATCTATCACAGTATTTCAAAGGCAATTCAACAATAACAAACCATCCAGATGGAATCACAAGATCACCCCGTGCTTCGCCCCCCCTGCACTCACCCTGCCCCCATGCGCATGTGTCTCCCACATTCACCTGCACATACGCATAGCAGATACCCAAAAATCAGCTGGCTGGCGGGAGGTACACATGCATGCGCAGTGGAACTGAGCTGGGGCAATGTCTCATGCTGGCAGAGATGGCTCTGCGTGCCACTTCTGGCATGCGTGCCATAAGTTCGCATCATGGGCATATAACATAGGTTTAAGACACATTTGTGATATAATTTAGGTGGAGTTAAAATAGTGAAAGATAATTCTGTAATTTAAAAAATGCCTTTATATCCAGCATTGCCTTTATTTTCTATCTTCTGACAAATTCAGATAAATGCCTTTTCCAATTTTTATGGCACTATACTTGAATGACCTGAATTAATCTACTGATTAAACAGCTCAAAGGTGTTTAAAACAAATCCAGAAGAATATATTTTTCCCTATATGAAGATGATATGAACAATTTGTTGACAGTATGCCTACCTTTAATAAATCTCATACCTGTAGGTGATCTTGAAAATTTGTTCATATATAACAGAGGTGTCAAACTCAAAACCTGGGGGCTGGATCCGGTTCATGGAGTGCGTAAATCTGGCCTGGGAGCTCTCGGAAACAGCAAAGGAACGGCCCATGATACCTCTGCCAGCAAAAATGGAGCTTGTGAAGGACACAGGCAGCCCTCCTGAGCTCCTTTTTCACTGGCAGAGGGTTGCAAGATGCTGTTGCAGCCAAAAACGGAGCTCAGGAGCCTGTTTTCCCTGGTAGAGCGCTCAGGCCACCACAGCTGCCCCTGACGTGAGTGATGTCTAGCTGGCCATGACCACTCTGCCCCCCCTGCTGAGGTCAAACAACCCTGATGCGGCCCTCGATGAAATCAAGTTTGACACCCCTTATCTGTAAACATACAGCTTACATAATACAACCTAGCTAAATCATTTAACTTTTGAAAAAAAAATGTATAAAAATGAAATGAAGATTGAACAAAAAGATTATTTCAAGGAGATGCACACAGAGATGGTATATTTAAGGGTAAATGTTAAATGCAAATGGTACACTTCAAATTAAAAATACTTGTCTATGTTATTTTTATCTTACCATTTCTAGCTGCTTGAGAAAGAGATGCTTAATGAGAATCTAATAAAACTTGTTGTGAAAACCATTTGTGACCCAGAAAGCGTAGGATTTAATATAGCTGATGTACAAGTTATGGAAAATCTCCCAAGTATTTGTGTGAGACTAGTAAAAGCTTTGATGAAAACTCCTTATAATGAATCTTTAGAGAACAGTATCAAAGAAATAATAACTATGAAAAGGTAAGAGACTTTTGAATCAGTATTCTAATATCACTTTTTAAAGATGCAAATAATTTTTAGAGTGACATTTAGTGTGTCTGATATAATTTATTCATAATTTATTCATTTCTATTTGTTAGCATTGAAGAGCTTTGCACTGTTGATTTGTATAATCCAGAAGCCCGGCTGGATCACGTTAGATATATGTCCATTCTTTCTGCCTGCAGACAGCTTCACAAGGCTGGTGTATTGTACTGTATCTTGCAATCTAAGGTAAAAATATATCTATTGATATTAGCATATTTGCAAAATAAAAGAAGAAATGAGAGTTCACATGTCTTACCATGCCAATGTAACATGTTATTTGCTGAACATAAGCATTCATCACTTACTATTGTGTTTCTTCATTAGTGTGGGAAAACATTCCTAGCTTTTCTCACTGCTAGACCCTTTTGTTCTGGGTCTGAATCCACATTGTCGGTTTTACTGAATAATTTTGAAGTGTCTATAACTATTATCATGTATGACTCCTAATAGTTTGGGGGATTTAATAGGTTGAAGGAAAGCCATTGCTTTTCATCAGTTATTCAGCTGAAGAAGAATCTCTAGTTTTTTTCAATAATGGTAAAGACTATAAGAACTTTAGATCAGGACCAGGGATCCCCAACCTATGGGCTAGGGGCCACTAATGGGTTGTTAAGAGTTTGCAATCAGGCCATGGAAATAGCTGGTGAGCACACGCATCCTCACATAGAGAGCAGTGAATGAGCATGCTCATGCGTATTCCATTTAAGTGAGTCGCAGGTGCGTGTGCATGCCACTTGCACAAATGGAGTTGCGCACATGTGCTTGCTGGCCATTTGCGCAGAACCATCCCCTCTCCCCTCCCTCCCACTAGTCTGTAAAGCTGGCAATGTTGGGGACTTTGCTTTAGAAGATTTAATTGCTTAATTATAAATATGTTTTTAGTCAAGTGATTTATCATTTTTCTCTCCCCAAAGGGTGCCGATATACAGTTTGAAACTGGTTCTAAGCTCATTGTAGTAGTGTACAAAGGTATTGCACCAGGAGATGAAAGAAGGTCCCTTCCTTCATTAGACATCAGCAGTAAAAAATTAGCTGAAGGACTTCTGCATCTGGCTTTTGCTTTTGGTGTTCGGGTAAGGCTTTGGCCTTGTTGGTGCCATCAGTCTCTTCTCTGTCTCTTATCTGTTATTTGGAATTTAAATGTATTTAAGAAATCTTCCAATTGCTGATCTCTGTCACTTGTAGAAGCCATCATACAAGTTAAAATCATACCACATAAAGGGAGAAGAAAATAACTTTAATTAAAAATTGGCATGGGTTAGGGTTAGGGCTTACCTTTATCCATAGAGCTGTAGGACAGTGAGATTAGGGATGAATAAATGTGTGCGTGTGTTGTTGAGGTAATTCCCCATTAGGAGAAAGAGTGCACACAGGGAGACATAGTGAGAGTGGTATTGAATAACACACGACCAGCACATAGATACACTGAATAGTAAAATGTAGGTTTTATTTCCAGTAAACGGTTAAGCAAAGTCCATCAAGCAGTCCAAGTCATACATGGTTAAAGCAGTCAGTTTTCAGTCCAGGGATAATCCAAATAACAAAATCCAGTATCATACACAGTTCAGTAAACAGACTTACAGCAATCCAAGAAAAACGACGATCAGCAACAGTCAATAGGGAAAAAATGCAAACCAACCAACATCGAACATCAGAACATCTAGCAACTGCGAACATCCAAATCAGGCTTCTGGCTCCATCGTATGGCTGTTTGAGGAACCACACCCAATTACAATTTTGGCATTCCCTTAAAGAAACAGTATTAAATGTCTATCCTGGTTTACATATTTCCAACCCACCTGTTAGGTAACTATCAATTCCTAACATTCTCCCTTTTGGGTAGGACAATATATAACACCTTACAGTTTAAGTCCATAATCCACACAGCAAGCCTTATGCTTTACAGAGCCTTGGGCTTTTGTAAAATGATCTGCAGTGTTATTTTCTGACATACAGTACTCCAGTTTAATCATTTTATTTGTACACGTTATCTCACATTTAAATATCTTAGATCTGTGTGTTTTTATCTTGTCTTTACAGCAAGATTGGAAGCCACGTGTATTGCTGATTGGTTGTCTTCATAAACAACAATAGAATCTGTTACATCAATTCCCATATCAATCAATAGTTGTTTGTAATAGACTAAATCTGTACATAATGGAGATAAACATAAGAATTCAGCCTCCATTGTTGATAAACTTAGATATTTCTGTCGAATAGACCTACATCCAATCAACACCTTTCCTAATAATACTACAGGACCTGATGTTGATTTATGCGTATGTATATCTTGCATCATCGAATGGAGTTAAACTCAGTTCATCCTTAAGCTCCAAATATTATGCATAATGCATTGTTTCAGATATCTTAACACACGTTTAGCAGCTTGCCAATGCCTTTCAGTTGGCTCAACATTAAACTTAGCTAATTAGTTAACACTGTATGCTATATCTGGCCTTGACCAATTACTGAGATAAGATATCGATCAAGGACTGATAAATATCTATCAAATATAGGACTTTGTATAGTCCTTAGTCACACTGTGACTAAGCTCCTGGCTCATCAGTGTTTTAGCCAGTTTACAGAGTTCCATTTTAAAATTCTTTAGTAATTGGTTAATTTTATCTGCCTGTGAGATTTTGTATCCTCCCCTAGTTTTATGAATCTTTAAACCAAGATATTTTTTGATTTCACCTGCTTTATTTTAAAGTACTTTTCTAACAGTGAAATTATTCAGTAGCTTCTTGTTCAGTTTTGGTAATTAATGCTATGTCATCAGTGAATAATAGCAACAATGAAATTACACCATCACTTTTCCTTTTGAATAAACATAGATCAGCCATGCCAGCTACAAAACTTATCTTATTTAAGTCCTTAACTATACACTGGTTCCACTCATATCCTGATTGCTTTAAGCCATAAAGACTCTTTTTCAATGTCCAACAATCAGTTATATTATCATTTTTGATACTAAATGTTTCTTTTAATATGTAGTGTGTTGCAATGGTGCATGCAGATATGCCGTCTCTACATCTAAATGATTTATGATGTATTTCTCCTTAGCTGCCCACATTAATGCGGCTCGTAATGTAGTAGCCTTCAGACTAGGCGCAAACACCACATTGTAGTTGTTTGCTGTCTGACTGAACCCTTGTACTATTAACCTGGCTTTATGGGTAATAGTCCCATCCACACCTGTTTTAAGTTTATAAATCCATTTACATACTATGGCATGTTTACCTGGTGGTAACCTGACATTTTCATATCCCTCCAACCTTTGTAAGGGTTTCAGTTCCTTATCCATTGCTTTCTGCCAAGCAGCCGGATCCTTAGCAGGATACAGTTTCAGTTCATGATAGTTACAAGGAACTGTATTCACTTGGCATATAACACTAGCCTGATATCTATCAGGTGGTTGTGTTACTTTGGTTGAACGTCTTGGTAATACAGGGCTTACTGGTGGACTTTCTTGTTCCACCTGCTCCTGTTCTTCTACTTCTTCCTGTGCCTGTTCTTCCTCTTTAATGGCTATTGATGGTTTAACTATTTCATCTTTAGGGACTACTTGTGTGTCAATAATAACATCATTGTTGGATTCCTGTTCCAGTTTATGCCACACAACGCACTCAAGAAATTTAGCACTAGCGCTGCAGTAAATATTAGTTGTGCCTTGATCCCAAAATCTAAACAATCTATGGTTGGCCTCATAACCTATGAAAAATAATTTCCTAGCTCTATGTTGCCCTTTCAGTCTTGTGAGGGAATATGCACCCATGCTGAGCTCCAAATGTGTGTAGATAACTTAAATTTGGCTTTCTGCCATGCCAATGAGTGAATGGCAATTCACCAGTTGTTGTGTTCGCCACATTGTTTAAAACATGGTTGCTACACACCACAGTGTTTCAGGCAAACCTGAATCAGATAACATAGTGCGATCCATGGCTTGTAACATTTGCCCTCTTCATTCTACAAACGAGTTATGTTGTGGCCTGTAAGGTGCAGAACGTTTATGCTCAACACCAGCCAATTTTAACATAGTTTGGAATCTATTGATAATAAATTCAGTCCCATTATCAGTAACTAAAGTCATTACTCTTTGTTTCATTTTTCTCTCTGCAAACCTTAGCCAATTAAAGAAATTTTGGAATGTTTCTGTTTTGTTTTTCATTAAATAGCAGAAACCACACCGTGACTAATGGTCCATTATATTCAAAACATAGCAGGTACCTCCCAAACTGGGTTTCTTAGGACCAATTATGTCAGCAAACACAACCTCTAAAGATTCTTTGGTCTTAAACTCATTAAGTCTGTTTGCAGGAGTTATCCTACTTTTCTCCTGACTACAAGCATTACAGTGTAAATACTTGCTACAGGGTTTTAATTTTACTCCCTCTGACAATTCAACAGTTTGTTTGAGCATTTTGAAATTAATGTGCCCCAGGCATGCAGTAAATGTATACATTCGTCATGTTGCTTAATGTTGTTATAAAATGAGTTAGCCATCTGCAACTGGTCATCATGTATCACATATAAATCTTTCTCTAAAGTAGCAATAACACTTTTACCCTCTTTCTCTATTATACAGTTATCTCCCCTAAAGATTACTACATAACCAATATTAACTAAAGCCCTTACTGATAGCAAATTAAATTTCAGTTTAAGTACATATAACATAGATAAATGCTCATTTATATATGAACAATATGCAGTACCTTCGCCAGTCGCTTTCATCTTCTATCCATTTGCCAATGATACTTATTGCTTACTCATAGACATAGTTACAAACCTCTCTCTATTTTTAGTAATGTACTGCGATGCTCCACTATCAACTATCCACAAATCATGGTTTACAGTTGTATTGCTAGACATAGCTAAATTAACATTCTTTTTAGCCTTCTGGTAATTACTACCATTCTGTTGTTTTCCCTTCTTACAGAATCTAGCTATATGTCCCCTAGCCCCACAAGAAAAAGATTTCCTAACAGTATAGGCAGCTGAAGACAAATCCTCTTCTTGTAGTTGTTTCTTCCTAAGTTGGTCTCTTTCCAGCCTTCTTCTTACCTCTTCTAACAACCTTCCGGTTATGTCAGTCAGTGTCAGTTTATCTCTGGGCAGAACTTCCAGTGAAGATACATTATCATCATAACTTTCATCCAATGAGGAATGAATGATGTAAACCTGATGCAGCTCTGAAAATATTAGTTCCTTTTCATGTAGCTCTTGAAAAGTTATTTTCATGAAGTTCAATTGAGCTAACATATCTCCACCTTTCAGAAGACATTTTCTAAACAGTTTACATGTAAAATGTATGTGTGCATCTACACTGTCACGAATATAAATCCTCTTAAAATTCTCCCAACACCTAGCAGCAAACTCTTCTCCATGAATATGGACTAGCTGCTGGTCACTCAGTGTTAGTCCAGTTATACAAAGAGCTCGTTCATTGTTCCGTTTAAAGTCAGCTAACTTCTTGGCATCATCCTTATTATCTGGAACCTAAGCATTTACATCCAGTGGATCTTGAACTGTATTCCATCACCCTTCACTACACAGAAGTAGACTGCACTTCATAGTCCAGGAAACATAGTTTGTTCCATCCAACCAGGTTATCAGTGAGAGACTTGTTGACTGGTCTTGTGCCATCTTTACCAGGACAGTAACCCACAATTAAATAGTAAACAGCTGTCTGTATACGGTCCTATGTATTCACACTGAGTCTCAGTTATCTGAGCCTGGTATGGCCTGGGCCTATAACCAGTGTTGAGGTAATTCCCCATTAGGAGAAAGAGTGCACACAGGGAGACATAGTGAGACTGGTATTGAATAACACACGACCAGCACATAGATACACCGAATAATAAAATGTAGGTTTTACTTCCGGTTAAGCAAAGTCCAACAAGCAGTCCAAGTCATACAGGGTTAAAGCAATCAGTTTTTAGTCCAGGGATACTCCAAATAACAAAATCCAGTATCATACACAGTTCAGTAAGCAGACTCACAGCAATCCAAGAAAAACAACGATCAGCAACATTCAGTTGGGAAAAAATGCAAACCAACCAACATCGAACATCAGAACATCTAGTAACTAGCAACTACGAACATCCAAATCAAGTTTCTGGCTCCATCTTATGGCCGTTCGAGGAACCATACCCAATTAGCATTCCCTTAAAGAGACAGTATTAAATGTCTATCCTGGTTTATATATTTTTAACCCAACTGTTATGTAACTATCAATTCCTAACATGTATATGTGCTTGTGTCTCCTTACTATGCCTTCCCAGTTGAGAAAACTATTATGTAATCAAGAGACCTTTTCTTCTTTGCCTTCCTAGCTTAGTTCATTGAATAAAGAAAAACAGAATCTCAAAAGCAACAAAGAAGCAAGGAATTAGTTTGCTGGTAGATCTTGCAAAATAGCTATTATTGCCAAAAACAACTTGCTTTGGTGGACAGTTGTAACCTACTATGCTGTCATCAGTATCTTGTTTCCCTGGAAGCACTGAATAACCTTGCTACTCTGTGAACTTAAGTATCCCCAAAAGAGAAAACAGCACAATTTATGGAAGACATTTGTAGATGTGTCACCTGGATGCCTCCTTTCATCTCTACCATTGTAAGATTAGTGCTTAGGTATCAGTAGAGATTAATTTTGTAAGAAGAACAAAGCAATTGCTGTGGGTTACTATTGCTTATCTCAAGAAAGGATATCTGTTGTGTTCAAATGCAAAAGATTTGTGGTTCTCCTTGGAAATCCTTATGTGTTCTGTATTTTCTGTGTTTTTTGACTTAAGAAGATACATGGGAAAAGTTGTATGACAAAAAATACTCTTTTGTATTTATTTCCCTTAGTGCACAGAACTGGTGAGCCTCTTGTTGAACACATTGATGTTATCTGTACCATTGTCTGGAGCAGCCCAAGAAAGTCTTATCAACTTTTCTCATGGAGAATATTTCTACAAACTCTTCTTAGAAATCATTAACTGTGAATTGTTGAAAAATCAAGAAATTGCTGTAATTGAGCTTATGAAATCAGCTTTAGATAGCCCCAAAATGGTACTGGATTTTACCTTTAAAATGTTGCTTACATTTTTAAAATATTATTTTAAAATATGCTAACATATTTATTTTTTTGGCTTTATTTCCCCAAAAATTCACAATAAAACTATAAATATATTTTAGCTATCCTTCTATTTTATCATTGGTTATTTTTTGCTTTTATTTCTGTTGAATTATTTGTTTTTCATTTGTTATTAAATTGTATTTTTTAACCTTTTATCTTTACCTTGAACAGCACTTCTATTTTTAGAATAGGTCTACTACTAGATCTTCTTGTTAGTACTCTATAAATAATGGATGTTTTGAAAGTGGCTAGAACATTCTTATTATGCATTCTTAGTTTCTTAGAAGTACACTTTCTAGCATTTAGGAAACTCATCTAAAAATGTACTTACCAGTTGCTTACCTTGCACATTTGTGTCTTTATTCCACAGTATGAAAGTTGAATTAAATTAAAATGCTGTCAATATTATATATTTTTCATATTCTACGCTGCAGGTTAGTACAGTTTTGAATGGTATGTTGGATCAAAGCTTTAAAGACCGTGTTATTTGCAAACAACAAGGAGTAAAACTAGTAGCTGCTATTTTAAAAAATTGGAGACATCTTGATCCCTGGTGGGCCAAAGATGCTTCTCCTGAGAGCAAAATGTCTGCTTTGACCCTATTGGCTAAAGTTCTGCAGGTAAATATATATATATATATATATATATGCACATATGTATCTGCCCAGCCTACTCAGGGTAATTTTCCTAGGGCTATAATATCCAAATTGATTTTGAAATAATTATTTTTTAAAATTCATTGGATTTTCTACAGCTATCCAATATTGTAGCATTGTTTCTTCTTTTTCTATGTTTGGTTTAAAAAAATAAGTATGTTGTATTTGGTTCTAATGTCATTTCAAGATAGTGTTACAAGATAAAAGTAGCATCCCATTCATCACCTTAATTTTTTATTTGCTGTGCTTCTAATCATTATAAAGTGGTCTTTTTCATCCTAGCAAAACACCTAACAATAAAGGCTAATATAGAAGTCTGGGTTGAGAATACTTGAAAATTGAGATTACTTGTGTTGTCTAGGTGAGACTATGGTTATATCAGGATATCTTGAGAAAATTTTGGGTGCTTAGAAATGTAGCAATGTTCAATATGTTCAGAAGTATTAGACATATATTAATTGATTGATTTAAATATATTTATTTATTCCCATATCTGTGTATAAGTTGCTGTATTATCATGGCTGTAGTATGTTGATCTTCAGTCCACCTTTCTAAGGATCTCCATATATATGGGATATGGTCCAGTAATTATTCCACCTTTATAAATATTGCAGCAATACTCCCCATATTAACTATATTAATATGATGGATGTTTCACAATTGAAATTTTCAACTTTTCCTGTACTATGAACAAAAATAACTCAAATTTTCTGTCAGTTTGGTTTATAATATCCAACCTCATTGTATAATTGAGAGTGTTTGTTTGTCTGCATATATTTAGAATTGGGTATAAGTTTCAATTAGAATTGAAATTAAATTATAATAAACGTTATTTTTTTGAAAGAATGCTTTGATTTTAATAGGTATTATGCTGCTGTTTTTTGCATTTATTAATCTAATTAATGTGAGAGTTCTTAAGAGCTTTATATGACACAAAGGTATACAAATATATTGTACATAAATATATTACATAAAACAGATAATGTAAACTTTCCTGAATGAAATGCTGTGGCATATTATCAAATTACTATTCTAGTTTAGTGTATTTTAAAATATAAGTTCTTTTATGTTTTCAAGATTGACTCTTCGGTGTCATTTACTCATCATGAGGCATTTCCCAATGTTTTTAATACATACACATGTCTGCTAATGGACGAGAAGTTGGGTCTAAATCTCAAGGCAAGTGCATTATGCATGCTTCTTGGTGTAAATAAAGAATGTGTTGCATACAGTGGCCATTTAGCTTTTCCATTCAGATGTGTGATTAGCTAGAAACATTGAGATGACGTGGGAATTATTATTATTGTTATTTAATGCTGCCTGGCTGTCAACAACTGAGTAAGTCTGAGGATGGTTCATGGAAGTTGTGCCCAATCACCATTTAAGGATAAATATTCATATGTTCACTATGTAGGTAGTGAGAACTTTTTTTTTTTTTTTGAGTAGATGAAACCCAACCCCATGTAATCTGTTGCTGGTAGATAAACTAAAGAGAATGTTGCAGAATCTTATCTGGATCGGACACCAGGACCAGAGGTTTTATCTTCGAAGTTTTTGGACTCGTGTTGGAGCCCTTCTTCAGGAAACTTCTCTCTAGCCACCATGGCTAGATAGAAGTTCCCTGAAAATGGGCTCCAGCATGAGTCCAAAAGCTCAGAAAATAAAACCTCTGGTCCTGGTGACTGATCCAGATTGGATCCTGCACATTATTGTGGGAAATGTATATTCACTTTCAGTTGTGAAGAGAATGTTGTCAGCAGGGAAGAAAATGAGAAAAACATTTGACTGTTAAATAGAATTAACAGGGTTAAAGATTTCTATAAAAAATATCCGCCAACAGTCTGTCTTAACCATATGAGTGTTTTCAGCTCTCCTTTGTAATCTACATTTCTTAGCACTTAATTAAAAAGTAAGAAATCAGTTTTGGAAGAAACAACAAACTCTACAGTTAACTAACGCTAAAGTTGCCAAGGCCATTTCAGGTTATGATTTGTTTGTATGGATAATGGTCAAATATACAAAGCAACAAATTCACAAATTATCATTTGTTACATCTGAGCAAAGATTATAGTGTAGCCTGCTGGTTTTATACTTCATTTTTCCTACTCTGTCTTAAATGTTTACAGTTCACATTGGTTGAAATGCTATTCAGAATTTGTAATTAATCAGAGTTAAAATTAAAGCTTAAAACATTGTCAGATTCCAATGTGAAAATAAATTAATCTGACCAGAATTTACTGTTCCTGTTGAGTGTTATTTTTTCTATCAAATTTTCTCAAAAGGCAATACGATTTTGGATTTAACATGAAACGTAAATTGTATGTATTTCAGAGTCAAGCAATTATTATTCTGCCATTCTTCACTGAACTTGTTGGAGAAGGACTTCATAACCTTAAACATGCACTTGATCAACTTGTAGCATATAATTTCCCTTTGACATCTGATGAATTTCCTAAGGGAACTTTAAAGTACAATAACTATGTGGACTGTGTAAAAAAAGTAAGTGAAAAAATTTAAAATGACTTCTTGCATAGCTGATTTATTTTTAGCATATTACTAATTCTAAGTCCAAATTGATACAAAGCAAACAATTCTATGAACTAAAATATAGGAACAGACTGCAATAATATTATAAAGAGAAATTATCTTATTTGTGATAAGATTTTGCTATTTAAAAACTTACCTAAATTTCATATGTAATTGTTAAGTATTTTTATACTTTTAGAAATTATCATCATTTGACATAACCTTAAAATTCTACATTTCTTACTTTTTAAAAGGATATCATGTTTGTATCTTAATTTTAAAGGCTGTTGGCACTCAGAATTGTTCTAATGAAATGGCCATCCAAATCAGTGCTTTATTAAACATAGCAGAAACAAAAATTAATTTGGATATATAAGCCTAAGAATACATTTTAATGTACTGTATGAAACAGTCCTATTTGATTTTTTTTCTCTTTTAATCATGTAAACCGTAGGCACATTACCTTTAGGTAAATGAAATTATAAATATGTTTATGTGTGTGTGTTTGCATGCAAAGAAACAGTTTATTATTGTATGTTTATTGGATTAAATTCTTATTCTCTATTCTTTTTAAAGAGCTGTTACTGCCTCATAACTGGTTGCAGTGAAAGTTTTGAACACAAAACTTTGCAATCTTACTAAGATCCTCTATCCTATTCACTAACTGTACAATTATTCTTTTATATTTTAGTTTTTAGATGCACTAGAACTATCGCAGAATTCTACATTATTGGAGCTGATGACAGAAATTCTTTGTAGGGACAATAAGCACATAATGGAGGAATTATTTGAGATTAACTTCAAAAGAATTGCCAAAAGGTAGTCCGTAAACATACTCTTTAATCACGTTATATTAAGAGCATGATTAAAAAACAAGAGTTCAGGAATACGTTGAAGGCTTTAAATGTGAACAATGACAGCTGCTATGCTATGCTTACGCATTGAAATTCATACATATAATTTGTGTGTGTTTATATGTATTTCACTTTGCTTTCCTAATGGAGATATTCATACTGGAGAAGGCACAACAGATGATTTTTTAATAGCAGTAATGTGAGTTGTGGTTGTGATATTTAGCTGGAGTTTGTCTCAGATACATAGAAAAATATATTCGTTTGTAGCTTAACTAAGTTGCATTTGTCGTAAAAATATGTGTCAACTAACTATTTCATGATGACTTAACCAAGTCACTGCTTTAGAAAGAATTTGCTGAGAGATTATGGATAACATAATTTATAAGTAAGAAAGTAGCTGCAGATTCTACTTAAATTTATTGTGGTGTTTAGGGGCAGCTGTGAAAGGCAAGTGCTGTTGTTGGATACTGTGCACCAGATGTTCCAGAGTGAAACCCTTCACTCAAATATAACCCGTCAAGCCTATGTAGATCGATGTCTTCTCATTCTGCTGCTTTACTGCAGCTTAGATGCATTGAAAGAATTTCTAAGTAAGATTATCATAGAGGCTATGGATACATTGAAGTCCAGGTTTACGAAGGTAAAGATGAATTATTACAAAATAGTTATATTATTTTTTAAAAAAAATAAAACACATTATATATGTATGAAACTCCTTTAACATTTTGTTCCGTTAATGTATTTTTCCAGACAAATGAAACTTCTTTTGAAACCCAGCTAATCAAGAAAACAAGCTATTACAAGATTCTAGAAGTTATGTACTCCCGTCTATCCAAAGAAGATGTACATTCTAAAGATTCCAGAATTAACCAAGTTTTTCAGCGTTCTACCCATGTAGAGGGGAATGAACTTACAAAAACACTTATAAAGTGAGAATTGTTCATGTATGCTTTAAAACAATGTTGCCAATAATTAATTTGGTTATCACAGTCAGTAAAAAAAATATTTTGAAATATTGCCTTAAAAGTGTCATGGTAGCTACATTAATATTAATAATAATAAATACTTAATAAACTTTTCCTGTTTGTTTAGAAGAAAATTCATAATTCTTTCTTGATCTTAAAGGTTTATCCTGAAAATCTTAAAAGAAAAAATTATGTTGCTTTCCTTCATAAGTTTTATTTTGATTAGCAATTCAATAAAAATATTTTACTGGTCTGAATCCTTTTCAGGCACATGAGGTAAAGATTTCAAAAAAGACCATCAAAATTTGGCTTTTTCAAAAGGCTCTAGGATGACTTTCAAACAGCTGCCATCTGCAGTTGGGAGATTAACTAATGTACACTTTTACTTTTTTTCTCAGGCCTTGTCCTTTATATTGTATTTATGTTTTACATAAATTTATTGTAATATTTATTATTATTTATATCTTGTTAGTCTTATTTATATCAATAGGGTACACCGTTGACTGAGGGTTGATTATGATTGGAATGGACTATTAACCAAATAAATAAATAGATCTCAATTAAAGCCAGCTGCAACTTCAGGTTGGTATTTGCTGGACTGTACTCATTCAGCAAATTAGATCTCAACTAATAACCCTGATGTCAATCAGATGAATTAGGAGTTCTAGTGCACATATTCATTTGGGAAAAGTACACACAATTTTTTTAAATGTCTTGGTTTTTTTCCTTTTCTTTTTTTTACTTCCTTTCAAGGTCCTGTTATGATGCCTTTACAGAAAACATGTCGGGTGAAACACAGTTGTTGGAAAACAGGAGGCAGTTTCATTGTGCTGCATATAATTGTGCCATTGCAGTTATCAGCTGTGTCTTCAATGAAAATAAATTTTATCACGGTTTTCTGTTCACTGAAAAACCAGACAAAGTACGTAGCAGTTAAACAGATACTAGTTCCAAGATGGAATTTTGATTTAAAAAGATGGTCAATATATAGTGGTCATGTTGAGTATTTTTAGGCCCTGCCTGTGGGTTTTGCTAATGTTAATTTGTATTGGTTTTATATATTTTATGTAGTTTGAATTCATTTTTATGTAGTTTTTTATGTAGTTTTTAAATTACTGTAACTCATCCAGAGTTATGCAGTTCAGTTGGCAACTGTATAAATAGAATGAGTGAATAAATAAATGGACACCAAAATGAAATTAATGGATAAAAATTTTAAATGTTCACCTTCGTCTTCCAGAATTGGTTGAATTGTATTCTTCTACCTATTGATAAGAGCACAAAATGTAGCAAATGCTGTCTTAAATACCATTGATCATGGTTTCTTTCTGGGCTGGTTTGGGAGATTTGGGAATGGGAGAGATGGTGTTGCAGTGGCTCTTCTTCTTTCTCTAATATTAGTTCTGGTCATTTTTGATAGTGGTCTTTATTCCCAGCTCTTACTCTGGTGGGGGCTGGGGGGGAGACGGGGGACTCAGATTCAGTTCTATCCATTCCTGTTTAATGTTTAAATGAGACTTCTTGGTTAGGTCATCTCTTACATGAGGTTATATATCAGTGTCCTGATGTTGTACATATCAGCTTCTCCCAGTAATGCCATCAAGGTTCTTTGTAGAAAGGCTTTGATGAAACTGGATGAGGAGAAAGTGAATCAGACTCAATTTGTAAAGTATAAGCAGCCTTGGATTTTGAGGCTTCCTAAATCCAGAGGTCTTATGAGCTACTCTTGAGTGATTGTCTTTGGTGTTTGAGCTGCCTTTGGCACAAGATGCTTTATATTATATTTTAATATTTATTTTTGTATGTAATGCTGCTTTTTTAAAAAATTGTATATGCCTGCCTAGGTTGCATATTGAATAGTAACAATATATTATGACTAAATTAAAAAATGTTTGTAACAAAGTAAGTCATGGTGATCAGATTACAATTCACTTTTGTTCTACAGAATCTGCTTATTTTCGAAAATTTGTTAGATTTACAGCATCGCTATTCATTTCCCATAGAAATTGAGGTAAGAAATCTTACTTCCTAGATGTTCTGAAATTGTAACCATTTTTATCTAGTATGATAGGAGAATGTGATATCGATAATATAAAAAGTTAGTGTTCCCAGATAAGATTGATTTTTTTTCAATTATAAAAGATCTACAGTAAGCTTAACGAGTCTAAACAGAAGATGAGTATCAAAGTATACCCCCTTGATTTAGTATTCTCATATAACTCTATAGTACTATGAATGGATTGTGTCCTTTGGCAAATTTTAGCCTATTTTTTTCTCCTGGCTTCTCTGCTGACATACTTGATACAGATTATGATGAATGCCAAGCTCAATTTTGGCATGGTGAAATTTAAACCATCTTAAAACAGTAGTCCCCAACTTTTCCAGCTCTATTGACCAGCGGAGAAGAAGAAAGGGGATGGTTTTGTGTGCATATCTGTCACACAAACAGAGCTTCACATACACACTTGCCTACTTCTTGCACAGCCTGGTTCTCAATAGGCTGCAGCCCAGTACCAGGTGTGGAGGAGAAGTTAAGGAACCCTCTCTTAAACAACATGAATACGTAAACGAGTTCTTACAGTATTGATGCACAACTTTAGCCCCTACGATGATTATTTAACTCCAAAAAAAGAGTAATTTTTAATGTGACAAAAATTAAATAAAAAGTCAAAGGGTAATCTCTCTGTTAGGTAAGTGAAACTGAATTTTATCTTACCAGATTCTCTATTTTTTGGAGCATGTCATTCAAAAGCTAGGTGCCTAGAAACAAACTGGGTAGTGCAATCATGCATTTATTAGTGCTTAAAATGCCACAGAATTCCTTGTATTTTTCTTGGTTTATTTAGAAGTTCTGTAAATATATTAAATTGATAATTAAGTGGCAATCACTGGTGCATACCTGAAAGCTCTTTATATTTTCTAGGTTCCTCTGGAAAAGAAGAAACGGTACATAACCATTAGGAAAGAAGCCAGACAAACAAGGAGTGGGGATTCAGGTACTTGCTATGACTACAAAGAAGATGAATGATGATGGCTGAAGTTATTTTGTGTTGAGCATTAATATATGTGTACTAATATAAATGTACTTTGAAAACAGAAATAAACAAAACCACAATCTAGAGAGCCAGTACAGTGTAGTGGTTAAGATGTTGGATTGGGTGTGCAGACACCTGTGTTCTAGTCCTTGGTTTCTAGTCCCTCTCAATCCTAATTGGCATCAGGTCTGCAAGAAGCCAGCTGAAAACCAGCTACCTCATTAAATCGTGCCATGACATCTTTTGTGTGTTAACTATGGTGAGCACAGTGAGAAATAAGTGGACTTTGCAACTGAGCAGGACAAATTCTAGGAATAACAATCTGGACCACATCTCTTGGTGTTTTCAGTATTAATGTTCACGAAAGACTTTTTTAATTAAGGGATAAATGCAATGTAATGATGAAATCAGAAAATTCAGAAAATAAATTTGAAAGAAGAAAATTTATTTAGCATTATTTATTGGAAACATTACAAAGAAGTTTGTTCAACTGATTTTGTAATTTTTATTGGGAAGTTTCTTACTTATTTAAGCCAAACTATTTCCTTTCTAGCTGAACCACACTATTTAGCGTCTGCATCATATATGGTAGATAGCAGTTTAAGTGAAGAAATGAGCCAATTTGATTTCTCAACTGGAATACAGAGTTTTTCATACAGCTCTGAAGATCCTACCAGTTCTGGTTCTCACATCAGGAAAAAGGTGATTTAATTTATACATGTGTAAGTGTGTTTTTTAGCCCACACAATTCCTTTAGTTGTTTATAGAAAATTGTCAGATTTTCTAAAGGCTAAAAACCATACTTTCATAAGGATGTAATAACTGCTGTCTAATAGCAATATAGTTTTTCCATAAAATACTATCTCCTTTTGGACAAGGCTTAAATCCATAAGTAGTAAGACATATTATCCTTACAAATATTTCTGTGCTTCCTTAAATCTGACTGATTTCAACTGCAAGAAGCAGGAATGTTTCAACATTAGTACCTCAAGCACCAGAATAAATAGGAATGCTTAATATTAGGTTATCTAATTAAGCTTGATTTTTATAATAAATGCCTTGAGTACATTGTGAGGAGAAAGACAGGGGTAAAAGATGTGGGCTCGATCAAAATTTTCCACTTCAGGGAAATTTGTTATTATTTTTTATTGTTTTACTGCACATTGTACAAAAATGTTTTCAACACTCCAGTTACAATGCTCCCTATATAAAAGCCTTTATAGTTTTTTTACTATATTGATCAAACTTCAGAACTAACTTAAGTTTCTTTTTCACATCAAATGATAGAGCTCATGGAATGTGCAGATCATAGAGATTGAAAAGAATATTCTAATTGGTATTTTCCCCCCCACCCCCCAAAAAACCTAAAAGTAAATAATAAATTAGGTATGTAATAAATAGCCAAACAACTTTTGTTTTGTTAAACTATGGTTTTTTGGAGAAGTCCAGATAGAGTCCAGGGAAATGTGGAGAGCCTTTTAGTTACATTATTGCAATAAATCTATCTTTTCCGGAGTTTTGTTGCATTGTTCTTATTATTCATTTGTGTTCATTTTCGGGTTTGGGATTTTTAGGGGAGAATTGATTAAAGTGAGAGATCAGCACATGGAATATTAATCAAATACCCAGCTCATATTTCATTTAAATCAAATTCCTTGCTAACATATTCTTTAAAAAAAAATAGAGCTACAAGAATATTGTGTGAACAACTTTGAGAAATACAAGCTTTGTCTGATAAACCATCTTGAAATAACAGAATATAGTATATGCATTCTTTATGGGTAGTGTTATAGCAAAAATCTGAACAAAAAAGAGAGAAGGACATAATTGAAATTAATTATTCTAAAAGGAAATTACAGATACTGTGGTTCCAGATGATACGATGGAGTTAGAAATGGATGAGCTCAATCAGCACGAGTGCATGACTTCTATGACAACCCTACTCAAACATATGCATAGAAATAATATCACGCCAGTAGTAGAAAAAGTAAGTATTCCATTGTAGCTTTTTGGAGTTGACAAATACCGTTTTAGTTAAATTAATTTGCAATAAGTATGCTTTCATATTTATAAATCTGTAATTTTTTGGGGTATTCAGGATACAAATTCACCAGAACTTCCTCCATGGATGAAGTTTTTGCACAACAAACTGGGAAATTCTACTGTACCTCTAAATATTCGTCTCTTTGTAGCAAAACTCATTGTGAACACAGAGGAAGTAAGTTCTTTTTTATGATAGAGAAAAGTATTGTAGTATATAGCTGGTATAGTTCAGAAGGCTATAGCTGGCATACTTCAGAATCCATTTCTTTGGGTTATTAGAGAAACTAATACTGAGATTAGAATAATCTCCAAACTTTACAGGTGATCCTTGCTTAATAACCACAATTGTGACCAGCAAGTCCATTGTTATGCACCATAGTCACTAAGCAAAGCATCATATGACTGTGTCAAGCTTACAATGTAATTTTCACTTCCAGGATCAAGGGGGTCACTATGGTCATTCAGTGAGATATCACATGACCTCAATTTACAATTTCACTTTTACATTCTCCAATAATTCTACTTGATAGAAGCTGGTTCTGAAGCTTGCAAATGCAATACATGATTATGGACTGCTTCAGTGGTTGTAAATATGTATCAGTTGTGGAATGCCCAAATGACGATCCTATGATTGGGATGCTATGATGGCCTTGACATCCTAAGATGTGAGGATTGGTCACAAAGCTGATTTTTTCCAACTGTCATAACTGAACAGTCCTTAAACAAGACAGTTAGTATATAAAGGCTACTTGTAATGATTGCTCTGGTGGTTTTATAATATAGAGGCAGTTGAACATTCTTTTTATGAACAAGCTTTTCAAGTGTTACCAAAAATGAAAAATGCTTCTTGTTCAAATATAGGCATAATGATATCAAACAAACTTTGTCTTTGATCTTGTGAGGGGCTTTATTTTTTTGCAGCTTGTTGAAATATATTAATTTTCTAAGCAAGTGTAGATTCCTAACTAGTTTCTAAAGTAATTAGTGCAGCTAGTATCTCCCGTGTGGAGTGGATTCATGAATGATTCATATGAGCAAAGTATAGTCATACAATATTGTTAGTACCATGTATATATTTTGACTGTAAACAGACAAGGATGCAAAATAACTTTAATATCATTCAGTCCCTGTCCTGTTGATCAAAATCAACAAAGTAAAAACTGCTTCTGATTCACAAGTTTTATCAAGTCTCTGGAACTAGCCTGGAGTAAGGGATGGTAATTCCTTGGCAAAATAGTATCTCTTTTAGATAGAAAGCCACTGTCCATACAATTTGGTTGGTAGCTTTATGAGCAGTGTTAGAATTTACAGTTTGGTTAGCTGTTCATGAAATAAAAGAGTACAAGGACATTCTTATGATCTTAATGGCCATCCCAGTAGACCAATGTTATCTCCCCTGGGATGATTAATTTATCCCTGTCCCTCTACCCAGATATTTGAACTCATGAAAAGTTGTGCTAGAAGGATGGTAGTTTTAAAAACAGTAAAACCTGATGATTCAGGAGGCATTATATAAACCAGAATTTTGTATTTTATATTTTGTACTATTGTGGGCGGTAGTTGACTGATATGTGCAAATAGAGGGGTTTGATTGAAATAGCTCTTACATTAAGCCCCTGTCACACTGCACCAATGGATGCAAAGAGGATGTAAAACGGAAAAAAAAGCTTGCCATCTGTTGGTTAACGCGATGTACTCACTTCCTCCGTTTTGCTTCCTCTCTATCCGTCCAGCATCCGTTTATTGACGTTTCATCCGTTCAGAAAGTTTTCAAAACTTTTGCACGGAAAATGTATCTAATTCGTCCGTTCTGAATCCGCTACGCATCCGCTACGCATTCGTTCTGCATCCGTTACGCGTCCGCTATATCCGTGAGGCATCCGTTCTGCATCCGCGCAACTCGCATCCGCTCGGACACAGGGAGGAAGCGGAACGGACGCAGAACAGATGCAGCACGGAAACAAAGCGTTTAAAATGGAAAAAAATGTTCGCAGAGGGGACCTATCTCGGATATTAAGGATGTCTAGAGGATGCCTAGAGGATGCAAAGGGACACATATACTGCCTATAAAAAGGGGGAGCAACTCACCTGCATCTCACTTTCAGACCAGCAGCCTAGCTGTGCAGACCTCTGCAGCCTTCATCTGACTCTTGCTCTTCCACAGCATCCAGTCATGTCCACCATGGATCGTAACACAGTCCTTTTGGCAGCCACCATCCTTCTGCAACAGTGCGAAGCCATCTACAGGCTCTGCGAACTCTACTACGGGAAGAAAAAGAGGCGGCCAAGAAGCGTCTGGGTACGAAGATGGATTGCCAGAAGAGCAGAGGACGGACTGTACAACAAGCTGATGGTGGAGCTCAGGAACGAAGACACTCAGGCATTCCAGAACTTCATGAGGATGCCTCCAGCCATGTTTGACGAAGTTGTGCAGCGGCTGACACCCAGGTTGACCAAGGCAAACACCAACTTCCGGCCCAGCCTGGAACCTGGGCTCAAGGTGGCACTCACTCTGCGCCACCAGGCCTCCGGGACCACGTACAGGAGCATGCAGTACGGCTGGAGGGTGCCACACAACACCATCAGCATTGTGGTCAGAAGTGGTGCAGGCCATCATCGAAGAATACCTGGAGGAGCTCCTCCAGTGCCCCTCCACTGAAGAAGGATGGAAGAAAGTTGCAGAGCAGTGGTATCAGAGGTGGAACTTCCCACACACCGTTGGAGCCATAGATGGAAAGCACGTGGCCTGCAAAGCACCACCCAAGTCGGGGTCCACTTATTTCAACTATAAGGGCTTTTTCAGCATCGTCCTCTTCGCCATGCTCGATGCTGACTACAAGTTCATGTACATCAATGCTTCAGGCAACGACTCATGTTCAGATGCCCAGGTATACAATGCCAGTGACCTCAAGGAGGGGCTGGAAGGCCACCTCATCATGGGCTTCCCAGATCCAGACCCCCTGCCCAACAACACGCAAGATGTGCCCTACTTCATCGTGGGGGATGACGCCTTCTCCCTCAGAACCTACCTCATGAAGCCCTACACGTCCAGATGCCTCACTCGTGAAGAGAGGATCTTCAACTACAGGCTGTCCAGGGCAAGGCGGGTGGTGGAGAACGCCTTTGGCATCCTGGCAAACAGGTTCCAGGTACTTCTCACCACCATGCAGCATCGCCCAGAGACCGTGAGGAGGATCGTGGAAGCTTGCTGCATCCTGCACAATCTCATGCGCACCCGCTACCCAGTCTTGCAGAACAGGCTCGTGGACCTCCAGCAAGGCAATGGGGACATGGAGCCTGGGGACATGGAGCCTGGGGAATGGAGGCAAGGGCAAAACCTGATAGACACTGAGGATGTGCAAGGCCCCAACAGAGCCTCACGTGAAGGGAAGAAGCAGCGCAACCTCCTGAAACTGGTGCAACTCCCCAGCTGGAGCAGTGGAGTGGCAAGACAGGATGATAGATGATTAATGGGTGCTTCCTTCAGCCTGTCTCATCACCGGATGAGATTGGGCCATGTATGTTGGGTGGGCCTACAATGAACAGGGTGTTTAATAAAGAGTTGTGTTTGTGTTGACATGTGTGGATCAATGCTTACATTATTATTGATAAAAAAGGGCCATAGGTGTGGCACCTGGGTGGGTGGACTTGCACTGGAGGTTTATCTATCCCACAGCTATTACCCATCCCAAAGGTATCCCTGCCCATCCCACTGCTATCTTAACCCATCCCACAAGCATGCAAAGGCTTAAACCAATTCTAAAAGTTTACACCAAGACTTTATTAAAAAAAAGAAATGAATCAAGTGTGTTAATCAAAGATAAACTTTATTGAACAACAAGCTGTAAAAGGAAAAAGACCCAAGTCAAGTGTCCAGATAAAGTCCATACCCAGTCTCTGGCAGTCTTCACGGTCATTCGGAGGTGTGCCCAATCTCAAGGGTGAAGGGTCCAGGTGCTGTGGAGGTGGTTGCTGCTGCAGTGCTGGTCTGAAGCCCCACTGGGGTGCCTGGCCCCGAGAGGACAACAGGTGATGGTGTGTTGAGAAAGCTGTCGGATAGCTGGCTCAGACCCGTGATGCTGAGAGGTCCTTCCTCCATGCCATGGGGTGTCAGCCCCAGTACTGATGAGAGATGTACTGAGGCCGGGCTTGGCTGTGGGGTGGAGGAAGGAGTAGTGTAGTGGGGCTGTCTGGTCTGCAGCTGGGTGAGGACTGGCGTGGGTGGCATCGCTGTCAGTGGCATCATTGGCGTTGGTGGCATCGGTGACATCAGTGGAACCGGTGGCAACGGTGTCGCCCGATGACTCTGTGCCTGGACTGGGAAGGGCTGCTGCCTGTGCTGCTGGACCTCCTGGTAGCCGTAGCCCTGGTAGGTGAGGGGCTGTGGGAAGCCTTGGAATGGGAGGGACATCACCTGTGGTGGAGGAGCAGACCTGGGCTGGGTGGGAGCAGGTTCCTCTGGATCTGGAGGTTTGTGAAGCAGCTTGGTGATCCGGTCCTTCACCACCTGGTATTGGGCTTCCTCCATGTTCTTGAGGGTCTGGTTGACATAGGTGAGGAAGGGCTTGCGGTTGGAGGATGAGGAGTCGGTGTGGACCAGCTGAGAGAGGAGATCTATGCTGGTGCGGATGGTGTCCCTGATCTCCAGGAGGACAGTGTGGCTCTGCCCCTCCTGCTGTCTAGCTCTCTGCCTTTCTGTGGAGGTGGAGCTGGGGGTGGTGGATGCAGCTACGACTGTGGTGGACTCGATGTCTCCTTTCTCTCACCGCACCAGGGAGTCCTCCACACGCTCCACCATGGTTGCAACACCTGTCCGCGGGTTCTCCGCCGTGGCACGCTCCACAGAAACCTGCCTGGACACGGGGACTGACTCTCGGCCGGAAGAGGACTGGGTCTCAGCAGGCTGCCGGAGAGAGAGGGTTGTGAGAGGGGCTCCTGGTGCTCCTCGGTGGCGGACCTCACCCTCCAGGAAGCTGCACCTCGCCATGACGTAGGTCTCTCTGTCCGTCAGCTTAACCGTGGCCTGGCCAGATTTCTTCAGGTGCAGCTTCCCGTACCAGGTGTGCATATGTTTCCACCAGCCGAGGAGCACCTCCGAAGTGTAACCCATACTCTCCGCCCTCTCGATCCAAGCAGCCTGCTTCCTTTTGGTGTCCCTGTACAGCCGGTGTCCCTTCCGCCACAGATAGTCATTCTCTCTCAGCCACTCCAGCACCTCATCCTCGTGTTCCTCCTCAATGAAGTATTGCCTCCTCTCCCGTCCCCGCATACGCCTCTTCCTCCCTTTGGCAGGACCAGATGGGCCCTCATCAGAGGGGCTCCCAGGTGGTAGGGGCTGTTCCTCCACACCAGCAGCAGCAGCAGGATCATCATCATCATCACCAGCAGGATCATAATCATCATCATCATCATCACCAGCAGCAGCAGGATCATCAGCAGCAGCAGCAGCACCAGCAGGATCACCAGCACCAGCAGGACCAGGACCAGGACTAGGAGCACGAGCAGGACGAGCAGGACGAGCAAGACCAGGAGCATGAGCAGGACCAGCAGGACCAGGAGCAGCTTCAGCAGAGTACGCAGCAGCAGAAGTACCACCGCCAGGAGCAGCTTCAGCAGAAGCTCCAGCACCAGAAGAGCGAGCCCGAGCAGCAGAAGCCCCAGCAGAAGCAGAGTCAGGGACGGGGCGGGAGGGTGGCCCTGTCCCTCTTGGCAGGGATGGCGGCAGGTTGCTGAGGCTTTCACTTCTTCCCCATGGTTGTGGGGTTGCTGGCTGGCAGGGAGGCTGGCAGGCACCAAGCCTGGCAGGAAGGCAGGCACCAAGG
The DNA here is from genome assembly GCA_015471245.1 of Laticauda colubrina. Classification (NCBI taxonomy): domain Eukaryota; kingdom Metazoa; phylum Chordata; class Lepidosauria; order Squamata; family Elapidae; genus Laticauda; species Laticauda colubrina. Next base: position 51,081,112 of record BLBF01000002.1, read on the forward strand.
CTGGCAGGCAGACTGGATGGCAGGGAGGCTGGCCAGGAGGCTTGGAGGCAGGCTGGCAGCAAGGCAGGGCAGGCAAGGACTCGATGTATCCGGCAGCAGGTCTTTCCTCCGAATGCTGGCCACATGCAAGCTGCTTCCCTTTCTATCCGCGTGGCTTACGCAATGCATCCCCCCGCATGCGCAATTAACGCTAGGCTTCCGCTCTGCATCCGCTAGGCTTCCGCTCTGCATCTGCTTCATCCGCTGTGCATCCGCTTCGTCCGCTCGGCGTCCGCTCTGCATCCGCTCTTTCTTTTCCGCGTCCGCTTTGCTGAGGCCCCCTGGAAGCCTAGCGGATGTGCCATCCGCTCTCATCCGCTTCCATCCGCTGGGCTTCCATTCCGCATCCGCTTTCCATCCACTCTGCGTCCTCCCCATGTCCGTGTTATCCGCTCCGGTCATACAAATTTTTGCCCCTTTTGAGAGCGGATAACAACGGATGGAACATTTTGCTCGTCCGTTGTGTCCGTTTTGCATCCGTTGGGCAGTGTGACATGGCCTTTAATTATGAATATTAATCAGAGGTTGAAATACCTAATGTATTATATAATTTATCTGCTTAGATATTGTTGTGTAATGAAATATGTTTGCATTGTTGAGTATTTACATTTTAAATAATAATTTGGTTAGATGTAAATAATAAAGTTAATGGGCAACAAATTTTACAGTGGCAATCTTGAGTTTTTCTTCTCCAGGTTTTCCAGCCCTATGCAAAGTGGTGGCTGGGTCCTTTACTGCAGCTGGTTGTTTCTGGAGATAATGGAGGAGAAGGGATACATTACATGGTGGTGGAGATAGTGGTCACTCTGCTTTCATGGACTAATGTGGCAACTCCTAAAGTAAGAAATGTATTTGGTTATAATAATATGTACACATAGCGAGACCTGCCCTCCCCTCTCCCTGTCCCTCTCTCTCCTCTCCCCTCCCCTTCCCTCCACACCCCCTCTTTAGTACATATATTCTTGATAAGACAGTGGTGCAAAGAATTTTGTATTGTTGAAAAATAAGACTTTTCTGTCTTTTCTGAATATTTTTTAGTCCTAAACAGGGAGAATTTGGCAAGCCTGAATATAATATGGCTAAATTAAGGTACCATGTTTTTTGTCATTTCATGAGTAAAGAGGAATATTTGCAATATGCTTTTTCTAATTCTTTTATATCAGGGCAACATAAAAGATGAAGTCTTGGCAAATAGGTTGTTGGAGTTCCTGATGAAAAACGTGTTTCATCAGAAAAGAGCAGTATTTAGACATAATCTGGAAATAATCAAGACGGTAATAGAGTGCTGGAAGGATTGTCTGAGCATACCTTATAGGTAAATGATGGCAATAAAATATGGTTGTCTATGCAATTCTCCAAGAGCTATAGCAAAGATGGGGTGACTTTCTGCATGCTACTGAAATATAATAGCAGTCCCACTAGGCATTGGTCATACAAGAGATGCTGTAATTGTAACTCAGTTGTTGTTGGCCTGCTGGTTTATACCAAATCCTATTGTCAAATCTGCTTTTTAAGTAAACTAGGACTAATCTTTATTTATTTGGTAATTTAAGACAATATCTGCAAATTAAACTTGAATTATGATTTCCTCTAGAAATATTAAAATAAGGGAATCAGTACCATGAGAAGATTAAATGAGGAATGACTGGGGAAATAAATTTAGGGAAAAAGGCTTCTACAGTGGTATTCCAAAAATGCAAAGTTCATGCCATGAGTGACTTGAACTGAAATTCAGTTAACTTTTTACATCTTATGTCTCCGTCTCCCGCCCCATGACCGTCCCAAAACCATCCAGTCAGCTTCCATGGCTTAAGGTGGATTTGATACTGAGTCTCCAAAGCTCTAAACCAACGCTTCAATTTCATCTGGGATACTGGCTTTTTTATTAGATGCCTAAATCAGAAAGTATTTTAATAAGGATTATGTTTTTTGCATCACACTAAATTATTTGTTTATGGTGACTAAGTTTGATAAGTAATCCCAAGTATTGTTCATGATTTATGGCTTATTTTGTTATTATGCTATAGTAATTTGTCCAATTTGTTAACAATCTCTATTTAGGTAAAACTTTATGACTTATTGTGATGAGTGATTCCACTTATTAAGTGACCAACATTTTGCTGTCTATTCTTTCTCAGTACAAAACACTAACCTGATAGTTTTGATTGATACCAATCGTTACTTGTTATTTTCAGTTTGTTCATCTGTGTCTTTGCTTGCTGCAGGATAATATTTCAACTATTTTCTGGTGGAGATCCTAATACAAAAGACAATTCAGTAGGGATTCAATTATTAGGAATTGTTCTTGCTAATAATTTACCTCCATATGATCCAAAGTGTGAAATAGATAGTATAAGGTAAGTATTACAACTTTCTGATTTTCCTGTTGATCATAAAACTTTTTGCCAAGAAGAAGGTTAGGAAAATAGGAGATGTGCTTCAGGTGCATAGATTGTAAAACAAAGATGACATTTACACTGCTCAAAAAAATAAACTGAACACTTAAACAACACAATGTGTCATCCACTTAGGTAGCAATACTGATTGACAATCAATTTCACATTCTGTTGTGCAAATGGAATAGACAAGAGGTAGAAAGCAAAGGCAGTTAGCAAGACATCCCAATAAATGAGTGGTTCTGCAGGTGGTGGCCATAGGTCACTTCTCAGTTCCTATGCTTTCTGGCTGATGGTTTGGTTACTTTTGAATGCTGGCAGTGCTTTTACTCTCGTGGTAGCATGAGATGGAGTCTACAACCCACACAAGTGGCTCAGGTAGTGCAGCTCATCCAGGATGGCACATCAATGTGAGCTGTGGGAAGAAGGTTTACTGTGTCTGTCAGCGTATTGTCTAGAGCATGGGGGCGCTACCAGGACACAGGCCAGTGCATCAGGAGACATGGAGGAGGCCATAGGAGGGCAACAACCCAGCATCAGGAGCGCTACCTCCACCTTCGTGCAAGGAGGGACAGGAGGAACACTGCCAGAGCCCTGCAAAATGACCTCCAGTTGGCCACGAATGTGCATGTGGCTGCTCAAAAGGTCAGAAACAGACTCCATGAGGGTGGTATGAGGGCCCAACAACCACAGGTGGGGGTTGTGCATACAGCCCAACACCATGCAGGACATTTGGCATTTGCCAGAGAACACCAAGATTGGCAAATTCGCCACTGGTGCCCTGTGCTCTTCACAGATGAAAGCACATGTGACAGATGTGACAGGGTCTGTAGATGCCATGGAGAACGTTCTGCTGCTTGCAACATCCTCTAGCATGACCAGTTTGGCAGTGGGTCAGTAATGGAGTGGGGTGGCATTTCTTTAGGGGCCCTCACAGCCCTCCATGTGCTCACCAGAGGTAGCCTGACTGCCATTAGGTACCGAGATGAGATCCTCAGACCCCTTGTGAGACCATATGCTGGTGCGGTTGGCCCTGGGTTCCTCCTAATGTAAGACAGTGCAGCTGAAGTGTGTCAGCAGTTCCTGCAAGACGAAGGCATTGATGCTATGGACTGGCCTGCCTGTTCCCCAGACCTGAATCCAATTGAGCACATCTGGGACATCATGTCTCGCTCTATCCACCAATGCCACATTGCACCACAGACTGTCCAGGAGTTGGAGGATGCTTTAGTCCAGGTGTGGGAGGAGATCCCTCAGGAGACCATCCACCACCCCATCAGGAGCATGGCCAGGCGTTGTAGGGAGGTCATATAGGCACGTGGAGGCCACACACACTACTGAGCCTCATTTTTAAGGACATTATATCGGATCAGCCTGTAGTGTTTTTTCCACTTTAATTTTGAATGTAACTCCAAATCCAGACCTCTATGGGTTGCTAAATTTGATTTCCACTGATAATTTTTGTGTGATTTTGTTGTCAGCACGTTCAGCTATGTGATGAACAAAGTATTTAATAAGAATATTTCATTCATTCAGATCTAGGATGCCTTATTTTTGTGTTCCCTTTATTTTTTTGAGTGGTGTATTTTACCAGCCATTAGCAATTGTTTTCCTAAAGAATTTGATGGATTTTTTGTTATGTTTCATATTTATAGACATGTTTCATAAATATTATGCTTGGACATGTTTCAAACATGGGAAAGAGATCAATGGGATGTTGGGATGATTTTCAATGAATGCAAATTAACCATCTTAAATTTAGAAAATTTATAATAGAATTGGGAAATGTAAAAGAGAGAGAGATATAGCTCTGGAGCTCTTCAAAACTTTATCTGAACATTTCAAGATGTAGTGAAAGTTAAATTTACACTTAAATTATATGTGTGCACTAAACATTTGGTAAATCATTCTGTTGTGACTAAATGTGAAATGAGTGAGAAAAGCATATGCCTTAATATATGTCAGGGGAATAAATATGCATTTGTGAGAACTAAACAATATTTCTCATTTATGTTAGATATTTCCAAGCTTTGTCTAACAACATAGCTCTGATAAGATACAGGGAAGTATATGTGGCTGCTGCTGAAGTATGGGGACTCATTCTTCAGTACATTGCTGAGAAAGAAAATGTGAGGATAACATGCTTTTTATGTTTTATTATGCTATAATTAAAGAGTTAGCTTTTTAAATCAATTTAGTTTTTAATCTAGTACCTAAAGTACTTCGACTTTAATGCTAGTACCTAAAATACTTTGGTTAGTATATAGATCATCCTCAACTTATCACCACAGTTGAGCCCAAAATTTCTGCTCCTAAGTTACACAGTTGTTGATGAGTTTTGCCTAGTTTTACAATCTTTTATTTTTAGATGAATCACTGCAATTGTTAGTAACAAATTTGTAAAGTGAATCTGGTTACCCCATAATAGTTTTTATGAAATGTTCCTAAAAGAAGAACTGAGAAGGTCAATTTCAATTAGCAGCAGTAGTTTTAATTATTTCCAAAATATGTGGCCAATATGTTAAATTTTTAACTTTCACATATATTCATTTTTTCAGACATTTGAAGGTCCAATTTATGACATGGTCATAAAACAATTAAAGCTGCATCAGAATACCAGAGATGACAAATTTATTGTATGTCTGAATAAAATCACGAAGAACTTCCCTCCTCTTGCTGATAGGTATATTAGAATTAAGAATGGTATTGTACTGTTGGGATTATGATTTAATAGGTTGGTATAACTTCGTGTACTTTTTGTTTTTTGTTCATGGGAAGATTTATGAATTTTGTCTTCTTTCTGCTACCAAAACTTCATGGAGTGATGAAAACTCATTGCTTGGAAGTAGTCATGTGCCGTGCTCAAGAAATACCTGATATGTACTTAGAGTTGAAGAGTAAGGAATTCATCCAAGTCATGTGCCACAGGTGAGGGATAGCATGATTTGTAATTATTTCTTGGTAGAATAGTCCATATTAAAATGTAACTTTGTCGCTTGTATCCGTATGAATTATATTGTCTGTTTCCTAGTATGATTTGATTGTTGATTGTACCCTATGACTGTCATTAAGTGCTGTAGGTTATGATTCTTGATTCTTAAGGAATGCATCTTTTCTTTATGTATACTGAGAGTATTTACACCAAGACAAATTTCTTGTGTGTCCAATCACACTTGGCTAATAAAGCATTCTGTGCTATGCTATGCTATGCTATGCTATATAAATGTTTTTGAACAAACTCCACTTAAGAAAATGGGAATAGCTCAAGGCGTGGGTGTTGTTGTTTTTGTCATTTTGCTTGATAATAAATGTTGGAATTATGTCCTTTGTCAGTTTCAATAGACCATTTGATACAATTCTCTATGATTAGTAATTCATTTTCCCCTTAGAGATGATGAAAGGCAAACGATATGCTTAAATATTGTGTACAAGATATTACCTAAGCTGAAACCAGCTGAAGTATTAGAGCTACTTCCTTCAGTAATGGGATTTATTTCTCATCCTTCGCCATTATGTCGGGGCCGAATGTATGATGTGCTCATGTGGATCTACGATAACTACAGGTAAACACTCAAGAATTGATATTATTGTAAATAAATGATCTGAAGCTATTTTAAGTTTTCCAGGATTCTAGAACTCTTTCTCTCTGGTCTGCAACATAATTTAATTTAATTTATTTGTATGTGCTATTTAACAAAATACCTAGGCTGCAAAATAGACATTGATTAGAATTTTTTCTTCCAGAAAAAGAAAAACTAGAGTTGATCAGGCTCTTTTTCCCTTATTTTTATTTCCTCCTACCAAAGAAAATTATTTCTTTCCTCCTCCCATTTTCATCTGTCTGTCTTAGAGTTGGGAAAGCCGCAGAGCAAAATGCCTCAATACCTCATTTCTACATGGTTGAATTTCTATCAGTTATTTTTTCCCAAATCAACAAGGAAAAAAAGTGTTGGAGACTGCATTGGGAAGGCCTGGGTCATACTCATTCTGCAGATCTCTCACTTCTGCCAAAATGCAGATTTGCAGCTAAAGTGGGAGAAAACTGGAAAATGCAGTTAGATATCTCAGATGTACTGTGCATTAGACAGCTTCCTCTTTCATTCTCTTTTTTCACTTCTACAGAAAATTCAAAATTATGGGTATATGTCATATACATTCAGGCTTTGACACTTAACATTGTAAGGATGTCATCATCATCATCACATATACATTTGTGCAAAACCTACTCTTTAGGAAGAAAACATCCTGGAGAATGTGAATTAATTCATGCATATGCTCAACTGCCACTTGCCAAATTTCTGTGATCTTGGGTTTTTCAGTACTTTCATGGAAGGAGGAGGAATGGCTTAAGTAGAAAAACTTCTCATAAAATCTACAACATCAGAAAAATCATAGGAGTATTGTCAGAAATAAGGAGTCTGAGAATTGAATAGAAAGGCCACTCAACAAATATTAGTAGAAACAGGCAAGGTATTTAATTGAAAAAAAACAGAGAACAATAGCTGGAGGAGATAATGAAGGGTTAAAGTAAAGAATATGGAGTACAGCTGAAAAAAACTGGTGAGAACCTCAAAATATATCATCTCTGAGACTTCCAGTTTGCAAGGCTTGGCGGTGGCAGGAATCCGCAATCGTGCGCGGTTTCTGCTGCACTCGCCGCTGGAATGCCCCAAGCCAATCAGCTTGGGGCTATAGCTACTCCATAGAGGTAGCTGAAGACAGGGGAGACTTAGCAGGGGTCGGATGGAGTCGCACCCCCCCTCCTCAGCTGGTTTAACTCCCTTTTCCGAAAGCGGCAAAGTGGTGGTCAGAAATGGCCGCCACAAAGAAGCTTTCATCCGGAAAAGAATGTGCAGGAGGAAGCTGAGAAGTAAAAGTTTTGGCTGACCGGGAGGAGAAGCAACATCCAAGATATCCTGGAATTTAAATTTTGGAAAAAGATACATTGCTTCCTAAGAAGATCTGGAAGCAGCGAATGAAAGTGAAAAGGGAAAGTTTGTTTTTTCTCACTCTCCTTCCTTATGGTGACAGCAGATGAATGAGAAATTGGAAAAACTCACTTTGGCATCAGCAGGTAATCAAACTGGAAAATTAAAGCCAAGGGGACAATAAAGATTTCTGAACACTAGAAAAAAAAAAAATTATGCTGTAAGTGGGAAGGGAGAGGATAAGAATTAAGATTAAGATTTGGCTGGAGGAGATTGCTTGGAATTTAAAAGACTAGAACAAAATCACAAGACTTCTAAAAGATACATTTTAATTGGAACTTTGTAACTGAATTGCAACCCCAGGAAGAGAAAGTGAAAAAAAGAAGAAAGTGTTAAATGAAATAGACTGTGTGTATTTGGATTGCTTGGTGACTTTGGGACTTTTGGAAATTCTTATTTGAATGATTAAAATCATTTGGGTTGTTTAAAAATTTTTTTACAATGGCATTACTTGTGGATGAACTGAAAATGGAATTTATAAAATATAAAGAAGAGGAACAAGAAGGGAAGGGCTCTTTTGGCTCTTTTGGCTCTGTTTTTCATTTTTTAGAAATGGCGATTTCTACAAATGAGAAACTACAAGAACAAGAAGATTGGGATGAAAAAGAAGCCATCTTTAATGAACAAGCAACTTTTTCTGGGGAAGAAAGGGGAAAGGGGAGAAAGAGAATGGAGAATTTAAGACTTAAAAAAACAACCAAAAAAGGGGAAAATAAGGTGAAAAGTAGATATAATGTTAGCAAACAACAGAAAAGAGGAACACAGAAGAGGGAAATGAAGATGAAGAGACAAGGGGGTAAAAAGGGTAGAGTGGAGAAGCAAGGGAGGAAGGAAGGGAAGAGAAACTACAAAGGTTTGAAACAAGATGTAAAGAAATAGGATTTACTTCGAGATAATGGGTAAAAATATAACTGAAAAAGAGATTCTGCAAAGGTACATAAGACTGTATTGTTGTATTTGTATTTTAAATAATGTTAAAAAATTGGAACAACATGATTATAAAATGGGATAAAATATTAATGTAATTTAGTGAATTTTTTTTGAATAAAATAAATGAAATGAAATATGAGAGAATTGAACTAAAAAGGAATGGGAACATTGTCATTGCATAATATTTTAAAATATAAGTGAAATGGGGGGGAAGTAACTAAGCAAAATCTATAAGTGTTCCCATAGAAGCATGATACTTATTTGGAAAGGAATGTGTAAAATGTCTTAATGAATGACTTAAATGACTTAAATGAATATCAATTTTAACGATATAATTTCAATTGCTATGGATTGTTATTTTAATTATATATTTATTTATTTTTCCTATTTTAAAATATTGAGTGTAGCTTTAGAATGTACTACGTAGAATCCGAATGAGAATTGTGTATAATTTTAAGTATTAAACTTAGGGGAAAAATATAAAGGCATACTCCAATCAGTGATTACAGAAGAAATTTTGTGTTAATGAGAAAAGATAATAGACAGCTGAAACAGGACAGACAAAGGATATAAGTATAATGATTTAAATTGAGATGAAATAAATAAAATAGAATTAAGAGAGTGAAAAGAGGGGAGAAGCTATATAGAAAATGCAAAATGGTAAATAAGATATGGAATGCTATACAAAAGTAAGCATGAACTTGAATTTATGTCTGTACAAAAAGATGTAACCCGGGATCAAGCTGTTTTCCAAAAAGACGTTTTATGTTTTTATGTTTTGCGTTTTGTTTGTATATGTTTGTTTTTTAAAAATTAATAAAATATATATATGTTTTTTTAAGCTTTCGCGGGTACTTACATGTGTGCTGTTTAGCTTCCTTCGGGTATTATCCCACGTCATTGTAGTGCTGTTAAAGTTGTAGCAACGTTTCAGCAGAATCTGAAATAAACAGCCAGATCAAAAGCTATGAGAAGCTGGAAGTTAAAAGAGCAGGAATACTATGTGACCTAAAATTCCTATGCAGCTGCAGAGACAACAATGCAACACCAACCTGCTTCAAATTAACATTTCATAACAACACAGCAGCTACCAAACGTATCCTGAAAAGAACAGAGATGGCTTTTCTCAGAAATGAAGCTCACAGTAAAAGATTCCAATTGGATCAGTTAAACAAAGATTTGCTAGCACTACACCTGGAACTGAGCAACAAAATCCACCCTCTACTTTGGGATAAGATCAAACAACTTACAACTTGGAGAGCTGAAACTGAAACCACATACAAAAATGAAAAACTCTCAAAGAAACTAAAAAAATTAGAAAATGACAAGAAAACCCCCAACAACCCACCACAACACCTAAAACAATTAGTATATAATGTTTCCAACAGAGAACTCAACAAAACAGAAACAGATGTCCTATCCAAAGGATTCAATTATGCCATAGCACCCAAAAAAATCCCAACAGAATCCATCATATGTGCAGTAGAATCCAGCCTAACCAAATTAAATACAGATGAAGCTGACAGAATAAGACACCAGGTTACTCACATCTTATGCACAACGAAACCACCAAAAAGTAATTTGTAAAAAGATGAATTCAGAGCACTACAAACCCTGAAAAATGATAACAACATAATAATACTCCCAGCAGACAAAGGAAATGCCACAGTAGTAATGGACAGAAAAGACTATGAAACAAAATTGACAGGCCTACTCCAAGACTCCACATACAAACCTATAAACACAGACCCAACCACATATCTAGAAAAATTAACCAAGAAGAAAATTATAACCAGCCACATAAGCAAAGAAATCCAACAGACGATCATCCCAAGAGAACAATCTTCTAGATGCCCCAAATTATACGGCCTCCCAAAAATACACAAAGAAGGCATACCTCTCAGACCCATAGTCAGCTCCATAGGAGCACCATTACAAAACCTAGCTAAATACTTAGCAAAACAACTACAGCCCCATGCTGAAACTGCAGCTTCATATGTACAAAACTCATACCACTTCTTAGAAATGATCAAAGATCTACACGTAGAACAAGAAGATCTGCTTGTAAGTTTCGACGTGGTTTCACTATTCACTAAAGTCCCGATAAAAGAAACTCTTGAAATCTTCAAAAATAAATACCAACCAGCTAAAGACCTCATGGAACTAACAGAACACTGCCTAACCAACACATATTTCATATACAAAGGACAAAGATACAAGCAAATTGAAGGAGGCCCTATGGGATCACCACTGTCACCCGTCATTGCAAACCTGTTCATGGAAGAATTCGAATCCAGAGCCCTGGCTAATGCCACCCACAAACCCAAACTATGGCTAAGATACATCGATGACACATTTGTGATTTGGCCCCATGGAAAAGAAAACCTAAACAATTTCCTAACACATCTATACAGCACACACCCCAAAATCAACTTCACCATGGAAACAGAAATAAACAAACAACTACCATTCCTAGATGTACTAATCTACAAAAGAACAGATGGCACACTGGGACACACCATATACTAGAAGAAAACACACACCAACCGCTACCTCAATGCCCAATCCCACCTCCACCCAGCACAAATAAATTCCGTGGCGAAAACACTAATTACCAGAACCAAACGCCTGGCAGACAAGACACATATAAAGACTGAACTATGCACCCTGATAAAGTATTGACAGCCAATGGCTTCCAAAAAAACAAAATCACCAACTTGATCCACAAAAACACACCAAGACATTACAGAGACCTAGAAGACCAACAGACCTATGGAACAGCTGTCTTGCCCTACATAAGAGGTACTACAGATAAAATCAGTAAAATACTACACAGGCGTCACATCAAGACTGCCTTCAAAACAGACAAAAAAATAGCAGCCATCCTTAGAAACCCCAAAGACAAAATTGACCTGGAAAACCAAGGCATATACGAAGTTCCCTGTACATCATGCCTGGCCACATACATTGGACAGACCAATAGAAGAATAAGTACCCGCCTAGATGAACACAAAAATGCAGTAAAAAAGTTGGAACACACCTCCTCACTAGTCCAACACATGAAAACCACAGGTCACAACATCAACTTCAATGGCACTAAAACTCTAGCCACTATAGAAAACCCCAACCACAGAATCATCAGAGAAGCCATAGAGATTGAAAAAAGACCTGAAAGCATGAATAGAAGAGATGATTCCACCAGACTGTCAATCATTTGGAAGCCTGTACTCTCAAATAGAAAGATCTCCACACCACAAGCCAGGCAAACACCTGGACACAAACAGACTCCCTCTGATGCCTCCAGCTCAAACACCCCCCCACCAGGCACCCAGATGAAACCTAGCTTCCTAATAGATAACAGCCGTCCTTTCACACGAAGCCAAGCTGCACTGAAAGCCTCCAACACAAGAACAGAGTGTTGTCAGCCAATCAAAGCCACAAAACAGACAGAAGAAACCAGAAACACCAATCAATCAAACTCCAAGTCCAGTGAACACAGACCCAGGCTCCTAGCCAATCAGAATGGACCAGCCTCGAATTTGAAACCAGAAGCTGTGAGACCCACATCCATACAGAAGCCTGATGATGGCAGATGAGATTCTGCTGAAACGTTGCTACAATTTTAACAGCACTACAATGACGTGGGATAATACCCGAGGGAAGCTGAACAGCACACACACACACACACACACACACACACACATACACACACACACACACATATATGTATATATGTATATGTGTGTGTGTGTGTGTATATGTATAAAATCTCGATTAGAGATTATGTTGTGGAGTGAAGGAATGTGAGACAGAGACATTAAACAGGCAAAGGTTTTAAAACCAGATGAGGAACAAGATAAAGGGGCACATGAAATAATTTGGTGTTCATCTTGAGATGAATATTCTTTTGTGACTTAGGCAAACCACATTCAACTGAACAAAAAGCATTTCCTTTTCTTTGTTTAGCTTTAGTTTGTAAGCCCTTCTAGACCAACAGAGATAGCTGAAGCTATTATTTAACAACCTTATATAAATATAAAGTAAACCCATAAAGTGCTTTTTCCTGTTTCTTCATTATTTATTATTATTCTAAGTGGTCTCATGTAATATAATTTATCTGGTGAAAACCATCATCAATATTCTGGTGTGAGTGACTGACGTTCAGTAGAGCATGCCTTTTCTTTTTATCAGTGATTCAGAAAGTCAAGCAGATGAGGAATCTTCACAGGTGCTGAAAGTGGCAAAAGAAAGTTTACTTCAAGGACTGATAGATGAAAATTCTGGACTACAGTAAGTAATGTAAATTTTATTCTGAAGTCAGAATTCTCTCTTTAAAAATTGAATTGTATCTATTGCAAAAGTGTGCATGTATACACATACGTTTACAGAATAAACTCTAATACATTTAATTTTTAAATTGAATTGAAATATATATCTTGTTTATTCAAAATGATATAGAATTGCAATCTGAATGTCTTAATAAATTCTGAACCTTTTTAAAAAAATAAAGGTTAGATTTAAGCAAAATTTTGTCTTTAATTTGGGAATAATATAGAGGTAATCTTCATCTACCATTGATTAGGACCTGTCATCCACTTTGTTCATATATTTACATAGCTATGGATTATTTGAAGTTGATCTTTGCATATTTATTTTCTTTTACAGATTAATTGTTAGGAATTTTTGGAGTGATGAAACTAGACTACCAACCAATACTCTTGATCGCATGTTGTGTTTACTAAGGGGTTTGTACTCTGACAAAATTGAAACTCAGTATTTGAGTTTAGCTACAAATTTTCTCCTTGAAATGACGAGCAAAAGCCCAGATTATTCTAGAAAAATGTTTGAATATCCGCTTTCAGAATGTAAATTTCAGGTGAATGTATATTATTTTGCAATGTTATAAGAGATTATTGGAGTACTTTTTAAAAACTAAAATGCTTTATATTAGAAGTAGATAATTTATAAAAATATTTCATAATATAGTAAATTTTATGTTGATTCTTTGTTTTAATAGGCAAATATATTAATTTTGATGATTATATTTAAAAAAATGCAATTGCATTTCTGTTTTTACCTTGATTATAAATAAAAGAGAGGAATATGATGAATTATGTTATTCATTATTCCATATAAGTGTCATGCATCTTGAAAAAGTATAAATCTTCCTTAATTTCCTTAAGAAGTATTTGCAAAGGTTGCATGTATTAATAAGGTGCTGACTACAATTTGTTGTGATTTTTTTTATGTGGAAAATAGGGATAATGTTTTCCTATTTTTACAAATATGTGAGCCAGTAATTTGAGAATAAATGGGCAAAACATATTTTGTTTTGACTATTTAACTATAATACAGATTTTATATACTGTATACAGTATACATAGTTTTACATACCATGCGTTATAATTTCTTTTAACTATAATGTTTATAAAATACTTTTAACTTATAACTAAATTAACTGCCAGACATCAGGCTAAAAAGTACAAGAGTTTTAGTGCTACCTCAGCATGATAACCGTCTAGGTGTCTGGGCCAGTCACTCTCTCTCTTAGCCCAATTCATCTTTCAGGATGATTGTTATGAGGCAAATAGGAGTCATGTTAGTTGCGTTGAGTTACTTATCAAAATAATAAAGGTGGGAAATAAATAAAAATAGATAGAAACTATCATTTTTAAAAACTGAAAATCTTAAAATCATCTTTAGGAATGTCTCTTTTAAGTAAAAGTCAAATGGGTAGTGTTTTTTCCCCCCAAGCTAATAGTTGCATTATTTGATCAAAACTGCAAACGTATCTGTTTTTCCCCCAGATACTGATCTTTGATATATTTAAAAATAAACTGAAAATATACAATATAATCATGAGAAAAATAATACAGCTTAAGCATGTGAAAATTTTAATAATCTCTCTGATTTTAATAGGATTCTGCAGAATATATTTGCATAGGATTATAATGTTTGTGTTGACATCAGAATGATGATATCAAAATGGCTTCAAGTATTTCATATATTTGTTCTCCAGGATTTTGTAATTGATTCCAATTGGCGGTATCGAAGCACTATTCTTACGCCGATGTTTGTGGAGACTCAGGCTTCCCAAAGTGCCATTACACAGGAAGGATATTTGGGTGGCCAGCTTAGAGCTACTCAACAACAATTTGAATTTACTCCCACCCAGAATATCAGTAAGTATCTTACATCTTTACTGTAAAGCATTAGCATATCATAATGAAATTGTTGAACCAGAAACGACATATGATTATGTTTTTGCTGCATTAAAGAATAATTCAATGCAGAATTATATGTTTCTGGATATATGTTTCTTTCATATACGTCTTTGCACTTCAAATATTACACTTGCATTTCAGTTTTTCTGTCAAAAACTGATACTTTGTTGTCATTCTTTAGTACATAATAGAACATATAGACAACTTTGTTGTCATTCTTTAGTATGTAATAGAATAGTGTGTAAAGGAAAATATTTGCTGGAAAGAAGCAACTTGCTTTTACATACCTTGAACTGAGCTCTCATGCTCTTTTTACAGGTGGAAGAAGCTCTTTCAACTGGCTAATAGGAAATAGTGTTGATACCTTTACAAACTCTACGGTTCCTTCCTCTTCTGAGTCAGTTTCCATGTTGCTCATTAACAAGCGAACAGACAGATCTTACAAAACTGCATTCAAACCATTAAGTCCTAATTTTGGGCAAAAACGACAAGGTTTGCCAGGAGATGAAGTAGACAGTAAAAGTAAAGGTATTTGTTGCTGTTACCCTAGTTCTTTTTGTCCTTTCAATGTGGTTCTCAGGTCACCCCCTGTGGCAAAACCAGGGTTTATTTGGATAGCAGTAGCATAATTTGTTTTAGGTTTATACTGGGAATAAACATCTTCCAGGCCACCACAAATACTAAATCTTCAAATTCTAATACTGAGGTTTGTATTTTTATTAACATTACCATGTCTTCTATCTGTTCTTTGTAAATCAACAATACAAGTCATAATTTTGCCTAAATTTGCATGCCCCTTTTCCAAACATCAGCACTTTAAATTCTATTTTGTAGAATGCACAAAAAAACCCATAGAGTACACACTGATATGAGGGATATAGTGAAATGACATTTAGTGTAATACATGGTTTGAAGAGATTTTAGTAGACATGTCGTCATAAAGATCTATGCCCTTAATCCAATTATTTATACCATGAAATTGCTGGCAGCTATGTTGGTATCTATAGTTGTTTGCTTCCAATAGCCAAACTTCTTTCAGAGATATAAATACATGGGGGAAATTTCATCAAAACAAATTTCTTCTTTGGAAATCTGAATGGGTTTCTAAAATTATGTAAAAAAATTGCTGAGAAATAATCGAGTTTTAACTTTAAATGTGGAAACAGGTGCATCCATTGTAGAATTTTTTTATCAAGATATCTTAAAAAGTTTGCAGAACAAATATTTTCAGCCATTTATCATTCCCTCTCTTCTTCTCTCCCTTATTAGAAATGGGAGAGAGGAGTATGCTTCCAAACAGGAATATTTATGAAATCAGCATACTGTTACTAAGTAGTTCCTAATCAGAAGCACTGCTTGCTTATATGAACACCTTCAAGGACTCAATTGAGATTAATGGATAAGTGACAATAGTTATTATAGCCTTGCAGGAACTATTGCATGGGACTGTAACAGTGGGAAGAAAATAGTAATTTAAGCAATTCATTATCAAATTATGTTTTTTTTAAAGGAATCACAAAATAAAACCTGACTTAAAGCAGGACAATAAGATTATTCTTAAAGGTATTCCAATTCTGTCCCTGGCCTATTATAAATCTTAAGTCATACAATTTGAGAAATTCTCAGTTCCAGGATTTGGCTAACAAGATTGAATATGTAATTTCTTAAATAGTTTTACTGTGTAGATTTAAAAGAGTTTATTTCTACATGCATTCGATACAGATGAACACATAGAAATTCTTAGACTACGGAGACGTTTCTTAAAAGATCAAGAAAAGCTCAGTTTGATCTATGCAAGAAAGGGTGTTGCTGAACAGAAACAAGAAAAGGTTAGTTTTCCATGTATAATTTTCCAAATATGCCTGACTGGAACATGGAATTGATGGGTTGATAGTAGATTATAAAAGGTTAAGTTTTAATTATAACACAATTGTTCTTTAGCATGGTTTAAGAT
>BLBF01000002.1:51097652-51117122 GCA_015471245.1 Laticauda colubrina
GCAGGGAGGAAGCGGAACGGACGCAGAACGGATGCCGAACGGATGCAGCACAGAAACAAAGCATTTAAAACAGAAAAAACGTTCGCAGAGGGGACCTATCTCAGATATTGAGGATGTCTAGAGGATGCCTAGTGGATGCCTAGCAGAAAATACTGCCTATAAAAAGGGGGAGCAACTCGCCTGCATCTCACTTTCAGAAGAGCAGCCCTGCGGTGCAGACCTCTGCAGCCTTCATCTGGCTCTTCCTCTTCCACAGCATCCAGTCATGTCCACCATGGATTGTAACAAAGTCCTTTCGGCAGCCACCGTCGTTCTGCAACAGTGCGAAGCCATCTGCAGGCTCTGTGAACTCTACTGCGAGAAGAAAAGGAGCCACCCAAAAAGAGTCTGGATCCGAAGATGGTTCGCCAGAAGAGCAGAGGACAGACTGTACAACAAGCTGATGGTGGAGCTCAGGAACGAAGACATTCGGGCGTTCCAGAACTTCATGAGGATGCCTCCAACCATGTTTGACGAAGTTGTGCAGCGGCTGACACCCAGGTTGACCAAAGCAAACACCAGCTTCCAGCCCAGCCTGGAACCTGGGCTCAAGGTGGCACTCACTCTGCGCCACCTGGCCTCGGGGACCTCCTACAGCAGCATGCAGTACGGCTGGAGGGTGACATCCAACACCATCAGCATTGTGGTCAGAGAAGTGGTGCAGGCCATCATCGAAGAATACAAGGAGGAGCTCCTCCAGTACCCCTCCACTGAAGAAGGATGGAAGAAAGTTGCAGAGCAGTGGTATCAGAAGTGGAACTTACCACACACAGTTGGAGCCATAGATGGCAAGCACGTGGCCTGCAAATCTCCAGCCAACTCGGGGTCCACTTATTTCAACTCCAAGGGCTTCTTCAGCATCATCCTCTTCGCCATGGTCGATGCTGACTACAAGTTCATGTACATCGATGCTTCTGGCAACGGCTCAGCTTCAGATGCCCAGGTATACAACGCCAGTCACCTCAAGGAGGAGCTGGAAGGCCACCTCGTCATGGGCTTCCCAGATCCAGAACCCCTGCCCAACGACACACAAGGTGTGCCCTACTTCATCGTGGGGGATGACGCCTTCTCCCTCACAACCTACCTCATGAAGCCCCACACTTCTAGACTCCTCACCCGTGAAGAGAGGATCTTTAACTTCAGGCTGTCCAGGGCAAGGCAGGTGGTGGAGAACGCCTTTGGCATCCTGGCCAACAGGTTCCAGGTACTTCTCACCACCATGCAGCATTGTCCAGAGACTGTGAGGAGGATCATGGAAGCTTGCTGCATCCTGCACAATCTCATGCGCACCCGCTACCAGTGTTGCAGAACAGGCTCGTGGATCTCCAGCAAGGCAATGGGGACATAGAGCCTGGGGAATGGAGGCAAGGGCGAAACCTGATCGACACTGAGGATGTGCAAGGCCCCAACAGAGCCTCACATGAAGCGAAGAAGCAGCGCAATCTCCTGAGACAATGGTGCAACTCCCGAGCTGGAGCAGTGGAGTGGCAAGACAGGATGGTAGATGCTTAATGGATGCTTCCTTCAGCCTGTCTCATCACACGGATGAGATTGGGCCATGTATGTTTGGTTGGCCTACAATGAACAGGGCGTTTAATAAAGAGTTGTGTTTATGTTGACATGTGTGGATAATTATTACATTATTATTGATAATAAAGGGCCGTAGGTGTAGCACCTGGGAGGGTGGACCATACAGTCCCACTATGCTTGCACTGGAGGTTTATCTATCCCACAGCTATTACCCATCCCATAGGTATCCCTGCCCATCCCACAGCTATCTCAACCCATCCCACAGTTATCTTAACCCATCCCACAAGCATGCAAAGGCTTAAACCATTTCTAAAAGTTTCCAGCAAGACTTTATTAAAAGAAAGAAATGAATCAAGTGTGTGAATCAAAAATAGACTTTATTAACAACAAGCTATAAGACAAAAATGAGTCTCTGGCACTCCTGTTGGTCGCTCAGTCTCAGGGGTGAAGGGTGCAGGTGCTGTGGAGGTGGCTGGTGCTGGAGTGCTTGTCATCAGCTCCTCCAGAAGCAGAAGCAGCAGAAGCCCCAGCCCCAGAAGAGCGAGCCCGTGCTGCAGAAGCCCCAGCAGAACCAGAGTGAGGGCCAGGGGGTGGGATGGTAGCCCTGTCCCTCTTGCCAGGGCTGGCAGCAGATGGCTGAGGCTTGCTGTGCTTCCGCATGGTTGTGGGGTTGCTGGCTGGCAGGGAGGCTGGCAGGAACCAAGGCTGGCACCAAGGCTGGCAGGCAGTCATGCAGGCAGGGCAGGCAAGGCAGCCAAACCGTCCGGCAGCAGGTCTTTCCTCTGAATGGCGACCTGCTTCCGAGCTGCTTCCGTTATATCCGCGGGGCTGACGCAATGCATCCTCCCCGCATGCGCAATTAACGCCAGGCATCCATTAGGCTTCCGCTGTGCATCCACTTCATCCGCTGTGCATCCGCTGTATCCGTTCCGCATCCGCTTTGCTGAGGCCCCCCGGAAGCCTAGCGGATGCGCCATCCGCTCTCATCCGCTTCCATCCACTGGGCTTCCGTTCCGCATCCGCTTTGCATCCGCCCTGCATCCTCCCCGCGTCCGTGTTATCCGCTCCGGTTATGCAATTTTTTGCCCCTTTTGAGAGCAGATAACAACGGATGGAACATTTTGCTCGTCCGCTGTGTCCTTTTTGCATCCGTTGGGCAGTGTGACATGGGCTTTAGTTTAAAGGGTGTGCCTTTTCCCTTTATAAAGTTAGAAGATGACTGTGGAAATTTATGAGTTTCTAGTTTCCTCTTTCTGATCTGGAAATAAACATTTTAATTGAGAGGAAAACATCTATTATTTAGTAATAAAGCCAAACTAAGGCAAGTGTGAATGATTAATGTTATTTTGAGGGGCAAGTCCAATCAAATCACATCTTTATTATGGTTATAGACCAGCATTAGCTGTGCCACACAGTGGTTAGAGTACAGTACAGCAGGCTACTTCTGCTGACTGCCAGCTGCCCTGCAATTTGGCAGTTCGAATCTCACCAGCTCAAGGTTGACTCAGCCTTCCATCTTTCCAAGGTTGGTAAAATGAGGACCTAGATTGTTGGGGGCAAATATGCTGATTCTGTAAACCACTTAGAGAGAGATGTAAAAGCAATGTGAAGCAGTATATAAGTCTTAAGTGCTATTGCTATTAGGTGGGTGGGTACAGTCATTAAAAAAAGCATAGAGTAAAATAATCTTTAAAATATGAAAAGATAAAGAATAAAAACAAAGTATATATAAAAAACTGGCATCTAAAAGAAGCATTAGATTGGTTGTAAGAAAAAATAAAAGGTCAGCATGTGGGCAACTCTTTCAAATTGCCCAGAACTCTAAAATAGTAAGCTAGGTGCTCATTAAATTTAGCTTATAACACAGATCATGTTCTCTTGAATTTTGAGTGCTGCTGCTTGAAAATCATCACTTATAGTTAATGGGACAAAGCCAAGTGGCAGAAAAAAGATAATCAGTAGTAGAATATATAGCCTCCACTTTTCTGCAGCTCGCCTTTAGTCAGAGGACAGCATTACAGTGACAGTTAGGAATTTGAAGGGCTGGTCTTATGGGAGGTGCAATTTTTTGCTGCTTGTGACAAAATGATAACTTGTTGCAGGAAATAAAAACCCAGCTGAAGATAAAGCATGATGCTCAGATCACTTTGTACAGGAAATACAGACAAGGGGATCTCCCTGACATCCAGATTGAATATAGCAGTCTTATTACTCCCCTGCAGGTTGTGGCACAGGTAGGTTACTTTATCGAGGGTTTTTAGTAACTGTGAGCTAAACAGAAAAATAAAGGGTTGTTTTCTCACCATAAATCAAATGACCCTGAAGCAAGCTTGAAAATGGGGCATTTTAAATTTAAAATATGGTATAACATATGAGGCTTTTTCAACTGCTCAGTGTTACTTAACACAACCGGAAGTGTGTTCTTCTTACATGCTTCAGAGGCTGGATTGTTCAAATAATTTCATGCTTGTTTAAGTGGAGGATCCTTACAGTTCCAGTCTTGCCAACTTCCAGAAACCAAGCATTCAGAGTTCCTGCCCTGTGACAGTTTTGTCAAGCGAGCAGCTTACCCAAACACTGGTTTTTATGATGGTTTATTTGATCTTGACAAAAACAACTTCCGTCTTACATGTCCCCTTTGCCCCAAAGAATATAATGGCCACAAAGACAAGAATAGTGAAAATAGTGGAAAGACCTGAAGTCTTAACTCTTTTAAACTCTTAACTCATCATAGGATTCATGGATTCTGAAGATGGTTAAACCTCAGGTCTTTGGGAGAGGTAGAAAATGATGCTCTTGTTTGCTCTGTTAAGAAGTTCTGTGGGAGTCATATTTTCATCCATGGACATTGGCCTATTACATAAAAAACAGCAAATACATATTTATTTAGATCACTTAATTCATTTGGTTCTTTCACTGTCAGATTTTTCATAGGCAATCATAATCTCTAGTTTAGACTGCAGAAACAATGTTTTGTGTAACTTGTAATGCATTCTTATTCAATTGTGTTTCACAAGTTTCATTGCAATTTGTTTCAGTGTTTGTCACCTTTTAAAACATACATTTTACAGGAACTCACAAATTGTTTATTGTGATTCCATAAAACCTATTAGTTATTGTCTAATATTTCCCACAAAATTTTAAAATGTGTAATTTAGGTTATAATATGGAAATTCATCCAATTTGAAACAGTACATTACCTATGCTAGTAGCATATTGTTTACACTGTGATAACACTTTTGCAGAATATTATAACCAGTCATATCATTTATATGTCTACAATTTACAGAAAGATCCCACACTGGCTAAACAACTATTCAGCAGCTTGTTTAGTGGAATTCTGGAACAAATGAAAAAATCCAAGCCTCTGGCTGAAAGAAATAAAATCATCCAGCAACTGTTACATGACTTCAATCGCTTTTTAACCACAAGTGTGTTGTATTTTCCACCATTCATAGCTTGCATCATGGTATGACATTCAATATTATATTTGTGAATTTAATTCTTTTTTATACTTATGGGTAGTATGAATGAAGACAGCTAAAAATGAAGGTGGCACAATCTACCAGCAATAGAGCCTGCCCAGCATTCTTTCCAGCTCTCTCATTCTCTCTCTTAAGTAACAGGCACCACTATTGCATTATTAACTTAGTAGATGCATTCTAGCCATTGTAAATGTCTTGTCATTCTTCAGGGAAGTGGGAACTCAGGAAGGACAAAACAGAAGTAAAAAAATTTGGATCTCTTTCTAAAAACTTCAATATTTAATAATGATGACTGTAACTCAATATTACTCTATTCTCAGAATGCAATCAATTTCATTAATAGTTTTTTTTTGTTAATAATAGGAGATGACTTACCTGCACAAAGAGCTGCTAGACCTCAATTATTTCAGTGTAAGTACTAGCTGTTTAGCAAGTTTACAGCAACCAATGGGCATCCTTCTTCTTGAACAAGCTTTGGTTCACCTTTCTCCTGTGGAGCAGCAGCCTCCCTCCAAAAGAATGCGTGGAAAGACAGAACTTTCACCTGATGTGACCAGGTGGATTGAACTTGCTAGGTAAGGTTTCCTTCCTTGAGAAAGAAAATGTTTGTAGATTTTTCTCTTAAGTGGGGCATACATTTAGGATTGGGTAAAAATTAATATTGAAATGAATGAAATTAATATAATGGCAATAACTGTGGCTGTATATTGTTAGAATTTGAATTTAGAATTTGGCCTTTCACTGTTGAATTTACAATTTCTGTTTCTTTAATTTTAATTAAATGATAAAGAATCTCTATACAGTTAGCCATTTATAAAACATACCTTGTGTTATCCAGTATTGAGTAAGAAGTGGCACTGTATTAGAAGCCTTACTGCAAAAAACAGACTTTGAAATACAATACAAAAATGCTAAGCTTTTTACTAACTACTACAAAGAAAAAAATTAAAGATATGGAGAATCTATACCAAAGATGTGACTTGTTATTTCATGGAACTCAAGGTCAGAAATTCATGGGCATCAAATACAGTAGGCAAAGACAGTGCAACCATGGCTGTATCCAACTTGTGATTGGCTCAAAGGATTCAGTGGTCCTTAGTATGAAACTTTATTTGGACATACCAAGCAACAGTTATTCAGTTTGGAGGACCTCCCTAGTTGCAAATTATTAAAACATCTTCTGCCCAGGGTACCTTGCTTTAGTTAAAAGTTTAGCAACTTTGGGGCTTGACTAAAACTGAGATTAAATGAAAAGATAAATAGTTTAAATCTCTTGAATGAGGGGAAGATCCAAATGAGCCTACTGGCTACTAGAATTAGAATTGATTGACAGATAATCACACAATTCATGCATTTAAGAAATGATAATTGTTTAGAAAATAGAAGAAAATTGAAAAAGCATATATGGTAAGGGTCATTTTAGACTTGATTGTATTTGTAATAAGCTGGCTATGATGAAGTTATATAATTGGGTGGAGATTTTAAGTTGAAGTCAAGCACTGATATGCATATATTTGCAATTTAGGTCAGAACAGCTTTTCCCCTGCTAGCTATCACTTGATCTTGATCTTGGCAATCATCAAACTTTTATTTTCTCAAACCAAAAAGGATTTGCTAACTAAGGTGACAAACTGATGATGATGGTAGTATTATGTGAGCAGTTTGAATACAGAAAATTTTGTATCCTGAGCTATGAAATTTGTCCTTATCTGTGTCTTACCTTGATTTCAGGAATGAATCATTTTAGTAATTTGAAGTTTCTCCTCCCAAATGTATGTAGACTTTATCGATCTGTTGGAGATTATGATGTTCTCCGGGGTATTTTTAGTGGAAAGATTGGAACAAAGGAAATTACCCACAATGCTTTGTTAGCTGAAGCAAAAAGTGATTATGCTGAAGCAGCTAAGCTATATGATAAGGTACAATTATGTTTACAAAGTACATTTTCAAGGACATATCTGGATTAATTGCTAAAGTTCAACTTTCTTTGCTTTGGGTAGGCACTCTCTATACAAGACTGGCCTGATGATGACCCAACTGAAGCAGAAAAGGATTTCTGGAAAATTGCATCTCTTGAATGCTACAACCATTTGACGGAATGGAAATCTCTGGAATATCACTTCACTGTGAACATTGATAATGGGCAACTAGCAGATCTAAATAAAATATGGAGTGATCCATTCTACCAGGTTTTCAGAAAAAATATGGAGAGATATATAGATATTTATGAGTCAAACTGGTGGTCCCAGACCAGATGCATCATGCGTAGGCCATGCCCACCCCAGCTCTGTGAATGGGGAAATTATCGCATCACGTCATGTGATGGCAATGTGACATAGCTAGTTTGACACCCGTGATCTAAGGGAAAGGGTTTAATTGAGTCATTGACCTTTCCTCTAGGAATTGTTTTGCATAGTACATTAAAATATGTACAATACTGTGGTTTAACCTTTGGGGGGGAGAGTTCTCAGTTTCAATATTAAACTTATGTGGGAGAATCTGTAATTAAAAATATTTAATTTTATAGACTTTACAATTTAATGTACCATGCTACTCCATGTTTTTATCACTCAAAAATGTAATTTCAATTTTCTTAATATTTTAGGAGGCCTATTTACCCTATGTAATTCGCAGCAAGTTGAAACTTCTTTTCCATGGTGGGAGTGACCAGTCTTTATTGACATTTATTGATGAGGCTATGAAAACAGAAGAGAAGAAAGCTCTAATAGAAATGTATTATAGCCAAGAGTTGAGTCTTCTCTACATTTTACAGGATGATTTTGACAGAGCCAGATATTATGTCAAAAATGCCATGCAAGTGTTCATGCAGGTAATTCAAAATGAATACAATGTCATACTAATTGTATTAACTACTCTGAAGTATTATGTCATTCAGAGATTCTGTGTATGGATCTACCATATTCAGCAGTATTAATAATGGAATAAATGGGTTCATAATATTTTTTTGTTATGATAAGATGTTTATATCAGAGTAACCCAAGAAAATCCACTGATTATCAGATAAAAATTCAAAATGAAACGCTTTTTCTCCCACAGAACTACTCCAATATTGATTCACTATTGTTCAATAGCCGTATGATGAAACTGCAGTCAGTTCAGGCTTTAACTGAAATACAAGACTTCATCAATTTTATGAGTAAAGAAAGTAAGTCACCCCCACCCCCCCAAAAAGGTGCAATGCTGTTCTTATGTAATAAGTATATTGTTTTTGTAAAATAATAGCTAACATAGTCTTGGATGTCACTGGTGGATACTATTTTGAGTTTGGGGGTTTTATGACATTACTGTTTATAATTATTGTTTGAATTAGTTGGTTCAAATTCATCAGAGCATATGAAAACTTGCCTTGTATTTTTAATACAAGGAGTATTTAAAAAGAGACAATGCAACTGATGTTTCTAAAACAAATAACATGATTCATTTGGTTCAAATAACATGATTCATTTGGCTTCAGCTTAATTTGCCACTGTGGTTTGTAAATTATGTTTTATTGATTAGCCTGATGAACACAGTCATACGCCTACAGAGCTGAAAGTCTCTGTGATGGTTAAAGGCCGACGGATGCAAAACATTTGTAAAAAGGACACAGCAGACGAGAAAATGTTCCATCCGTTGTTATCCGCTCTCAAAAGTGCCCTGAATTTGCATAAGCAGAGCGGATAACAACGGAAAGGAACGGATGGGGGGAGGATGTAGAGGGGATGGAAAGCAGATGCTCCACGGAAGCCTAGCGGATGGAAGTGGATGGGAGCGGATGGCACATCCGCAGGGCTTCTGGGGGAGCACAGCGAAGTGGATGTGCAGCGGAAAGAGCGGATGCAGAGCGGAAGCCTAGCGGATGCACAGCGTTCACTGTGCATGTGGGGAGGATGCATTGCATCAGCCCCGCGGATATAAAGGAAAGCAGCTCGCAAGCAGGTCACCATTCAGAGGAAAGACCTGCTTCCAGACACAGCTCTCCAGCCAGTAAGCCAACAACCCAACAACCATGGGGAAGAAGAGAAAGCCTCAGCCATCTGCTGCCAGCCCTGGCAAGAGGGACAGGGGCACCATCCCACCCCCTGGCCCTGACTCTGCTTCTGCTGGGGCTTCTGCTGCTCGGGCTCGCTCTTCTGGTGCTGGAGCTTCTGCTGTCGCTGCTCCTGGTGCTTACTCTGCTGATGTTGCTTCTGGTGGTGGTGCTTCTGCTGGTGCTTACTCTGCTGGCACTGCTCCTGGTGCTGGGGCTTCTGCTGGGGCTTACTCTGCTGGGGCTGCTCCTGGTCCTGCTGGTGCTTACTCTGCTGGCGCTGCTGCTGGTGCTCCTGGTCCTGCTGGTGCTGCTGTTGCTCCTGGTCCCGCTGTTGCTCTTGGTGCTGTTGCTGCTGCTGGTGGTCCTGCTTTTGCTGCTACTGTTGTTGCTGGTGGTGGTGGTGGTGTGGAGGAGCAGCCCCTCCAACCTTGAAGTCCCTCTGCTGAGGGCCCATATGGCCCTGCCAGAGGGAGGAAGAGACAGACACGTGAACGGGAGAGGAGGCAATACACCATAGAAGAGGAACATGAGGAGGAGGTGCTGGAATGGCTGAGGGAGAATGAACATCTTTGGCGGAAGGGACACAGGCTCTATCGAGACACCAAAAGGAAGCAGGCTGCTTGGAGAGGGAAGGCGGAGACCCTGGGCTACACTTCGGAGGTGCTCCTCGGCTGGTGGAAGCACATGCACACCTGGTACGGGAAGCTGCGCCTCAAGAAATCTGGCCAGGCCGCGGTCAAGCTGACGGACAGAGAGACCTACGTGATGGCCAAGTGCAGCTTCCTGGAGGGTGAGATCCGCCACCGAGGAGCAGCCCCTCTCACAACCCTCTCTCTCAGACAGCCTGCTGAGAGCCAGTCCTCTTCTGGCAGAGAGTCAGCTCCTGTGTCCAGGCAGGTGTCTGTGGAGCGTCCCACGACAGAGAACCCCCCGACAGCTGTACTACCCGTGGTGGGGCGCGTGGAGGACCCCCTGATGCAGTGGGAGAAAGGAGAGGGCACTTCCACCACAGGCCAACCCGCATCCACCCCCAGCTCCACCTCCACAGAAAGCCAGACAGGAGGGCCAGAGCCACGCTGTCCTGCTGGAGATAAGAGACACCATCAGAAGCAGTGTAGATCTCCTCTCTCAGCTGGTACACACCGATGCTCCAACCGCAAACCCTTCCTCACCTACGTCAACCAGACCCTCATGAACATGTCGGTACCACAGTACCAGGTGGTGAAGGACAGGATCACCGATCTTCTTCACAACCCTCCAGACCAAGCTGAACCTGCTCCCACCCAGTCCAGGCCTGCTCCTCCACCCCAGGTGATGTCACTGCCCTTCCAAGGCTTTCCACAGGCCCTCACCTACCAAGGCTACGGCTGCCAGGAGGTCGAGCAACACAGGCAGGCCTTCCAAGTCCAGGCACAGGTACATCGAACGCCACCAGTGACACTGATGCCACCGATGCCACCCATGCCACAGATGCCACCAATGCCACCGATGCCACCCACGCCACCGATGCTTCACCTCGCTCAGCTGCAGACCAGACAAACCCACTACATTGCTTCTTCCTCCACCCCACAGCCAAGCCCGGCCTCAGAACATCTGTCATCTGTATTGGGGCTGACACCCCATGTCATGGAGGAAGGGGCTCTCAACATCACGGGGCTGAGCCAGCTCTCTGAGAGCTTCTTCCACACACCGTCCCCTGTTGTCCTCTCGGGGCCAGGCACCCCAATGATGCCTCAGACCAGCACTCCATAGCACCTGGACCCTTCACTCCTAAGACGATGGGAATGCCTCAGAGTGAGTGAGAAGTGTGCCAGAGACTGGGTGGCTACCTGTTGACTTTATTTTTGCTTTGGACACTTTACTTGGATCATTTTTCTTTTACAGCTTGTTATTAATAAAGATTATCTTTGCTTCACACACTTGCTTCATTTATTTTTGTAAATAAAGTCTTGGTGGAAACTTTTAGAAATGGTTTAAGCCTTTGCATGCTTGTGGGATGGGTAAGGATAGCTGTGGGATGGGCAGGGATACCTTTGGGATGGGTAATAGCTATGGGATGGGCAGGGATACCTTTGTGATGGGTAATAGCTGTGGGATGGGCAGGGATACCTGTGGGATGGGTAATAGCTGTGGGATAGATAAACCTCCAGTGCAAGCATAGTGGGACTGTATGGTCCACCCTCCCAGGTGCCACACCTATGGCCCTTTATTATCAATAATAATGTAATCATTCATCCACACATGTCAACATAAACACAACTCTTTATTAAATGCCCTGTTCATTGTAGGCCCACCCAACATACATGGCCCAATCTCATCAGTGTGAGACAGGCTGAAGGAAGCATCCATTAATCATCTATCATCCTGTCTTGCCACTCCACTGCTCCAGCTGGGGAGTTGCACCAGTGTCTCAGGAGGTTGCGCTGCTTCTTCCCTTCACATGAAGCTCTTTTGGGGCCTTGCACATCCAGAGTGTCTATCAGGTTTCGCCCTTGCCTCCATTCCCCAGGCTCCATGTCCCCATTGCCTTGTTGGAGGTCCACGAGCCTGTTCTGCAAGACTGGGTAGAGGGTGTGCATGAGATTATGCAGGATGCAGCAAGCTTCCACGATCCTCCTCACGGTCTCTGGGTGATGCTGCATGGTGGTGAGAAGTACCTGGAACCTGTTGGCCAGGATGCCAAAGGCGTTCTCCACCACCTGCCTTGCCCTGGACAGCCTGTAGTTGAAGATCCTCTCTTCACGGGTGAGGCATCTGGACGTGTAGGGCTTCATGAGGTAGGTTCTGAGGGAGAAGGCGTCATCCCCCACGATGAAGTAGGGCACATCTTGCGTGTTGTTGGGCAGGGGGTCTGGATCTGGGAAGCCCATGATGAGGTTGCGTTCCAGCCCCTCCTTGAGGTGACTGGCGTTGTATACCTGGGCATCTGAAGCTGACCCGTTGCCTGAAGCATCGATGTACATGAACTTGTAGTCAGCATCGACCATGGCGAAGAGGATGATGCTGAGGAAGCCCTTGTAGTTGTGATAAGTGGACCCTGACTTGGCTGGAGCTTTGCAGGCCACGTGCTTCCCATCTATGGCTCCAACGGTGTGGGGGAAGTTCCACTTCTGATACCACTGCTCTGCAACTTTCTTCAAGCCTTCTTCAGTGGAGGGGCACTGGAGGAGCTCCTCCAGGTATTCTTCGATGATGGCCTGCACCACTTCCCTGACCACAATGCTGATGGTGTTGTGTGGCACCCTCCAGCTGTACTGCATGCTCCTGTAGGTGGTCCCTGAGGCCAGGTGGAGCAGAGTCAGTGCCACCTTGAGCCCAGGGTCCAGGCTGGGCCAGAAGTTGGTGTTTGCCTTGGTCAACCTGGGTCTCAGCCGCTCCACAACTTCATCAAACATGGCTGGAGGCATCCTCATGAAATTCTGGAATGCACGAGGGTCTTCGTTCCTCAGCTCCACCATCAGCTTGTTGTACAGTCCGTACTCTGCTCTTCTGCCGATCCATCTTTGGACCCAGACACTTCTTGGCCGCCTCCTTTTCTTCAAGTAGAACAGGTGAAAGAGCATGTAGATGGCTTTGCACTGTTGTAGAACGATGGTGGCTACCAAAAGGACTGTGTTACGATACATGCTGGAGATGACTGGATGCTGTGGAAGAGCAAAAGCAAGATGAAGGCTGAAGAGGTCTGCACAGCAGGGCTACTGGACTGAAAGTGAGATCCAGGTGAGTTCCTCTCCCTTTTTATAGGAAATATTTTTTCGCTCGGTGTCCTTTTGCATCCTCTAGGCATCCTGCAGACATCCTTAATATCCGAGATAGATCCCCTCTGCAAAAGTTTTTTCCGTTTCAATGCTTTCTTTGCGAGCTGCATCCGCTTTCATCCTTTCTCCATCCGTGCTACTAACACTGCGTGTCCGTTCTGTGTCCCTTTCGCTTCTTCCCTGTGTCCATTTTCTGCTGGAGTGGATTCAAGTTGCGCGGATGCGCAGCGGATGCCTAGCAGATATTGCGGATGCGTAACGGATGTAGAACGGATGTTCCCCGTATGCATTGCGGATGCAGAATGGATACATTGGATACATTTTCCGCTCAAAAAGTTTTGAGCAGCTCAAAACTTTTTGAGCGGATGGAACCTCAGTGGACGGATAGAGAAGATGAAAAACGGACGCAGTGAGTACAGAACGGATGAATCGCGTTAACCAATGGATGGCAAGTGTTTCTCTCCGTTTTACATCCTCTTTCCATCCGTTGGTGCAGTGTGACATGGGCTTTATTTAGTTTAAAATGTGATTCTTCACTTGCTGACCGTTTTAAATATTTTATGTTTGTTTCAATAATTGCCTTTTAGGTAATTTAATTTCTCAGGCTTCTCTTAAGCGATTTATCAATATTTGGACAAGCAGATACCCTGATACCAAAATGGATCCTATGAACATTTGGGATGATATAATTACAAATAGGTAAAAAAACAATCTGATTCCATTATTGGTGTTTACATACATTTATTGTACATTCAAGAATATCCTCAGTAAAATCTCTTTTCCAAGAACACTCTTAGTTGCTTAAGATCTATCCGCTTGGGAGAAAAATGGGGCCACTTAGTAACAACTTGAGGACTTGTGCAGATTTGTGATACTTCCTAAATAAAAATTTTAAATTTTAAAAAATTGTAAATTTTAAAATACCTTTTGTTATGAGTTTCAAAAATATATTCCTGTGTACACCTATAAGCCTGTGTATTGATTCCTGCTCTCAACTGCTCGGTTTTACTGGTGAAACTGACTGGCTGGGGAGGGTCGTTAGAGCTCTAATAAAATCATTAGTATTTCATTGTTATACCAATTCCCATTTTATGAGGCAAAACAAAAATATACTTTTAGATAGTTGGATGGGTTCTCATTTTTTTCTTAATTTTTGTGCAGATGCTTTTTCCTTGACAAAATTCAGGAGAAATTTTCTCGCACCCACCTAGATGATAGCATGGAATTAGATGGAGATGCTACTTTCAGCATGGAAATAGACAATGAGAACCAAGATACACATACAATGATTAAAAACTGCAAGTTTGCTATGAAAATGAAGATGATAGAGTGTGCTAGGAAACAGGTATCTATGACTTATCCTTTATGAGAACAGAATGAGGTGAAGTATAACTGAATAAATATAACCTTTCATCAAAATATATTGTGCCAGCTTTGAGAGATTCAGTCATATTAATTCCTTTAATATATTATTTAGAATGGCAGTGCTGTGGGTGCCTACCATAATGCCAAGATTTGTTTTAGCCACAGTTTATTGAATTGAGACATTCAGAGGTACTAAATGAGCAAAATAATTGGCTTATTTGATCTTTTGATTTAAAAATATTTAAAAACACACGATTTCTCAAAAAAAAACAACTTACTAACACTCTGGAATTCCTGTAATGATTTTATTATTATTATTATTATTATTATTATTATTATTATTATTATTATTAACATTATTATTATTAACATTATTATTATTAACATTATTATCATTATCATCATCATCATCATCATATATTGAACTCAAGTGATTTGCTCTTCTTCCATATTTTTATGGTAATCTCTTCATTCTTTTCTTTTGTTGGATTGCAAAGTAGAACAGTTTCTCAGTAGCCTTAAAGCTTCTGAAGGATTTGCATGGAGATTCTAAGACCTGTGAAGATTGGCGAGTGAAATGGAACCACAGCTATTGTTGTTTCAGCCATAGTCGCAGCCGAATTCAAAGTAATGCTGAACAAATCCTTACAGTACTCAAAACTGTCTCTCTGCTGGGTAAGTGCTTTGTGTAGGTTTTCCATCACTGCATAAGAAAATTGTGATGTTGACTTTAGGAAAAGATTCTTGGTTGTATTTTCTAGGCATGCAGTATTAACTAATTTTTCTAATTTTTTTTGTCAATAGATGAGATTAAACTGAGCAGCGTGAGCAATAATGCTATTACTTTCCGTAACCAGAACCTCCTCTTGGGAACCACTTTTCATATAATGGCCAATGCTCTTTCCAAGGAACGAAGTTGCCTTAACCAAATTGGAGAAGAAAAAACTAGAAAAGTCTTTATGCTTTCAGAAGAAAGATCTGAAAATGTTGAAAAAGTAAGATGCCCATTTCCTAAAATATGAATGCCTAATTAGAAAAATGAAGGTCGAATTTGAATTTTTTTTTAACCTGGTCAGAAATTTGTGATATAAAAGCAAAACACTGCAGCAAGTTCAACAGATATTATTGTTCTAATGGACTCTGTGATATTTGAAGCAGAACCAAGCCCTCTTAATAAAGAAGCATGGTGAACTTTATTGAATTTGTCTATTTTTAACTCCTTTCGTTCTCAATGATTTCTTTTACATTTTTTATGTATATATTGATTTAGTAGATTTATATGGCTGCCCATTTCAAATATATGGTTCTGAGCACCTAACAATATAAAAAATAATAAAAATATGCCCCCCCCCAAAAAAAACACAGCAGTACACCCCCCAAATTACAAAAGCAATAATCAGTCACTCAGCAAAACCAAGAAATGGGCTCTGTCATAGATTAGGTCATCAAGTTTGAGCACAGAGCCAAGTTTTCAACAGGGATGAGGCCAGAGGGCAGGCGTCACAATGGAAAAAGCTGTCTACCTGAGCTTTGCCAGCTGATGCTCCTTAGCAAGATGGGAATGGAGCATTCCCGCCCGCCCCCTCCGGGTTTAGACTGGTTGGGATAGTATAAACATTTTCCAGTGGATCCTTGTTGAGGATAAGAGAGAAGAAAAGGGTGTTGACATAGTTTGGGATAGAAGTTTCCTTTAGATCTCAGAGAACATGGATATGAATGAT
Organism: Laticauda colubrina; assembly: GCA_015471245.1. Taxonomy (NCBI): domain Eukaryota; kingdom Metazoa; phylum Chordata; class Lepidosauria; order Squamata; family Elapidae; genus Laticauda; species Laticauda colubrina. Next base: position 51,113,584 of record BLBF01000002.1, read on the forward strand.
TTTGGATCTGAAATAATTAAATATATTCCTGAAGTATAAGCATATCATAAACAATAGTGGCCAAAACAAAAGGATTAATTTTAACTCCAGTGATTTCTTGCAGATGTATTTTGTACATTCTGATGAGTGATAATATTCCACCTAGCTTCTTCAAGTAATATTTTTCTCTTACATGACCACAAGCATTTCTAATGCAAATTATGACACCCACCTCCACCCCCTAGCAAGAGCTTATGGTTGTGCCTTTCTCCTTTCCATTTCCAAAGAAATGTCAAAATAGGGCCTGACAAAAAGTCCCTCTACTCAGAAGTTAAGAAATGGAAAAGGTGTGGCATCCTTAAGAGAAGAACAATGGTTAAATAAATACTCATATTTGAAGTCAATCAATATATTTCATCGAGTCTTTCTAACATCTTGCTTCTATTGTTTCCATTTTTTAATCTATGAATGTTGGATATTTTCTTCCCTCCTATGTCTCTTAGTTTTATCTCTTAGTGTTGAATGAAAACCATTTCATTACCCACATAAGAAATCACACATAAATGTTATGATTTTATATTCTTTTTTTATTGTTTCCTATTATGGTCACAGGTTTCTCATATTTAATTTCAGGTAATAGCAGGGCTGAACAAGAGAGCTTTTCTGTGCTTTAGTGGAGCTGTGAAAAAAGCTGAAGAAGAGGTACAGTCCATGTCATTTGACCACATAGACATAAGTGGAATTATTGATGCTTATATGACATTGGCTAATTTCTGTGATAGTCATCTCCGCAAAGAAGAACAAAATTCAGCAGGTAAGTTAAAGGATGAGTTCATTATTTCAGTTCTGTAACAAATGCCAGAAAAAATTCAGACTTGATACATGTCATTTTTGACATTGTCTCCTTTAGTTGATCATGTGTAGTTCTAGTGTTTGCAACATAAGGCCAGTCTTATGTTCTAATCTTTATTTTGCTTTGGTAAATACCAGTTCTGACCATTTTAATAATACATTCCTGCTATTTTTTTCCTGCTATCTAAATTTTACTGTTTTGGTGCAGTATAAAAATGTCACTTGATCTGTAATTTTTTAAAAAACAAGAAAATATATGTTATTTCACCTATACTTACATTAATTAATTTTGAATGCCCAATAATGCTATATGTGTGTGTGTTTGTGTGTATGGTATTCAGCTTTGTTCGGGTATTTTCCCACATCATTATAGTTGTGCTTTCAAAGTTGTAGCAATGTTTCGGCAGAATCTCATCTGCCATCATCAGGCTTCTGTATTGTGTTTGTCTGTGAGTCAGACTTTCATAGCCGTTTCTGTTTTAAATTTGGTGCTAGCCTACTGCTGTGCCAGAATGGTTTTTTCTTCATCCTGATTGGTTGGGAGTCTTGGTCCATGTTTATTGGTCTTGGAGTTTGCTGTGTTCTGCTTGATTGGTGTTTCTAATATCTTCTGTATATGAGTGTGTGTGTGTGTATGTGTGTATATATATATAAATGTTCAGAACATGACAACCAAAATGTTTGGAAGGTTAAAAATCCTTCCCCTGTTGTAAAGAGTACAATATTTGGGATACTGTACTTCAAAGCAAAACAGGTAGAAAGAGATAAAAAAGAAGTATTTAAAAATAATGAGAGATGAAAAACATTGTTTACATTAAATCAAGTACCATTATCGATTGATATTAAAGTGTAATAAATTCAAATAAATAATGCAAGAAGATTTCTGGATAAATGAGAGTACCTAGGCAACAGTATACAGTTAAATGCTGGAATTTATCACCATTGAATGTGATAGTAACTAATTAACTAATTATTTGAAGAGAAACTGGGAAATTTTAAAATGGATTAAGCTGAAGCTATCAGTTTTAATAGCTGTTCATTATCTCCTGAATCTCACATGCCCTGGATTAAAGTTTCTGGTAATTGGCCACTATATCATCCAAAATGCTGAACTAGGTGCCTTTCACCTAATCAAATATATTTCTTCTTAGTGTTCCTACTATTGCAAATGTCATTCCTGCCAGTCTTCAAATCTCATACTACATGTTGTTTTCTTGAGAAAAGTGTGATGATAAGTGAAATGACAGGTCTACAGAAGATTTGACAAAGTACTTTAGAAAAAAAATTAAATGTATTATTTTATGTATTCCTAAAACAACTTTGTTAAATAATTTTTAATCAGCATTAAAACTTTAATATTCTGTTGACAATCTTACATTTTGCCAGATGTAAACACTGAGGATTTGCAGATATTTCCAGCAATAGTAGTGGAAAAAGTAATAAAAGCTTTGAAACTAAATTCAAATGAAGCAAGGTTAAAATTCCCCAGACTATTGCAAATTGTAGAGAAGTATCCAGAAAAGATTTTGGGACTCATGGCACAAGAGGTGAGTCTTCCCATCTCTAAAGGAAAATATATTATCTACTTTTGTAAGCCCCTCATAATCATTTGGGTGGGCAGCATGTACATAAATTAATTTTGGGAAATTAAAGCCACTGATGGTTTACTTTGAAGAAAGATTCTCACAGATATCTGTACCCTAACCTCTCACTGGAATCAGTACCTTCTTGCTTGTGAATATTACTAGCTGTAGCATACTTAGCAGGCTCCAGCATTATCTTATAGGTCATCTTACCTGTCTCAGGAGAGCAACTTACAGATTTATGCTTCACTCACAGGTGTTTCTGCATCAGTGATTTATTTCTTCTGGAGAACTTTATCATTATGTTCCAGTGACAATGGAAAAAGTGCCCTGCTTTTCCTTGTCCTTTTGTCCTGGGTCAAGCCTATATTTATATTGAAATATAATAAATGTTTAGAATAGACACTCAAAAGAACAATATGTGCAACTGTCAGCATTGCATACAAGGTTTGTGGTTTGCTTCTATAGCTGCTAAGAATATTGTTACAAATTCTGGGCAAAAACTGGTTGATTTTTGTATATCAGGTTCATTGGTTCTTGGAAACATGTTACTACCATGTTCTTGGCTGAATTTGACAAACATTTTATCCATTTCACATGCATTTCCATATTACAGAAGGTAGAGGCATTAATTTTTATTGAGTTCAGGGGAGTCAGAATAGAAACATGCTATATTTGCTGCAATCTACATTCATGGTTACTGTTTTCACAGATTTCTTCAGTTCCCTGCTGGCAGTTCATTGGTTGGATCAGCCAGTTGATGGCAATGCTGGATAAGAATGAAGCACCTGCTGTTCAGCAAACAGTGGAAGAAATTGCTTCTAGTTACCCACAAGCAATAGTGTATCCCTTCATGATCAGCAGTGAAAGCTTTTCTTTCCCTGAAACTGCCATAGGTCATAAAAATAAGGAGTTTGTAAAAAGGTAATATAAAAAATGAAAGAAAACATGTTTTAGAAGAAAAGCAAATTTTCTCTTATGGTTAGGCAAAAGTGTAATGTGCACATGAGTTCATAGAATAGAAATAAGAATAGAATAGAAACAGGAATAGAATAGAATAGAAACAGGAATAGAATAGAATAGAATAGAATAGAATAGAATAGAATAGAATAGAATAGAATAGAA
>BLBF01000002.1:51117132-51170137 GCA_015471245.1 Laticauda colubrina
AATAGAATAGAATAGAATAGAATAGAATAGAATAGAATAGAATAGAAGTCTTTATTGGCCAAGTATGATTGGACACACAAGGAATTTGTCTTGGTGCAAATTGCTCTCAGTGTCCATAGAAGAAAAGATACATTCTTCAAGAGTCAAGAATCATCAGGTACAACACTTAAGAACAGTCAGAGGGTACAATAAGCAATCAAATCATACTAGGAAACAGTTGTAAGAATACAAGCAACAAAATTACAGTCATACAGTCAGTCACAGTGGGAGGGAATGGGTGATAAGGAATGATGAGAAGATAAATAGTAGTATAGTTGGACATTTAAATAGTTGTATTTAAACAGTAAATAGTTGGACATTTAACTGAAAATGTTTTTTTAGTTTGCTAAAAGTTAAAAAAAGTCAATAGGTTCATTCTTCCTACGAAGGAATTACTTAATTGCTGAAAAAAGTTTCTATAAATTGTAAATTCATTCAGTTTATTCAACTTGCAGCCCCTAATATAATCTGTGTTATCAAGTGCCTCAGACACTATGATTGTCTTTTTTAATTTTGTATTTAATTATATCTGTTCAGAAAAAAAGAAGTACATTTATTTAACTTAACCTAAAGAGTAAGGAATCTTACTTTAGAGAGTAGTTTATATTAAATCATTAAACTTTGAACTTAGTTATAATCTCTCTTTAGACCAAATATGTTCAATTTATAATCCATGACCATATTTGGCCCTAAACAACTAGTAATCCAATCCAACAAGAAAATAAAGTATTAAAAAATAAAGAAACTTTTTATATGTGTTAACTATGTTATATATTTTATATGTGGCCCAAGACAATTTCTCTTCACTCAATGCAATCCAAGCAAACCACAAGATTGGCCAATCATGGTTTAGAGGATTGTAGCTGAAATAGTTTGCTTATTGCCATGTTTCTCACAAAATAAGGCCGGGCCTTATTTTTTTTTGAGCTCTGAAAAAACGGCTAGGACAACTTTTCAGGGGTGAATTAATTTCTCCCCCCCCCCCATCCTCGCTCACCAGCACCGTTTCCAACAACAGCGTCTGAGTTGCTCCCGCTCTTCCCCCGTCCCCGTACAACAGAAAAAAAAACATTTTGAGGTACCTGGGAGCGCCGCATGCTGCGTTTTGGTTTAATCCCGAGCAGCTGGTGGGCATGAGAACAGCTGAGTGAGCGTCTCCTGCTGCTGCTACGCTTGGTGCTCCAGCCTCGGGCTCTGCAAGTTTGCAAAAGTCCTGGTGCACAGCCCGTTCCTGCATTCCAAGTGCCCAGGCCGAGCTGCAGCTGTCCCTCTTTCGCCAGCGCCGTCTCCAATAACAACAGCAGCAGCAACAGGAACCATGGAAGTTACGGAGGCAGCTCCCTCACCTGAGAAGCAGCTGAAATGCTTCTACGGTTCCTGCTGCTGCTGCCGCCGTTATTGGAGATGGCACTGGCAGCTCGGCCTGGGTGTTTGGAATGCAGGAACGGACTGCGCACCGGGACTTTTGCAAACTTGCAAAGCCTGACGCTGGAGCACCAAGTGTAGCAGCAGCAGAGACGCTTGCTCGGCTCTTCTCATGCCCACCCAGCTACTTGGGATTAAACCAAAATGCAGCGTGCAGCGCTCCCAGGTACCTCAAAATGTTTTTTTTTTTTCCTGTTGTTACAGGAATGGGGGAAAAGTGAGAATGACTCAGACGCTGTTGTTGGAGATGGCGCTGGTGAGAGGTGCCAGCACCGGTGGAAACCGTGGAAGCTATGGAGGCCTGAAAAGCAGCTGAATCGCTGCCAGACATCCACGCCGATGCCGCCCACCTGCTGACCTGGGAAAGGGAGCCCTCTGTGCTCCACCATGGTATTAGGAGCAGCTGATGGTGAAGCATAGCTGCCCGCTGGGCACTCCTAATGACAAGTTCCCCATCCCGCCTTCCCCCCCAAATTTGCATGTTTTGAATTAGGCCTAAATTTGGGGGGAGGGGCTTAATTTCATTGTATGCCTAGAAAATATGCTGGATCTTCCTATTAAGGGGCATATTGTTGGAGAAACACGGTAGTTGAAAAACTTTAAATTAAAGTGCTAAGTTATCACTTTAAAAAACTTAAGGGGAACATTTCTGTAATCTCCTTGTTGCACTCTTTCTTTCCTTTGTAGAGTGAAAAGCAAGTTGTACGAAGGAGGAGTGATACAAGATTTTGTCCATTCCTTAGAACAGCTTTCCAATCCAGCAATGTTATTCAAGGTACATCTGTCAAATTCTTCATAATCTGAAATTATATTTATGTAGTCACTTGAATATGCCAGAATCATCTGTTTTTGCTATTCACCCAGGCCTTGCAGTTCGCTGAGTAACTATGTGTTTTTTTCTTTTATTCCCATCAAATTTTGTCATCCTGCCATTTCTACATTTTTTTTAATCTCTTTTTTTTTGTTTTAATGTTGTAATGATTTGCAAACCATCCAGAGTCTCTGGGAATTAGGTAGCATATAACTTTAATAAAACATTATCTCTATCTTCAGCAGCATGAATTTCTGATTATAACCTGATTGCCATTACATTTTGATGTCTACTATCAGTTCATTTCCTAAGAGAGAAAATAATTTTTATTCTGCATTTATAGGATTGGATTGGAGATATCCAAAATGAGTTGGGAAAAACTAAGAAAAATGCAAATAATATTCAGCAATTGTATGATGGGATGTACCAAAACCTTGGAAATTTAGAGGCTCCCGGTCTTGGGTGGTTCAGAAAGCAATTTATTAAAGTATGTATTATGCTTCACAGTTGAATACTAGTGAATTTATAAATGAACTATTGATTTTTTAAAAATAATCCTTATATGTATATTGTGGTTACATATCCCAGTCATATTGACATTCTTTAGTGTATCTGTTCACAAATCTTGGCTTTATGCACAATTTGGAAACATTTTTTTTTAAATTAATCAAACAAAAAATACTTCCCAAACCTATGATAGTCCACCATTATTATCAGGCTGCAAATTGAAAAGTTGAAATCAGAATAGAAGTTCTGAAGCATTCTTCCACAGGGAGCATTCATTTTGATTTTGCAGAATGAAAGACTAGAGAAGCTTTCAGCTCCATAACTACAGGACATAACTGCAGAAGAGACTTTAAATCCACTTCAACAAAAAATTTTCAGCCTCTTTCAAGGCTCAGCCTCTTCTGAAACTGTTGAGCACAGTGAAAATGAAAATTTTCTCCATAATCTGTGTTTTTAGGAATAATCATGAGAAGTGATCACTGCAGCAGCAGCTCTTTAGCATATTAAATCATAGAATTGAGCCCTTCAAAAATGTGTATGTGTTCTATGAGTGATGATTTGGCAGAATTTTGGGGATCTCCTTTGTTAACTGACTGCTATCAGCTAGAAACCAAACATAACTGGTGCTGCTGAATATTTAGAAAGACTGAGTATGCTGTTCTTGGATACTCCTAGAAGGCAATGAATTTGCATTTTTCAGAATTTAGAATTTAGAATTTTCAGAATTTCAGTGTCTTATATGTGAATTATTCCTGCAAAGTTTTTGATTTCATTTTTCCTATGATGGAGGTAGACTGGACACTTTGAATTTAGTTCCTAAATTTCTAGGATTTTTTTCCCCAAGATGTCTTCTCTTTTGGCGTAGTTATGTTTTATTCCACGAGTGAAAAGAGGAGTTCATGCAGCTTTGATTGAGGTTCAGTATGGCATCTTCTCTAGGACATATTTATCCACGTACCCTTTCACTATAGCTTCAGTGAAAAGTGGCCTCACAAGGGAATAATCCGATGGTAATTTCATAAGAAGCTCCAGCCCCATTGTATGCAGTTCATCATTCACAACCCATAATTCTTGAGATACATGGAATCCTTCCCTGGCCACAGCTTGTACTTTTTCCTGATCACTTAACTTTTGGCATGTTGACAGTTAAGTTCTAGCAGTTTGTAAAGGTTCTACTCTTGTCCTTTGTTAAGGATATTATTGTATTTTTTTTTCATAAGGGCCTAAATATTTTTCTTATATGAAAGCTAGTGCTTTTGTTGTAAATGAATTTTATTTTAGGAATTTGGAAAGGAACTCGACATTCATTTTGGAAAAGGAGGTTCAAAACTGCTAGATATGAACACCAGCGTCTTCATTAAAGTTGCAAACTCTCTCTCTGAAAAGATGAAGAAATGTGAGAAAGAACCTGGGAATCTAAAGGAGTGCTCTCCTTGGATGAGTGAATTCAAACCAGAATTCTTGAGGACTGAACTGGAAATCCCTGGTAAAGTACTCTTTAAAGTGTAAAAAGAAGAAAACTCCCCCCAAAATAAATAATGTTCCTAATGAAAAAAAATTACTAATTAAAGTAATACCCTCTAATTATTTAAACACAATGGGTTGAACTAGACTATTTTATATCTCTGACTTTTACCGTTTTGGAGATACCGTATATACTCGCATATAAGCCGACTCTAAAACTCAATTTTTTTTTTATCAAATTAGGGGGTCGGCTTATACGCGCATAAATCTGATCTCACACAAACGAACTGACATGATGCCATTTCTCAGATCAGGCAATATCATCGATATTACCATACAGTCATACATACATACAGCATATTTTTTTTACTCTGGGCGCCTCCATTTTGCTTTTTCTGTCACCGGATCATAACATGCTGTGATTGGTTAGTCATTCACGTGACCGCTTTCGTGTTTGCGATCATCACGTGCAACTTTGTGTCCAGTTTCTTTGCGTCGGTAGTAGTAAAATTCAGAAAAATATACCCATGTCTGATGTTAAAAGAAAAAGAATGTCGTATGCTGCTTCTTTTAAACTAAAAGTAGTGAAGGCCGCAGAGGAAACAAGCAACCTTGAAGCAGCAAGAACCTTTGGAGTGAATGAGAGCAATATTAGAAGATGTAGAAAGGATAGTACATTGGATTGCACCCCCAGTTCAAAATGTACAAAGAGGACCCAAAACTGGGCAATTCCCTGAAATGGAAAAGGACATTCTTGAGTGGTTTGAGGCTCAAAGGCAGAATGGCTACAGTGTGTCTAGATTGGCCGTGCGCTTACAAGCATTGCAGATGGCTAAATCTGGAAAATACCAAGGTACCTCAACCTTCACTGCTTCCCCGGGCTGGTGTACAAGGTTTTTGAAGAGAAATGGGATATCACTAAGACAAAGAACAAAAATAGCCCAAAAGCTACCATCAGAATTTGAGGAAAAGGTGATGAACTTCCAACGTTTTGTGATAAATAAACAAAAGACTGGTGATTTTCCTCTCAGCAGGATTGGCAATATGGACGAGACCCCTATGTGCTTTGACATGCCAAGCACTAAAACATTGAACCAAAAGGGTAAAAAAACAGTTCTTGTTAAGACAACAGGGCACCAAAAAACCCATTTTACAGTGATGCTGAGTTGCACTGCAGATGAGGTAAAGCTACCCCCAATGGTAATCTTTAAATGAAAAATTCCTCCAAAGGACAAATTTCCCAGTGGTGTGGTCATCCATCAGCATCCAAAAGGATGGATGGATGAAGAAGGCATAATCAGATGGATAAGTGTGGGTGCGCAGAAATGGAGGTCTTCTCAAGAAACACTCCATGCTAGTCTGGGATCAATTCAGAGCTCACCTAACCGAAAAGGTAAAAAGGAGTCAAACACCATTCAGGCAGTCATACCAGGAGGGTTGACTGGAATGCTACAACCCCTAGATGAACAGCCTGAACAGACCCTTCAAGACACACATGCGAAACCTGTGGACACAGTGGATGGCAGATGGCAAGGCTGAACTAACAACAGCCAAAGGAAACTTCAAACGCCCTCCTTTGCCCACAATTGTGTCTTGGGTGAAGACTGCATGGGATATGATTTTCCAAGAAATGGTACAGAAATCCTTTTTAAAATGTTACATTAGCAACAAATTAGATGGCACTGAAGATGATGTTGTATGGCAGGAGGATAGCAATGAAACTGAAAATGAAGACAGTGATGAAGTGACAAAAAATGGAAATGAAGATCAAGATGAAGAAATGTGGGATGAAGATAATGTCAAATATACATTGGAGGGCTGGAAACATCTCTTTGGGGAATCTGAGGACGAGGCTGATGGTGAGGATAAATTTGAAGGATTCTGAGACACTGTTTAATTTGTGAAAATAAATAAAAGTAAAACACAACAATAATGGCTTTTATTCTCATTTATGCTCTTCTGCAAGCTTTTGCTACGATAAGTTCATATATTACCATGATATAACATCAGATTCTTTACATACTGGGTAATTAACTTAATATTGTTTCCTACACAAATGCTTTGATAATGAACCTTCATCAGTGCATTGCATATTGAGACACTTTTGTTATTAACCCAAACAACACACCATGGTATCTGGGGGTCGGCTTATATGTGAGTTTTTGCAAAATTCCTCATTTTGGGGCAGTTTTTTAAGGGTTGGCTGATATGCGAGATCGGCTTATATGCGAGTATATACGGTAATATGAAATCTTCAAACTTACTTTAATTCATTACGTATGAAAAAAATGCATCTTGGTTGAAATGTGATGTAAAACAATTTAAAACAATGTTGAACTGTTTTTAGTATAGTGACAGGAAAAGAAACAATGGCATTTTGCTTTTTGCTTGATATTCAGGGCTGAGGTTCTAAGATGGAACCTGCATAGCATGCTTATCAGCATGCCTGGCCCATTGGAATGTTAGTAAAAATGCTACAAAACAGCATACTAATTGCCAGCCTCCCTTTTTATCTCCAGAACATACAATTCATTTGAAATTGTGCTCATGTGCCTGAAATAAATGAACAAAAGAAACTGAGGATTGTATTTGAGGGCTATGGTAAATTCAAAATATGAGGATATATTTTCCTCTGCTTTTTCTAGTCTTGCGTGTTAATTATTACGTGGTGGGAGAGTTTAATCTGTGTAAAAGTTGACATTGTTTGATACTTTATATGTGGTTTTCCTCAAGGTTTCTGTGTGGTGTAATTTCTGGGCATCACCACTTTGACATCATAAAAGTGATTTAGGGTTCAGATTCCAAAGTCAGTCTTTTTTTAAAAAATCCAATTGAATTTCTGGTAAATGAGAGCTCCATCACTCACTGGAACCATCTGACAAATTTCTTAATTGATCTAAAATGATTGTGTCATGTTAGAGCTCCTTTTTGGACTGGAACTAAATTGACAATACTTTCCAAAGCAGCATTTTTCTGAAAGCTTTGCTGACAATCTTGATATCCAAACTAGAATTGCAAGAATCATAATGAAGCTCTCTTAACAAGTATCCTTCCCCCATGACTACCTTTCTACTATAAAAAATAACCTGAGATTTTCTACCAATGTAATATTGCATTGTGTACAAGATAAAAATGTATCAAACACATAATACTGATATATTCTGATGAAGTTATTTGTTATTTGATTAATGTATTAATTAAAGTATTCTTAAAAAGCCACATTTAAAAAAAACTTTTTACTTTACTCAGGTCAGTATGATGGTAAAGGAAAGCCGTTGCCGGAATATCATGCAAAAATTTCTGGATTTGATGAGCGGGTATGTTAAACTATTAACCTACAGAGCATACTGTAGAAATTTTTCTTTATTTTAAATAATAATTAAACATTTCCCCATATTAATCTACTCAATGCAATAAAAATTATAATGCATACACGTATGCAGGGTTTGCCTCTCCAGAACTCATTTGCCAAAACAGGAAAACTTAATAGCATCTACTAATTAAAATTATTTGGTTGAAAGATAGAGATTCCATTTATAAAATTGATTTCCCCTCTGCAATATTGACTATCATAGATGGAAAAACATAGTTACATCCATTCTTCTTCCACCTTCCAGCAGAAACCGCAAAAATTAAATAAGGAGAATAAAACAGAAAGGAGATGAGTGAAGAAAAAGGGTAACTGCACTAGAAAATGAGTGAAAGAAAAATGGAATGAAATGGAAGAGAAAATGAAGAAAAAGTAATAATTTATAAAGAAAGAAAAAGCTATTTGGATATTCTTAAAACTGAAAGCAGCCCCTTCTAAATTTATTCTCATCTTCAAAGGCATGTGGACTGCTAAAAACTATTTGCCTCCCCTGTACTTGTAAAATATCATTCTCAGACACAGATAATTATTTGTGTAAAAATCTATTAAAGAAGCCCTGTATTCCATCACAAGATATATATATAGTTGAGCAAATTCTGTATATTGCTTAGTTTTCCCTGATCTCTTAAATTTTAAACCAGTGTTTCAGAATGCACCAGAAGAAAGGTGAATTCTATTCACATATAAATGATAGGTCTATTCTACATATTGATTTAGAAATCACTTAGGATAGTGATGGCTAACCTTTTCGGCACTGTACCCAAAGCATGCACGTCCATCCCCAAAATGCAACATGTGTGTGCCCTGTGCATGCATGATCCCCTGCACACCTCCCACCTCCTGCACATGTGCAGAAGAGCTGAAGACCAGCTGGCAGTGGAGATGAGCCTGGGCGACAGCTCGTGTGCCCAGAGAGAGAGAGAGGTGGCACACACAGAGAGAGGCTCTGTGTATGCCACCTCTGGCACACATGCCAAAGGTTCGCTATCACAGACTTAGGATCTTATGGAAGGAATCTCAAACTGTCACATCCATTTTGCAAAAATAATAACTACAAGGAACATAGTTTTTATTGCCTCTCACAAAACCACAAATGGCTATAAGTTCAAATGAAAGGTCCATAACAACTGTCAATAGCTAGTGAGATTCCTCATTGGAAATCTATATATTAATAGATTTTGAGGTGTGTACCTTTTGAAAATCAGTGACCAGCAGCAAACTGAAACTGTTTACTTGCAACATAACTTTTTCATTGTTGCTTGTATGTATAACCAAATTTAAGACCAGCATCAAGGTCATTAAGAATTGTTAAGATGTCCTTGACTTTTCCGAAAACTGGGTTGTTGCATTTTAAAATAGGAATATTTTTCAGGTAAGATTTTTCAGATGGTATTGTTACTTTTGTTCATAAGTAATTCTATAGCATCTCTAATACAACTTTGGTGTGATTTACCTCCTGCTCGCACGTTCCAATTTTATTAATTTTAATTTACTGTAAATCTTGTTTATTATTATTACAAATTGCAGGTCACGAAATCCATGCAATGTACAAAAAATAAAATGGAAAAGTAAACAATATAATAGCTACCATTTAGAGACAATACTGCTTGAAAAACTTAGGAGAGAATTTAATTAATGGGTTTTGTGCTGAATAGATATATGTAGCTTTTTTTAGGGGTCAATTTGAATCAGACAGTGTTTTTTTATCTGCTCTGTATTTTTCTTCTACATTCTGTCAAAGATAAAAGTAATGCAATCCATGCGGAAACCAAAACGTATCGTTATCAGAGGCAATGATGAGCGGGAATATCCCTTTCTTGTGAAAGGAGGAGAAGACCTCAGGCAAGACCAACGCATTGAGCAGCTCTTTGAAGTTATGAATAACATTCTTTCACGAGATGCTGCCTGCAGCCAAAGAAACATGCAGATAAAAACCTATCAAGTTATACCAATGACAACCAGGTAGACACACTTTAAACCCTTAAGTAGCGCAGAGACTGTCTTCATCACAAGATAATTCCTGTATATTCCAGAGCACCACCTCTGAATTACTTGTGCACACCCCCACCCACCCCTGGCATTCTTAAGCTGCTCCTCTAAAGCTGTTTTCAAAACATGAACCATGCCATCTCTTGTGTGTTTAGAATATTTTAACATGGATGTTGGTCTAGTTCCTCTAGATATTTTTTCCTCCCAAAGAAATAAATTGTTTATTTTGCTATTTTCTGGTGTGAAAAACCAAATCCATGCACAGACGTTCCAGATTACGGATTTATTGTTAAAGCCTCTGCACAGGAATCTTCTCAGATTAATGCACCTGGTTAGAGTTAAATCAATGGCATTTGGGGGTGGGGGTGTTGCACTTAGTTGTGACTTTGTAATGATTCTAAACTAATGTCTCTTTTAACTCTTCTCTCTGGTTCTGCTTGTTCATCTTCCTACAGCCATATCATAACAAAAATAAGTTTTTTTTTTTTTTTACAGATTGGGACTGATTGAATGGCTTGAGAATACCTATACATTAAAAGAGTTCCTTTTGAAAAACATGTCTGAACAGGAAAAGAATTGTTATAACAGGTAAGCGGAGCATAACTTGTATCTCTGATCAGTTAACATTACTCATTGTAACGTCCATTGGATCAGCTGAGAATTATCTTCAGAGGTTATTCAAAGTACTTCCTGACCTAGATAATAATTGGAAGCTGTTTGCTTAATCAGCATGAGTTCACCTATATATTTTCTTACTTGAGATTTTTATGACCTGTGGCTTTTTTATCATCATATTCTTATCAACAGACTGGTTTTTACAAGGAAGGGATTTTTAAATTTCATTTTAGTTTAAATAATTAGGAAGTCAAATTTAATTAAATTGGAATTCAGATCTGTGTAGATGCTTGTTTGATGTGGAAATCAGATCAATATCAGCAGAAGGCAATTATTGTAGAAAATTAGGATTATGAGGAGTCCTTACTGTTGCATAACTTAACAGAATCTAAGCCATTTTTCATTATGGAAGTATTTTTTTTCTCATGAATGTGAACTAGTGATGAAAGCAGCTCTGAAGTATAGACAAATCATGTACAATTGTAGGATAATATGAAGGCCAAATTAAACTCTTTTTGCCAACATTTCAATACTTGTCTTTACTTACTAGCCCTTATAAAAAAATTGTGATATTTTATGACATAATTTGTTTGACAGCTTCATTTGAGCTTGAATGTACAAAATCAGTTGCATATTTATTCAGCCCCATTAGCCTTCTGTCTTTTGATTTATACCAGGTGCTTGGCATTTTTCTATGAATAGATTTTATGTAATAAACTATTTTTTTCCATTGATATTTAAACAGTTGTGGAGGTTCTTGTAACAGTTTGAACTGACTTGATTGGATACAGCATTGATAACAATGAATTGTTTACATTCTTTTTGGTTATGTTTTATCAACAGATGTAACTATCATAGCAAATAAAGTTACTCTTTATATTATTCTAGAATATTGGTAAAACAGTATATTACAAATAAAAGGGAATATTTATAGCTTGGGATTGAACTGTTAGAATCCTTGGTCTCTGAAAGTGGCTGTTTTTTGCAGCTATTTCATTACCAAACTAGGTCACATCACCAGTGCACTGATAATGTTACCTAGTTTGATGAAAAGTCTGCAAGAAAGCAACCACGCTCAGAAGACAAAGGACCACATATTAGTTCCTCTTAGAAATAATTTATCAGTGCTAAAATCAAACCAGAAAATAAGCACTTTTAATAGTTCAAATAATATATAAATGCCTGCACATAGATTAAGTTTGTATTCTTCCCTCTCTAAAGCTCCCAAGGTCCCTCTGCTGACTATAAGGATTGGCTGTGCAAGATGGGGGAAAGAAATAGAATTGAATGTTACATGACTATGTTCAAGTAAGTCTTTGAAATGCTTATTCTCCATCAAATACTTTGGTTCTCCTTCCACCACGCACACAAATTGTCAATAGGATATTTCTGTCTGTTGTGTTTCTGAAGATACAGCAGTTCTGCAGTGACTGATTATCCACACCTGCTCCCTTCTTCTTGCCCCATCTCCATTTCTCTGCATAACACATACTTAAAGCAATATCAGTAGCACTTATATACCACTTTACAGTGCTTTATAGTACTAAGCAGTTTAGTTGGCATATTAGCCCCCAACAATGTGGGGCCTCATTTGACTGACCTCTGAAGGATGGAAGGCTGAGTCAACCTTACGCTTGAACTAGCTTAGAAGACTTGGAAACACATGTAATATGTAATACTATATTATATTTTATGTTATACTATGTTGAGAGTTGAGAAGCAATTCCTGGATGTAAAATTTCCAGGAAAGACAGATCAGTCAGAGTGATCAGATGTAAGCCTTGTTATAATTACTTTAATTGGACTCTATAATCATAATCTGTCATCTGCTTTGTAAAATTTACTTAAATTGTTCCATGTGATAAGTTTTTGTGATCATTTTATAAATGATGTCCCTTCTATTTTTGTATTGCAGAGGCCCAAACAGGTTTGTAATTGCTTGTTGAATTATATATAGCAACTGATATAGGCTTAAAGTACATTTATGAGGCAGGACTAAATTCTGCCAGCATACCTAAAGCACAGTTAAAACAAAAGGTAACAACTAAAATGTATTATAGAGACACAGAATAATGTTAATTAAGGAATGGTTGCAAGACCGTGATTGTGTTTTTCGTTCAATCGCAAGCAAGTAAGAAGACTACCTTTGGAATGAAGTATAGTTTTGTTTAATTACATTCAGTATATGATTACATAAATTGTATCATTTAAAATAATCTCCACAGAAAAATATTTTGGTGTTTTGTGCAAGCATTTATACATGATAAAACATTGGTATTAAAATGCCAAAAAAGAATTATTTTAGAATAGATTTCCTCTGTGCTACACTTTCACTGTTATTGGTGCTTCACATCCTTATAGAGTTTGCAGTTTACAGACTGTCAGCGAAAAAACAAGAGATTCAGGATAAGCAGAAATTAAAAATAAACGTTGCTACATAATCCTTCATTGCAATTCACATCTTTGCTTGATTATAATTCTCACTGTTTGCTCTGATTTTCAGAAGAGCTAGCCGAACAGAAACAGTAATGTCCTTCCAGCATCGAGAAAACCGTGTTCCTGAAGATTTGCTAAGGTAAGGGTGTTCTTTCAAAGCTCTTGGCTTTGAAACAAGAGTAGTGAATAGTAATATTTACTATGAATATTGCTGGTAAGAGCACTTGGGGTCTTACAATACAGGTAGTCCTTGACCTATAAGAGTTTCTTTAGTGACTATTCAAAGTTATAATGGCACTATAAAAAGTGACTTATGACTGTTTTTCACACTTATGACTGAGTAAATTGATTTTAGAAGTCTAATGTTTCAATACAAAAAGCATTGTTAGGAACTATACCCTTCCTCACCTTCCCTTGATCTCTGCTTCTTTTAATCTCTAATGCTATAATACTTTCTAAAGAAAACCTTTCTCTGAGTATTTTGCAAATCCAATTTTGTTGTTTTATTTTACTTTATATTACATGTCTGAAAAGGACCCATTTTTCCAAGTTTCTAATATTAGGCTTTCCAGGAATTATCTGCAAGATAGTTGTACTTCAGCTAATATAAAATCTATTTATTTTCTAAAGGAAAGCCTTTGTTAAAATGAGTACAACTCCAGAAGCCTTGCTGTCTCTGCGATCTCATTTTGCCAGCACCCATGCACTGCTATGCATCAGCCATTGGATTCTTGGCATTGGTGATCGACACTTATCAAATTTCATGATCAGTATGGAGACTGGAGGCTTGGTGGGAATAGACTTTGGATATGCATTTGGTTCAGCAACACAGGTATTCTCCTTTTGTCCTTATTCTAATGTTTCCAGCAAATACTTTTAGCTATACTGAATGAATGAAGAAGCCAGGATAGAAAATATCTGACAGCCTCAAGGATGTTTTTGAGGAACCATGGGACTTTAAGGTGCATTTTTTTTCCTGATCACAGAAAGTATGATATCCCTTGAGCTCTTTGCCGTGTCAAGAAAAGCCATTCATAAGCATCCTTTTCCCCCCTCTTTCTGCTATCACAATTCTAGTAGCTTTCTGCTATCACAATTCTAGTAGCTAAGAGGACCAAAATGTAAGTAACCTTCTGGGTCAGTGGTTACTTTCTTCACACACTTCTACAATAGCAGACATTTCGTGCTAGGCAGTATGGATTTGAAATTTAAAGGGAAAGTACTTGTCAGTCCCCTTATTTTGAACCTTTAGTAGTTTAATATCTTCTGAGTGTCTTAAAAATCAGATTGTATAAACATAGCAATGTACTAACACATGCATTTATAACTGGAAGCCATGTTCCTTTATCATGACATGCTATTCATAAATCATAGGCTCTTCTGCCATGAGCAAAAAAAGTTTTCTTTGTTTATTACAGGGATTATTTTCATAATTTTTATTCTTTGTTTGTAGTTTTTGCTACTACCAGAATTGATGCCTTTCCGCTTGACTCGACAATTTGTTAATTTGATGCTGCCAATGAAAGAATCTGGTCTTATATACAGTGTGATGGTACATTCTTTAAGAGCCTACCGTATAAATCAAGATGTTCTCATTAATACAATGGATATATTTGTAAAGGAACCTTCTTTGGATTGGAAAGTAAGCTATTGACTTAATGGCTTAATTTTGGCACACCTGAAAATAGAGAAAAAGTTATTAAATGAATTACTATTCAACAAGCAAACACTGAATTTTAAAGTAGTTTCGTTCCTGCATTTTAGACCCACTTTTCTTTCAGTAAATAAATATGGCAAAGTATATTTGTTATTCAGAAATTTAAGCTAAATACTATTTTCTTTTGTAAAATCATTTCGAAGATATATGTGTACCCTAAGATTCAATACATACACACCTACATACATACATGAAGTAGGAATTTAAATTTTGGTAAATAACTGCCATTAATAATATACAGTATATTGACTTTTTTTCTCCTTAGAATTTTGAACTGAAACAGTTGAGAAAAGGAGGTACATGGACTAAGGAAATAAATACAGATGAAGTGAATTGGTATCCTCTACAAAAAGTAAAAATTGCAAGAAGAAAGCTGGCAGGAGCTAATCCAGCTGTCATTACCTGGTATGTGTTTGACATTTTAAATATGTGGATCTGAATTAAAAATGCAAATACAAAAATTATTTCCTGAAAAATAGGTATTTTAATATAATAATCTATTTTAAGATGAATTTATTTCAAGTATGTAACTTGTTTGGAGAATTTTCTTTGTAAAATTCTCCCCAAAAGTTACATACTTTATAATCACATACATGTACAAAAAAAACTTTACAAAAAAAATTCCAGATTTGAAATGAGCTGTTATATAACATCAAATGTCACCTGTTCTGAAGATGGAGCAGAACAATATGCTTTTTCTAAGGCTAGGAAAGAACATTTGGGGATGAAAATATTTCAGCCTGTTTTGTACAACAAGATGTTCGTTTCTTGAAGATTGCATTGTGAGGTGTGTGTGTAAGAGCTCTCATAAATCAAACATCATTGAACATACTTTCACTTTTAAGTATTTTAAATATGTGAGGCAATATATGAGTTTTGAACACACACATTGCCTCATAACTGTTTACATTCCTTAGGCTCTCCAGATATTACTGAGAGACAAGAGACTAAGTGATGCACATGTTCCTGTATATATTAAAGTATATGTACTGTGCCACCCAATTCCAAAACTAGTGCCTCTGGGTGGTATAAACCAAAATTTTAAAAAATATAATTTTTAAATAACAATTATTAATATTAAAACATTAAAAATGCAGTTGAAACAAATAAGTGGCTACGGGATGTTAATAATAACAGAGCCATCTTAGTAGATTTCCTGTTATCAGAGGTCCCAAGGCCCAATGGCAAGAACGGTCTTGAGTGGACTTCAGAAAGTCAGGGGTGATGGTGCCAACCACCTCAGGGAGGGAAGGATATTCTGCAACGCAAGGCACCACAATCAACCAGGTCTGCCAAATGTAGGTCCCTAAATGACAGAGCCAGGTGCATGCCAGGTCTATTAGAGATATGATGGAACAGGAAGATGTAATTGGGGAAATGTGGTTTGTCAACTAAGTACTACATACAATTTTTTTTTAAGTGATGAATTACGTCTGGGCCATGAGAAATCTGAGGCCTTCAGGGAATATGTGTCTGTAGCACAAGGGAGCAAACAGTTCAACATCCGTGCCAGACAACCACAGGATGGACTTGCAGAAGAAATACAAGTAAAATGCCTTATTGATCAAGCCACTGACCCAAATATCCTTGGCAGAACTTGGGAAGGATGGGAACCCTGGATGTAAAAGACAAAGTTATGGCTTATCAGTGTTTAATTGACCTGGAGATGAAGACTAAAAGGACTGGATATTATATTTTTTATAACTAAAAAGTATTAAAGCATACATTTCAAATTGTAATGTAGCAATATAATTGTATATATTTCTTGGTATTTCTGTAAACTGATTTTCAAATTAAGAAATCTTAGGAAAACTTCAATTATACATGTTTTACAAGTATACATTAAATTACTGGTCTTAAAGAAAGGAGATACCCAAAATTATTACTCAAAAAGTTAGAAAAAGCTAGTAAGAATTAGTTATTATATTAACAATGAATATTAAATAAATCTGTGATATACTGAATTAATTTCACGATGTCATTTTGCCTGTCAATGGGTATAAGTATGGTTGCTAAAGTGAGTATTTAAATTATTGCTTCCATAAAAAGAAAAATAATTGTAAATTATGATGTGTCAGAAGAGAGACACAATATGGTTTAGCTACATTTAAATAGTTATAAACAAGCAGTGATATGTACAGAGCACTTTGAATACATTTAAATACATACCAGCCAAGTTCTGTCGTTCCTTGACACCAGAGGTGGTATTCAGCAGAAATTGTAAGTAGTTTGGAGAACTGGCAAATACCACCTCTGACTGGAGATTTCACAGTATCCTTCCCCTGCCACTCCCTCCAAGCTACGCCCACAGTAAAAAACAATTGAATCCCACCACTGCTTGACACAGACATTCATGATTATTAGCAAAATTGATCACTCATGAAATGTTATTTCTAATGTATGCAGTTTTAAAATGAAACTGAAAATAATAAACTCTGTTGACAATAAGGTTCTACCTCCCGTTATAGAAACCAGACAATAGAGGAGGGGAAAGGTACCTTTGAAAGATGCATCAGGCCCATCTGTAAAGATGCTCCCAAACACAGCTTAGAAGAGTTCTTCATGAATGTCACAGAAGTGGTTTACACTTTTACTTGTGTAAAAGTGCAAACTTTTACTTTTTACTGTTTCAGATTTGTAATCAATCTGTTTTTATTATGTGCAAAATTAGCAAAATATTTTGAAAAATACTGAATCTAACAAAATGTTTACTTTTTAAAACATGGTATGGACTATTTGCTATGCTGAACTTCATGCTGTATTTTAAAAAACATGCAAAATCAAATTCTGAACAGAATGGTTGAGTCTAACTTCAGTTGGCAGCATCCGGGTGTTACTTGTATTCTATCTTATTAGGGTTAAGATTGGAAAATGTGGAAAGACCTGCCCATAGAATTGCCAAGAGTTGGACATAACTGAATGGATAGTATCATCATCATCCTATTAGGATAGAGTGAAACCTACCCTTTGTAAAAAGTTGTATATGTAAAAAGTTCATATAATCAATATTGTATGGCCATTAAAATATAGTCTAGTTATGCAGCATCCACATTTAGGATTAATAGAAAGTTAGTAGTTTTCCACTCTGAAAGATGGGAGATATCTAATAAAAAATATAGTGGGAAAACATACCCATCCTTTCCTCTCTTCTGTTTTTTGGAAGCAAGTTCTTGGAATAAGGCAGTTCCTCTGCCTTCAGATCTCCCGCTCTATCTGGTTGCATTGTTTGTGAGTATAATGATTTTTTTTAATTGTTTTCTCTTGGAGACAAATTTGCACTATCTTATCTTTTGATATTTATATCAACGAAGGTGTTCTACTTTTAAAATATTTGCACTGTGAAGAAAATAAATAATGGGAACCTCAGTGAAAGCTGCAGCTTTGGTACTTCAGGTACTTGCCTTAAAATGAGGCATTAATTTGTACTTCTGCCCAATAATCTTTCACTTACTGAGCACTTTGACCTGTAGGCTTAAAGGGCGAAGTTCTAAGCTTATAATTTAACCAAGTCTTTAATCATAATGCATGCATAGTAAAGCATTTGCTGATTATATCAGAGTTTATCATAGATGTGATTGCTATGCCAGACTCCTTGCACACATACAGAAACATCTAGTTCAAGCTTAAATGCTTAAGATCTTGATGGTTCTTTGGAAGACGAGCAAACAATTAAAATATATTGATATTGCCTGTTTATAATAGATAAAGAATCAATTTAGTCTGGTAAAAATTGATACCATGTTTACTAGAATGTTATCTATATAACATTTCGTCCTGGATTTATTTTTTTAAACACGGTTAGTTTTTATCTAAATTCAATTTCTTTTTACATTTCTATAAAAAAAATTGTCAGAATCAAATTCTCTAGGCAATCAAATGGAATAAAAAGTCAAGGATAAGCTAATAATTAGCATGAGGGGAAACCCAACACAGTATGTATCAAGCCAACATCTGACAGTACAGGACATTTTCTACCCCAGAGAATGATTAATCATCAAGCTAATCACTATGCACTATGATAAGCATTTATTGCCTTTACTCCGGGATATCCAGTCATTAAAAGTGGCTTTCAAATCTTCATACAGAGCAAAGGTTTCAGGGTATTCAGTAATAAAAGCTAAAATACAGAAAATTCCATGTGTAGTTTGAAACTGACCTTATTGAATGAGAAAGGAAAAATAATGAGTTATCAGCACTGGATAACTAAAGAAGAATGAACAGAAGTATAAAAGAGTGACAGCAATAGGTCTCAACAACGCTAATAATATTAGTTGTTAGGATGTACCAAGCAGATGATAGCATGAGAACTCCAAATATTTTTATCCAGACTTCCATTTCTATCTAGAATTTTAAATTCCCATCCTGAGAGAATTCCTGCAGCTGCAAAGCGTATTGTGAAGAACAAATATAGCCTGCTGGGCACAAAAGATACTCCTTGCACATATGGTGAAGAGGGTTTAGAAACCAGTTTCTAATACAAATCGGCTCCTGTTGGAAAGGGACCAATGAATTCTGCTTACCTGTTTGTTGATTCACTTTCCAGCCTTGCTCATATCACTGCAACTGCATAATTATATATTTTAATTTTATGAAAACATTATGAAAGTGATACTGTAGTTCTTTTTAAATTTAAACTACTCTTATGAAGGGTAGGAGTATAAGGATTAAAAGGCTTCTTTAAGTTGGTATACAGCCTGTATTTTTCACAAAGGAAAACTAGAAATATGAATTATAACACTGATGACAGTTCTGAGAATTAGCTGCTACACAAAACCCTCTCTTTAGCATCATTAGTTTTCCCGTAAAGAACATGCTTAGCCTTAACTAAGACTATAAGGTGGTTTTACTTGTACAATTAAGGAACCACTAAGGTCGTCCAGAAACAACCAGAGGTTCTCTAGGTAGACAGGTACTAATTGTCATATCAATGTTTTTAAGCAGTAAATAATGTATATTTTTTGTGCTCTCAATTGAAGCTTATTATCTGTTCCGTTCACCATTAGCCAGCTTCTTCCTTAGCTCTACAGTCACTACTGTAACTGAGTGTCTTGACGTTACAGTAATTGCATTCATACTTTTTGTTGTAACATAATACAAAAGCATATATTTATATAGTATATATAAAATATATCCCTCTTTTACAAAAAGAGGGATATAACATTTCAAAGAAACTTTTTAATATTTTCTTGAACAAAACTTGTAAAGTTTTGGTACATAGTACTTTTATTGTTTTGTTTAAAAAACAACTGTACTAATGTATTATTGAAAACCCTCTTCGCTGATTTCTTCAGAAATTCTGCACATTTTTTTCTTTAATTTGGTTGATTCTGATAAAAGTATCACATCAGACCCTAATGGAATTTTGATTCTTTTTGTAATGGATCAATACATTATGGCTTCTGTTTTTTTAAATTAACGGCATTTAAATCATATCCTCTTTCGAAGAAACAATAAAAAAATAATCATATTGTACATGAGAGTCGCTTACAGTGTTGCCAGGACTCAATGTTGATTCATAAGCACAAATGAAATGGTATTAACAAAAAAATAGAATGAAACGGATTATTAGAACTGAGAAAACAGGAAGGCCCTTTTTGTATTTTTTTAAATTGCCTCGAGATGGCAACAACTATGGTCTGCAAAACTCATTCAAGCAGGAAAAAGAATTCTGGATCACAACAGTAGAGACAATATTTAGCCACTAGAGGGCAATATTTAAATGAGAATATTTCATGGAGACATGCCAATTGATGTTTTCTATGGCAAGTATAATGAAAAGTATCTTGTCAAACCAGCCCTTGCATCTTTTGCTAGCAGTTTCTGATAAAATGGTAAACACCTGTTTCCTAAAGATTTGGCAAGAGTTTCACTTTTAAATCCACTCACACGTTCAAGTGGCGTGCCTTATTCTGTGCTTGATGTGTTCTAGAAGGATCGCGTGTCTATATCAGTGAGCTTATGAATTCCACTACAGCAACAACATCAGCGGTCCTGATTCGCGCATTCCCATGCTGACTGCAAGTCGAGCCTGTCGAGTCAGAGAGGCTTTCCGAGCGGAGGGGACCAACTCGGGTCCTTCCGGAGGCCTCCGAAAGCCATGACGTGCAGGGCGTTCGCAAAGGCCAAAGCGGGAGAGTTTGCACCGCACGGGGCAGGCAAAACGAGCACTCACCCTCTTTTCCCCACCAACCAAGAACTGAGCCGTCTGTTATCACCCCAAAAAAGCGAACGGGCGGAACGGCTCTCGGGAAGCGGTCCACCCCCTCCCAGCACAGCCCCAGGAAGGATCGCGCTTTCCACGGCTTCCGCTCCGTTTCTCACACCCACCCACCCACCCGCGGGTCTGGGGTGGACGAAAGGCTCCTTGCTTTGGGAGCCAGTTGGGTGGGGTTATTGCCAATCCGAGTAATATCGGACGGAGGGCGAAGAGCCTGCCTCCAAATTAGACTGAGCGGGGGGGCGGGGGCGGGGGCTTCGTTCTTAGGACGGGCTTGCTTTCCCGGTTGCTTCGCTGCCTCAACCCAGGAACCCCTTTGAAGTCCAGAAGGAACCCGCCGACAGTGACAGACCAGAGAGCTGCCCTTTCGCTCCCACGGCTTGAGCCAAGACAGGCGGCTGCCGTCGAAGCAGAGCCGCCGTCTTGGCCACTCGAAGGACGTTAAGTCTTTTATTTCCCGAAAGGGGAGGGAGGGGGAGGGGGCTTTAAAGGCCGCTCCTCGGTTGGCTTCCCGGTCCCGATCAAAGGTGGCAAAGTAGCAGGGGAGGGTCCGGGCAGTGCAGGCCAATCCCAGCAGCGACCTCTCCTCCAACCGCCCCGTTGGCAGCGAGGCGCGCAGAGCCAGACCCGCTGCCTCCACCTCCCGGGACTTCTCCAGCCACACCCTCCGCCGTCAGAAAGGGCAAGGAGGTGGGGTCGGAGAAGCCATGTCGATATAAAGGGCCGTGACGGCGGCACTTCGCCGCCAGGTTTTCCTTTTCAAACGCACGTGTGCGATCTCGGCCTCTCAAGCCTCGTCCGAGGGCGCGAAGGCTTGAGAGACTTCGGGGGGCGAGAGACGTCCGGGGAGGCCACGGGTCAAGGAACGAGCCGCACCGACGGCCACTTCAGTTTCCTCACCTTCCCTCTGAATTCTCGCTTCCCTCGCCGACCCGAGAGTTTGCAATGAGCGCCGCCACCCTGGACCCCTTGGACTCGCTTTCGTGCTACAGAACCTGGTCTCTGGAGCCCGCCAATTTCTACGACGCCAAGGCGGGTGAAGGCAGCGGCGGCCTGAGTCCCTCCTGCAAGGCGAGCGGCGTGAGCGTCGCCCAGGCGAGCGAAGAGTCCGGGGGGATGTGTTCAGCTCCGAGCAGCGGCAGTCGCGACCTGGCGGAGCTGAGTGCCGCCGCGCCGGCCATGTACGAGGACGAGAGCGCCATCGACTTCAGCTCCTATATTGACTCCATGGCGGCCGTGCCGAACTTGGAGCTGTGCAACGACGAGCTCTTCGCCGACCTCTTCAACAGCAATCACAAGGGCGGCGAGCGCAGCGGGGGCTACGGGGATTACTTGCCGCCGCCGCCGCCGCCGCCGCCAGCGTCCGGAGGGAGCGCCTTGACCAGCCTGTTGCACGCCAGCGTCCTCCCCGGCCCGCTTCGGGGCGCCGTCAAGCAAGAGCCAGACTGGGGCGAGGAGGCATCGGGCTCGCTGCTGCCCTCCCAGATTGCTACTTGCGCCCAAACCATTGTCAACTTGAGCGGGCAACCCACGCCGCCCACCTCCCCAGAACCTCCGGGCAGCGCCTCGCCGTCCAGCTACAGCAGCCGCTCCTCAGCTTCGTCGTCGTCAGGGTGCAAAGAGCGGTCGGGCAAAAAGGGCGTGGACAGGTTTAGCCCGGAGTATCGGCAGCGGCGGGAGCGCAACAACATTGCGGTGCGCAAGAGCCGCGACAAGGCGAAGCGCCGCAACCAAGAGATGCAGCAGAAACTGGTCGAGCTGTCCGCCGAGAACGACAGGCTGCATAAGAAGATTGAGCAACTCAGCCGGGACTTAACGAGCCTCCGACACTTCTTCAAGCAGTTGCCCAATGCCTCTTTCCTGCAGCCCTCCTCGGTCACGGACTGCCGGTAAACGGCTGCAGGCAAGGCCGCCCGGACGCGAGAGACTTGGAACTTCTTCATGAATACCTCAGCGCGAGTCGCACACAGGGCAGCGGGGCCTGCGGGGGGGGGGGGGGGGGGGGGGAGGGGGGGGGGAGGGCGAGCGAGAAGATTCGGGCTGCCCCAGGGACTGTGCCAAAGGTGCGCAGGGGGAGGGGGAGGGGGAGGGCAGCCCTTGCCTCGCCTCTTCCCTCACGCAAGAAACCTAGCCTGGAAGGCCGGACTGAACTGCGCCGGAGTGGGGAGGGGTTAGCAACCTGTAGGCGCGCGTGTGTGTTTTGGCTTTTTTTTTTTTTTTTTTTTTTTTTTGGAAATGGGCTAAGCTTGGGGCTTTTTAACCACAAAACTTGCCAAAAAGTTTTTTTTTTTAAAAAAAAAAAAACGAAAAAGAAGCTAACCGACTTTTCTCCTAAATTATTTTTATAATGGATCATCCTCCCTTTCCCCTCCCCTTTGGTTGATGCAGCTATGGTACTTTGTAAGAAATGATTTTTTTTTTCAGACTTTTCAAACACTTTTTATTATAAATAGTATGAGGAAAAAGTAGACTGAGCTTGCTCAAACTTTTATATAAAATTTTTACAGCATTTCTAAAAATAAAAATCCCTTGAAATGTATTTGACTTCGCATTTGTTGTGATGTAAACGGGTGTACAGGGAATGTAGCAAAATATAAGCGTACCATCCAGATGAATGAGAAAGTGCCACAGTCAGTATTTCCTCAAAGGCATTTAAATGTCAATTATAGAGTTATTGAATACTTTTAAAAGTGCAAATACAAGCAGAAGATACATAGGTGTTGTGATTGAACAGTTAAATGGAAAACGTATGATTTGCTCTTGGATATAGTTAGCTTCATATAGGGTCCAACTACCTAAAGGAGGGTCCCACGCTGCCTGGAAAGGTTCCTCACTGAATTTGTTACAGCTTCAGACTGTAAAGAAATTTATTTCCATAGGTAAAAATTCCATTTTTATAGAGATGCATAAAAATCATCAGATAATGGAAATATACCCATGTCCAAAAAGGACATAGTGTTTGCACAAAATATTTTGAGCCAACTGCCACTATTAGATTAATACACAGTATTGTGAAATTGCAATGCAATAACAAATTGGGAGTAGGCATGAGATTAACAGGCTGAGAAAAAATTCTAAATAGTATAAATAATTAGCACTGGAAAAGTATTCCAACTGGTAGAAAAAGATCAACTGAAAACAAAGCTTCAAAAATTTATCTAAGGATTTTTCCACAGGGAAAAAAAAAAGTTATTTTGTCTTATTTGCAAATCACACTGGACTATTTCTAAAAAAAAAAAAAAAAGTACATGAGAAGGGTGAGGGTTGGAATGGTGATGTTACAAGATAATTCCACTGCTCTGATTTACATGCTTAGGAAAAGGTTTTTAAAAACCTTTTTATGATTACATGAAACTTCATATATATCACATGCATTTTCTTCTGCAGCAAGATACAAAGAGAAGGCATAACAGCCATGGCTTCCAAAGCTACCTGTAAAGTTCAAAATACAGGTAGTCCTTAACTTATGACTACAACTGAAGCCAACATTTCTGTTCCTAAGCAAGGTAGTTAAGTGAGTTCTGCTTCATTTTACGACCTTTTTGTCAGTTAAGCAAATCATTGCAGTTGTTGAATTGTACAATCATTAAGCAAATTTGGCCCCAGAATAGCACAACTATTACATATAAATGCCAGTTGCCAAGTGCCTGAATTTTGATTGTGTGACTGGATGCTGCAACGCTTGTAAATATGAAAACGGTCATAAGTCACTTTTTTCAATGCTGTTGTAATTTTGAAAGGTCACTAAATGAATGGTTGTAAGTCGAGGACAATCTGTACACAGGTAGTCCTCAACCTCCAACTATTTGTTTACTGACTATTTGAAGTTAACAGCACTGAAAAGTGACTTAAAACCATTTTTCACACTTAAAACTTGCAGTATCCCAGAGGCCATGTGATCAAAATTTGTGTACTTGACAACAGGCTCATATTTGTAAGAGTTGCAGTGTCCCAGTCATGTGATCACCTTTTGTGACCTGGCAAGTAAAGTCAATGGGGAAGCCAGATTCACTTAATAGTTGCAGTGATTCACAAGGTTGATGGCAAGGTAGGTTGTAAAACAGAACAAAATTCACTTAACTGCCTTACTTAGCAATAGAAATTTTGAGTTTACTTGTCAGTCAAGGATTACCTGTACCATGATGGGTTTAAACTTTTCATTCTCTGCCTTTCTGTCTATCAGGATGTCCTCAACAGAAAACATTTTGTTCTCTACAGCACCTAAATTTATTTCGCTTGTCTAACTGTCACCGAATCACCCACTCAATACAATTAGCTAGAGTCAACTGAGATCCCAGATCCCTCAACATATCCCTGTCCCACACATCTGTCCTCTACAACTACATCTTGTAAACACAAAAATCCAGATCCAGCTGCTGAGTATGGGAATATTTTATGCAAATAACAGAAAAACCCATGCATGCCAAGCTCTGTTTAAAGAAATTACAGGAATTTGAATCAGATACTAAATGATTCCAGAGTTTCAGCATCAAATATAATTTCGTCCATAAATCAAAATGTACAATTTGAAGGTATAACCATTTTAATTACAATATGTTAATCTATTTATAGAAAGGTTTAAAAAATACAAGATCTAAATAATTCCTTATTTAAATAATTATTGCTGTACATATGCCTGTGTTAACATATACTCTTCTTTCATAATATTTAATTGTAATGATAAAAAATAGGTGCTACGTCAGGTCAGACACTACATCAGGTTTGAACACTTTATCCTACATGAAATCCTGAATAATATTTATATGTGAGTTAATTAAGAAATGTATCACTAAATTAACAATTTGGAAGTTAATTTCAAAACCTTTCAAAAACTCACATTTAATATTTAGTTGGTCAAAAATTATTTCAAACCCTGGACTCATTACAAAATATAACCTCCAGAATAAACAAAACAACTGGAAAAAAATAGGTTTCCTTTTGCGTGTTATATCAGGACCAGACACCTGTGTATGTGCATTTCATTAATTTAATGAGAAAATATTTAAGAATGTGCATTTAACTCCTTTCATTGAAATTACAATTGAACTTGAATTAAGATTTGTTCATGGTTACTGTTCCCTGACATGCGTAATGTATTTTTAAAAAGTACAAAAGTGTTTCAAAAGCAACACAGAAGAACTGAGTACAGTTACAAATATGTTACAAAAATCATAGACAGAAGCAGACAATATTCCCTTCAGTTCTTTCAGGCCTCAGAGAGAACAATTTCTTCCAATCCAATACAACTAGATGGGTGGCTGGTTAAAGATTGGACATAACAATTCAAAAACCCCACCTCTTTCCTCAGCACACTCGTTACTTCATAACTCTGCAATGATAAAGCACAGTCATTGAAACAAATAATCTTGTACATTTTGTCCTAGCCAACATACTGCTGAACATACTCTTCAGTAAAGAAAGTTCTTAAGGGCTTTTTTGCTTTTTTACTGCTCCAAACCCATGTAATTCTAACAGTTATGAGAAATAATTTTATTAAAGAAATTCAAATAAAAATATCTCTGAGCCACTTAACTGAAAGCCAAATTTTCTACAAAGGTATTCCAGGAATTTCAATAGAACACAAGACCAAGAGATCACCCACTTAATAATTATATTTTTATTCATATGCCAATATAGTCAAAATATTATAAATGGGACATGTTAACTCCAGAATATGCATCTTTATGAACCTTAGCTGAAAATGGTGGATGCTGAGGACTAATACATCTAGAAGGCCCCGAGTTGGGGTGGGAGTGTCATAAGAACTAGAATTATGAAGCTGCCATTTTAAATGCACATACCCCATCATCCATGGTTGCTGATTCTAGAAGTGAAGAAATAGACTTCTGTAATAGCTGTTGTAACAGGGAAAGAATAAAGTATTAAAATTATGAAAATAATGTACTCCATTGGTATCCCTAACATCCAAATATTTTATTACCTGCTAGCTGTTATCTGTAATTTCACAGAAAAAAAATTCTTGGTCAAGACCTTACACATAGTAATCTATATTTAATTCTACCACAGATTATCTAGAATATTTGTTTGCCTATTTGCCTGCTTGCTTTACACCTTGTCTCTATGCTCTGGGAAACATAACTGTGGTATCAAACAGAGATAGGTGGAAGTATACAAATAGATATCTATCTTCACCTAGAGCTGATAATAAAATACTCAATTAGAACAATATTGTTCTCATAATACCTTGATTTTTACTGTGGATTTTGATTGAGACTGGCAATTCAAAAAGATTTCCAGATGCATCTTGAAAACTGGTGAAGTTATAACTTCACAGCAATGGCTGCAGTAGAGTAACCCTCTGAAATACATGAGAAAAAGACCATTTTTATATATATCCCCAAATTTCCATGTCCAAGTATGCTCATAGACTTCTTCACTTTGCACCGTAAGATAGAACATATATTGTTCAAATATTCCCAACTCAATGTGCAACAATCCTGTAAGAGATGAGATAAAAGATAATGAAGAAAACATGAGATTATCAACTTTATGTTCCAGTGCCAATACTAGGAAAAATATATAAGTGAAGATTTTAACCTTTGACAATTTATCAGTTCTGATCAAATGACAATCATTTTAACCATTTTTGAAAACTATTCAAAAGATTACAGGGAGATTTTTAAAAAAAACCTGGCTTGGAAAGGAGCATGTACATCTGGCAGAATTAAAAGATGTGAAAACAGTAAAATATACAATACTACCAATCCTGCTCTGCTAATCCCCTGCTTTATACTTATTAACAATCAACTATAGTTGATTCGAAAGTTTGTGCTCGATTATTTTTAAAAGATTATCCTATTCTTTAGCAAAAAAAAAAAAAATCTAGTACAGTTTCTATACGATCACTACAATAAAACATGCATCACTATGCACAAGCCTACAGTATGAACAGTGTCCATAGTTATCCTGGCATTAAAATTTAAGTGCAATTTTAAAAGTTAATGAAAGTGAAAATCTCATAATTATTACAAGACCTCAATGAAAGTGCCAATATCTTGCAAGACTCTTCTTTCTTTAGGAGCTAATATACCTTTCACTGAAAAAAAAATTGTTGATTTCTGAATTAAGAGACAAAAAGTAAAAAGGAAAAAAGGATTAGGAAAAACAAAAAACCCCCACCAAACTGAGACATCATATTCTTACAAAATATCCAGTAACTTTTTAATGTAACTCAGGAGATCAAAACTAAGGAAAGAACAGCATTGCTTTCCTTTTCATGAAGGCTATAATAGCAAAGATGCAACTTGGATATAATGCAATCAATTTCATAATAATACCTATTAGGTTTTGTGAAAAGTTTTTATATATGATGGTTATCCACGTTATATTCCAAGCACTCATGCAGAAGAAGAAGTTGGTATGATCAAGTTCAATTTGAACTTAACAGAATATTTAAGCAAGTTGCTTGTGGTTGGAGATTGCCATGCCAACATTGGAAATATCAAAGAGAGATACATAATTGAATTTTATGGCCTAAGAAATAAAAACAGAGAATAATTTAACAATTTCAGTTAGTCCAGTGATTTCTGTGATAACTATCTATTATGGACATAACTTAGACGAAATACAGATAAATCAAATTGACTGTATTATTGGTTCAAGGTGATGGAATTGCTT
This sequence comes from Laticauda colubrina, assembly GCA_015471245.1. Classification (NCBI taxonomy): domain Eukaryota; kingdom Metazoa; phylum Chordata; class Lepidosauria; order Squamata; family Elapidae; genus Laticauda; species Laticauda colubrina. The sequence continues at coordinate 51,145,361 of BLBF01000002.1, forward strand.
AGTTATAACAACAAATATATGGCCAGGAGCTAATTGTGAAATAGAACATGATGTGCTCATAATTGCATGCAAAATCCAATTCAAGCTAACTGCAGAAGAAGAAAGTTTCTTGAACATATATCCAGGATTTTCAAGGAAAACATCATTTTTAAATCCTGAATCTCGTTGATAAGGAAGTATAGAAATGTGAAGCAAAATAAAAGTTGCTAAGAAAAAAAAAAGGCAAAGAACAGGAAACAGAAAAAAATAAACTGGATATTATAGTACACAGTAGAATTTGTCAACAAGAAAAGATGCTAAAGCCAAGAAGGCCAAATAGGAAATAATTTAAAATGAACTTCTGAAAGCTGTCGAGAGAGACAAGAAGACAACCTTATAAAGATACTGAAAATGGAAAGAAACATGGAAAACAAGAGAAGTCTTCTAAAAAAATCTCCAAATCCTGATGGAAGTTCCAAACTTGCTAAAAAATACAAATGGACAGTAGTAATTGATTCAAAAAACATTGAACAAAGATGGAAAGAGTATACTGTAATTCAGTAGAGATGTCAATATCCAAGATAGTAGAGATGTTAATATATCAAAGCAGGTTATATTTCACACTTACAAAAAACTCTAGTATTAGAATATGAAGTTATATCAACACAATCATTATCAATTTGGAGGACTTCAGGAATTGATAAAGTATCTACATAAATTTGGCAATCAATCAAAAAAAATCTGTAAATTTTTAAGAGTTATCTAACATTGATTAGAGCTTTATGTGGGAAGGCTGAGGGACAAAGAGACATTAGTTCTGATTCATGCTGGATAATTGAAAAAGCCAAACAATACTAAAAATAAGTCAATACATGGTTTATGTATGATAGAAATATTTCACTTATGTCAAATTTGTCAAACTGTGGGATGTGCTGAAGAAAATAGGAACCCCAGAATATCTTACAGTCCTCATAAGAAACCTTTACAAGATCACGAAGCCACAGTATGGATGGAACATGTTGAAACAGAAAAAAATAATGACAATAAATACATCAACCAGACTTAGAATCAGACACTCTGATGCCATGGTATGGCTGTATCTAGTTTTTCTTGTGTAAATAAAAACTAGAAAACAACACACATTTCTTGTGTGAATAAATATTCAGTGTAAATAAAAGTTGTATAGTCAAGAAGGAGGACAAAAGAATATTGATACTTTGAATGCTAGTGTTGGAGAAGAGTCCTGGCAATATCATAGATAATCAAAACACACACACAAATGGATCATAAAACAAATCAATGGCACAAATGACCCAGCTCAAATTATTATATTTGGGTACACTATGCAAACATAATACTGGGAACGTAGAAGAGAAAATTGTATGACCAACAACAAGGTGGATGGACTCAATTACAGCAGTAGTGGGTGCTGTGCTGGAAAATCAGAAGGACCAGGTTGAGGGAAGACTTCATGGAAAAAAAACCTATGAGGTTACCAAGTCAGCTCTGACTTAATTGTACATAATCATAATTACACAGTAATTCTAGTATTGACCAATTGAAATGGAACAGTTGAAAGGCAAAAGGATTCTAGTGCAGCTGGTCTCTTAAAATCTACCTCCAATCGCTTTCACTGTGATGCCAATAGACTGCAACCAAAAAAATTATGAGACATCTTGTTCCCAGTAAGATTGAATCTGAATTCTCTATTCTGTGACTGTCAAGAACCATTCACAAAATCTATTCTCTAAATCACTTTAATTTTTAAAAAGGCACTCTTTATGATTTTATAACCCTTCCAGTTGGGAGCTCATCACCAGGCCAGAAACAGTTTTGAAAGGAAGCTAATGAATTTGAAGAGCTGATCAATTATTTGTAAGGAAGGGTCTTTGTTAATGGAGTGAGACTGATTCTCCCACCCCCTTGCTGCTGGGTATGTGTTTACTTGCACTCTGAGCACATAGTCTGAGAGGAAGGGATTACAACTAGTCATTAAACAAGAGATTCGCTATTGGCTTTGTAGTATTTCTTAGCCAAGAGGAAGTCCCAGCCAGGAGTCTTTCTGAAGAGGAGAAATGCTTGGAGCTGAGAAGCAGAACAAGTTAATACGAATGGGGTAATTTTATGACAAAATTAAAAGGGGAATGAAGCACATAACTGACCTCCCACTTTCAAAGCTAAGTAGCAAGATTAACTTAGAAAAAACATGAGGAAAATGGGTACAGACTCTAAAAAAGTGTAACATAGGATAAAACAGTTGTTAAAAGAAAAAGAATCCAAGTTATTAACAGTAAGTCGGATGAAGATAGAAAGCCAAAGCAGAAGTTATTTTCCAGTTTGCTCCACAGAGAGTTAAATGTATATGTACCAGCCAGCTAAGCACAAGTCATGATTCATTCTTGCATTCCTGGCTTTCATGAAGCTAATCTGTTTTCTTGAAACCACTGCAGATATTAGACAGCCGTGAAAGTATGTGGATGAAACTTCCTAGGATATGACAGCTTTGTCCTACTCCCAGAATGACAGCTCCCTTATGGTCAGAGAGAACAAGAGTTAAGGATGGCAATGAACCCAATTATTATCTATGATAATAAGATGACTTTTGATTGTGGGCGAAATTAGTTTGTCATGCATATGTGGATAATATTGGTGTAAAAGTAGTAGCCATAGACTACATTAGCATTAACAACTTTAAAAAACTAAGTGAACCACCCTGGAAATTTTTTAAGCTGCTAGATAGATCACTAAAGTCCAGGATTGCCAAGATAGTATTGTGAGAAATACTATTTCTTCCGTACAGAAAATCAACTACAAAAAGAAGAGCACAGTATTCTCCACATTTGGTCAAGCTTGTGCAAGAGATTTAGATTTTACTCGTTATCAGGCAACTATTTGAAACAAGGTAAATCTGTATGAGAGAGGAGTTGTTACATGACATCAAAAAAGATGGCACAGCAGGTTTTAAATTTATCTCTGAGGAAAAGCCGAACACCAAATTCAGAATAGGGCAGATGCCAATATCTGGAAGAAAAACAGGTACCTGACAGTTTTTTTTACTTTTCTGGGGAGAAATCAGAATAGCATAAATAAATTAAGGTAACACATGAAGATGTTCTAGGAGAAAAGTATTTGAAGAAGTCAGAATAATATGTAAAAATATAAGTTAGACATCAAAATTAGGTTTACATATATTAAATACTGTTAGGATGCTAATCCTAAATTTAAAAAGAATATTTACTGTACTATTTACTCTTAGCTGCTAAATCAAAAATTATCTAAAAAATAATAAATAATTTATCATTGGACAATTGATGCACTATGCTATAGTCAATTACTCTTCTTAAAAAAGTCACTGACAAAATTTGAATACTAAATCCACATACAGGTGAAACTCAAAAAATTAGAATATTGTGCAAAAGTTCATTTATTTCAGTAATGCAACTTAAAAGGTGAAACTGACATATGAGATAGACTCATTACATGCAAAGCAAGATAGTTCAACCGTGATTTATCATAATTGTGACGATTGACTTACAGCTCATGAAAACCCCAAATCCACAATCTCAGAAAATTAGAATATTACCTGCAATCAATAAAAGAAGGATTGGACATAGAACAATATTGGACCTCTGAAAAGTATAAGCATGAATATGTACTCGGTACTTGGTTTGGGCCCCTTTTGCAGCAATTACTGCTTCAATGCGGCGTGGCATGGAAGCTATCAGCCTGTGGCACTGCTGAGGTGTTATGGAAGACCAGGATGCTTCAATAGCAGCATTCAGCTCTTCTGCATTGTTCGGTCTCATGTCTCTCATCTTTCTCTTGGCAATGCCCCATAGATTTTCTATGGGGTTCAGTTCATGTAAGTTTGCTGGCCAATCAAACACAGTCCCACAGTCACTGAACCAGATTTTGGTGCTTTTGGCAGTGTGGGTAGGTGCCAAGTCCTGCTGGAAAATGAAGTCAGCATCCCCATAAAGTTCATTTGTGGAAGGAAGCATGAAGTGCTCCAAAATCTCCTGGTAGATGGCTGTGTTGACCCTGGACATAATGAAGTACAGTGGACCAACACCAGCAGATGACATGGCTCCCCAAATCAACACAGACTGTGCAAACTTCACACTGGACTTCAAGCATCTTGCAGTGTGTGCCTCTCCATTCTTCCTCCAGACTCTGGGTCCTTGGTCTCCAAATGAGATGCAAAAGTTGCTCTCAACAGAAAAGAGGACTTTGGATTCTGAGCAACAAACCAGTTCTGTTTTTCTTTAGCCCAGGTAAGATGCTTCTGACATTGTTTGTTGTTTAGGAGCAGCTTGACAAGAGGAATACGACATTTGAAGCCCATGTCCAGGATCTGTCTGTGTGTGGTGGCTCTTGATGCCCTGACTCCAGCCTCCGTCCACTCCTTGTGAAAGTCCCCAACACTTTTGAATGGCCTTTTCTTGACAATCCTCTCCAGGCTGCGGTCATCTCTGCTGCTTGTGCACCTTTTTCTTCCACGCTTTTCCCTTCCACACAACTTTCTATTAATGTGCTTTGATACATCACTTTGGGAACATCCAACTTCTTTTGCAATTACTTTTTGAGGCTTTCCCTCCTTATGGAAGGTGTCAATGATGGTTTTCTGCACAACTGTCAAGTCAGCAGTCTTTCCCATGATTGTGATTCCTACTGCACCAGACTGAGAGACCATTTAAATTAGCTGATAAGAGTGGGACACTTTGAGCCTAGAATGTTGAACCTTTTCACAATATTCTAATTTTCTGAGATTGTAGATTTGGGATTTTCATGAACTATAACCCATAATCATTTCAATTATGCCACATCACGGCTTGAACTATCTTGCTTTGCATGTAATGAGTCTATCTCATATATTAGGTTCACCTTTTAAGTTGCATTAGTTAAATAAATGAACTTTTGCACAATATTCTAATTTTTTGAGTTTCACCTGTATGAATTGCATTTTTATTGTACCTATAATTACAATGTTATTTTAATAATAACTCTCGTTATGGCAATATAGAGACGTTCTTACTGTACTTGGATGCTATCTTGTACTCTTGTTTCAATGCTGATTTGTAGAATAAACAAGTAAGATTTAATTATAAGAAGCATTCTAGGGTATCTTGACATGCGAGTCATGATGGCATCCCCTAAAAATCATTAAACAATTCCAATTTGACATTTCTTCACATTTGCAAAGAAAAATATCCTTCAAATTGGGCTGGGCTCCAGAAGAATCAACAACAGTGCATGCAACTTTACTTTTTTAAAAAGAGAGCTGACAAGGTGAGGATATTATAGGCTAGTCAGCTTAACATCATCTCTTATCAAACTGGTGAGTGATAAGTACAATTGCTCTCATTCCACATTAAGAGCATTGAAGAACAAGCTTTGCTGAAAGAAAATAAGTATGTTTAATAATAAGTATGTACCAATCTTCTAGAGGTTTTTCAGTGTCAACAGGCATGAGGATAGAGATGACCTGTTGACATTGTCAGTCTGCTTTAAACTGTAAAGAATACAAGGCTCCTCATCAAAGGATCTTGAGGAAATGTAATGGGATGAAGGACCATTTTTATGAATTGCTAAATGCTGAAACAAAACAGAAAACTAATAACTCAAATAAAGGCATGACTTTCTCAATGGAAGCAATGGGTAGCACTTAGACTTATATACCATGTGCTTTTCAGACTTATAGTGCTTTACAGCCCTCTCAAAGTGGTTTACAGAGTCAGCATATTGCCCCCAACAATTTGGGTCCTCATTTTACCCACCTCGGAAGGATGGAAGGCTGAGTCAGCCTTGAGCCTGGTGGGATTCAATCTGCCAAATTGCAGTAGGTGTAGCTTGTAGTACTGAACTCTAACCACTGCTACCAAAGCTCTTAAAATGACTGTGAAGTGCTCAAGGATGATTTTCATTTTTTTATTTTTAAGATTTTTATGTCACTTTTATTACTTTATAAGTAAGTTAATGTGGGGAACATACATAATACTCCTTCCTCCTCCTATTTTCCCAAAATAACTACCCTGTAAAGGGAGATTCGGCTGAGACATTTACCCAGCCAACTTTCATACCTGAGGCAAAACAAGCACTCCCGGGCTCTTGTTTTCTTAGGACAGTACCCTAATTGCTACATCAAACTGGTTCTCTTTAAACTATTTTTAAAATTAAATTTCTTTAAACTGGAAAAAATACCAAACAAATAGCAACTGCAATTCAATTTAAATGAGTGTAAACATACTGAAACACATACACCCTCTCCATTTTATATAAATACTAATGGGATCTGAGTTGCCTATACAACCAACGAGGAAAAAGATATTGGGTCACATGTAATTTAATGAAGATATCAGCTCCGTGTATGGCAGATGGGAAAAAGACAAATTCTATGCTAGGTTCAATAAGAAAGACTGGAAATACAACTGCCCACAAAACATCCATATCATAAATCTATAGTGCATCTCAAATACTGCACACAGTTCTGGTTGCCATATATGGAAAAAGATAGACCTGGAAAAGATTTGGAAGAGGACGGGCCAAATGAACAGAAGGCTCCAACACTTTTCTTATCAGAAAAAAACTAGAAAAAATTGGATTCTTTAACTTAGAAAAAAGACAATTGAAAGGGACATGGTTGAGTATGCATGGCATGAAGTTCTCCTTCTTCTCAAATCACTAATATAAGACAAGATGATGACAACTACCTTTCAAGGTTTAAGGAGTTAGAGCAATTCCTGGATGATAGGTCTTTCCAGGCTATAAATCTTGAACCTGAATCTTTGCCAATTTACATGATTTCCAAAGTTTTGTTCTTTATGAGAATCACAGTTCTTCCCTTCCTTTATTGATATGTTATGCAACTACTGGTATAAAATCAAAGGAAATTAAAATAAAGAAATTAGAGATTGTTTGATATATGAAATGTGTCATTTAAATTATTTTGTTAATAATAATTTTCTACCTCTGGAGGAAATTAGATAATGTTGCTATAAATCTGGACCAAAAATAGATCGACATAGATCGACACAGCATACAAATTGCCCAAAATAACACCGAAGACTTTTTATTCCAAAACTATTCCATTTCTTTTGGTGATGAATCTCAATGTCAACTAAAGTAAAACTTTGTATGTCAAACTTGTGGGCTGGATGTGTCATGCACTGGCCACCCCTTACCCCCACCCACATTTTAGCAAAGGGGAAAAAAGTTGCAATATGTCACATGACAACAACGTGACGCCGCAAGTTCGACACCCCTAACCTACTGGATCATCAATATGCCAGTTAATCCAACACGTTCTTACTTGTCTTGTTGATGCTGATCTATTTTTTCATTGCCACATCTGTTACATACAGGCCAAGAGAAAGCAGTTCTCTCATTAATGTCAACTACAGTACCTGAAAAAAAGGTAAAATAATTTGCAAAATTTAGTATATTTTGACTTTGAATGTCTTTAAAATCATGTCTGTTTGGAAATACCCTTTCTTCTGCTTTTTATATGTATAATGAGCAATATTTAGATTTCCATTGATTTCAGAATTAATTGCAATCCAATCCTAGTTGCTCTCCTAAGTATTAAAAAAGCTGTAACCTATGTTTTATTATTTTTCTAGCTTCTCTATTTCTATATCAAAGATGAAATGTTTTCAAACACATTTGAGTGATAATATAGCCAATTTCATAAGCTAAGAAATTAATATTTTTTGCTAGTGAATTCTGCTTCCCTTAATTTCTGTCTTCATAGTAAAAGTCAACAAACCAGACCTCCTTTGAACCAGAAAATTCTGACTAACAATACCAGGGCATGAAGTCAAATTTAAATAATGATTAAATATTCTAGCTTGTCTAAAGCAGGGCTGTAAATCCACGGGCTGGATGTGTCACACACTGACCATGCCCACGCCAGATTTAGCGAAGGGAGAAAATGTCCTGATATGTCACGTGACATCGCCGTGATGACGTGAGTTTGACACCTTTGGTCTAGACCTATTAAACAGTTTTCTGGTATGGATGTAAAAGGGAATTATAATTAAGGGACTTTTCCTAAATTTATTCCATAAATTGATAAGCCGTGATGGTGCAGTAGTTAGAATACAGAATTGCTCCCAACTGCCATTGATTCAAGGTTAACTCAGCCTTCCATCCTTCCAAGGTAGTAAAACAAGGACCCAGATTGTTGGGGATAATATGCTGGCTCTGTAAACTGCTTAGAGAGGGCTATAAAGCACTATGAAGTGTATAAGTCTAAGTTCTATTGCTAAGTATATAAGACTAAGTTCTATTGCTATTTGTTTCATCCTTTAGAGAAGTCATTTGAACAAAAGGATTTTCATGTCTCATTTTATGAAGTTCTGATATACTTGCCTAAAGATAGCTATTACTTTAATTTGAAAACAAACCAAAGTGAAGAAGAAAAACAGACATGACAGAGTTTTTAAAAAGCATTTACATTGGTTTAACACCACGAATTATTCTCTATTTATATTCAGGTAACTGAGATTCAAGTATGTTCTCCCAAGGCATATATGTGACTAGGAACCTTAAAGAACTGAAGGTCAGTTAGATATTTGGATCACTAGTAAGCATTGTTGTTTAGTGTTATAAATCAAGTGAGATGGGTATTTTATGGGAAGGCTAGTAAAAAGATTTAGAACAATAGCAGTTTGCTGAGCCAAACAATAAACATTAATGTTTACAAGCAAAACATATAAATGAGGTATCTTAAAACACCTGCAAATAAATGGATTACAACTGTCAATCCTACAGTGTCAAAACAAATTGCCCAGAAAGCCCTGAGGGGTTGAATAACATACTTGTCTTTTAATAAATAAATTTTTGAGGAAAAACGGGACTGGCAATAATCCTATATACAGGTAGTCCTTGATTTACGACCACAATTGACCAAAAATTCTGTGGCTAAATTCATTGTTAAATGAATCACTGCAGTTATTAAGTCAGTAACACAGTTGTTAAGTGAATCTCGCTTCCCCATTGACTTTGCTTGTCAGAATTTAACAAAAGGTGACCAAATGACCCTAGGACTCTGCAACAGTCATAAATATAAGTCTATTGACAAACATCTGGTTTTGATCATGTCACCATGGAGATGTTGCAATCTTTGTAAGAACAGTTGTAAATCGAGGACTACCTGTCCTCGGCATCAGTGCAGGAATGTGTAATTTAATTCAGAGTAGTAAAAAAAAAGCAATGTGTGTATATATTATTTTTATATACAGTTTAAGCTTTACAACGAGTTTAAAAAAATCTTCAATCATGATGAAAGACCAGATAAAGTAAGAAATGTAAGCCAAAGCAAAACATATACCCCAATTTTCTTCCCAGGTTCTCAAGGTGGTACATATAGGCATCTCCCAATTTAACTTTACAATCATCCCATAATATAAATGGTTATCCAAGCCCCAGACTCTGAAGTCCAGGATCATTATATATCTAATATAATGGCACTCATAAAATTCCAACTGAATAACTATTACAAAAAGTATTGTTGCCATTTGTATAATCTGCTATTGCACCAGAGGTGTCAACTGTAATTTCTTCAAATGGAAATTATTAATCAAAGAAAAAAGAGACGAGGAATATAATTTGTCATACACTTTTGGAAAACAGACAAAAAAACAGTTAGTGTTAAGATTTCAAATAAAAATATAGTTACAAACCTCTTACAGTACAAATAGAATTGATTTGAGTAGTAGAATCCAGATAATCTAGTTTGACAGGACCAGTCAGTTCAGTGATGTCAGCACCAGAAGCCCTACACAAAAGGGGCTTTTGTAGCAAGAGAACGGTACGTTCAATGCAAATAATCTTACCTGCCAACAAAGACATTTTGATAAGTTACAGTAACAAAGAAAAAAGTGGCCATGTTAATTATCTAAGCCAATAAAGACAAATTCCTGCAAGCATTTCAGTAAGCTTGTTTTAGTCTGATTTATTCAAATGAGTACTCTATTCTTGTTTAATAGACAACCAGCATCCACTAGCTTGGTTTTATTTAGAAAGGAAATTGGCTGCACAATGAATTTTCTTGATCTTTTAATGGTGGGTTGGGAATTATTCCAAAGTTATTCATATGTTGCACTTTGCTCCCCAAAACAAGATCGTCAAATCTTTGCCCAGAGGAGTGTCCCCTGGATGATTCAGTTCTGGAAGTGTGGTGAGAGGTTTGTGCAATTAGGCCAGAGATTGATAGCCAACAATGACCAAATATGTACTGATTAGCTTATACTGAACATGATTAGAATTTAATTTTTTTCTTCTCAAGTAGTGTTAGCTAAAGTACTGGCATTAATACTAGTAGTATGGTAGAAACTCTTTCCAGATTCTTTCCCCTCCCTTCCATTCAATGGTGTCTGATTCTTGGAGACTGCCTAAACAAGTCTCTGCGATTTTCTTGGAAAGGTTTTTCAGAAGTCCTTTGCCACTGCCTTTTTCCTAGTGTTAAGAGAAAGTGAGTAACCCAAGGTAACCAGTTAGCTTTGTACCAAAGGTGGGACTAAAACTTGTAGTCCCCTGGTTTTTAGCCTGATGTCTTAACCAGTAGCTCTTCATTGAAATATCTACAAACATGATTTATTATTTAAAATAAAAGCTAGGCTTGGGCCATTATATTTAGAGAAACAACTTAGATTATAAAATGGAATACTGTTAACAACAATGACCATATTCCAAAAGTGAGATAAGCAGCTATAATATAGACAATAAAAGTTATTTTGGTGCATAATTCTCTACATTTCCTTCCCATTTGATACCACTGGACTGGATATGCAACACAGCAAACTGGTTTACAGGTGCAGATTGAATTAATTATTACATATCAAGTATTCTCAGCAACAACATGAAGTATGCTAGTATACCATTAAATCAATAAAGATTAAGCAGTGGAAAGCATGAAAAGAAGGATTGCTTCCTCAAATTTGTTAACAACAGTTCCACTGGTTTCCATTCCATTGTCATTATAAAACTCTGTAATTCTAAAATATAGCCTCTATATTTTCTTATTATTTAGTCCCTTCTTCCTTTTGAGTCATCATCACTTTCTATTTTTTGTTGGAAGAAATGTCCTAGATGTAGGAAAGTCATCTTATTTAGTAAATACGATGCTTTCAAAGCTTTTCCACTTGTCAAGAAAGAATGGGCAATGTAAAAATCTTTTAATTAACACAGCAAAAATAACAGAAAATAAGATTTGGCTCTCTATTCTTAATGTACTGCAATTTCCAAATGCCAGATATCTTTTTAATTTGGGGGCTAAAAAATGAATCTAGAAGCTGAAGAAACTCCCTTTTATTGTGCAATGTTTATCTTAGTATGAGGAGAGATCTGGAGAACTATGTGGATGGTAATGAAAACTATGAAAAAGTAACTATCGGATAATCCTGTGGAAGAGGGCAGTTTAACCATTATAAAGAAAAGGCAGATTGATTGCTTTCTCACATCTTTTTCAGTTTGCTGCCTAACCAAAAATTTCAAAGTAAGAGATATTCTTATAATGATAAATCCTGCAGTTGATTGCACAGTTAGTTGCTAGTTAAACATATTATCCAGCATTTATGAATGAAAGTTGGACCTGGTATTTGACATGAGCACCTGGCAGAACTAGTTAAAATAGCCTGAACCAAAAACCTTATGAAAATGGACAGTTTCCTCAATCCACTAAGGGAATTTTCTACCTTATCTGTCAACAATACCATCAACACCCTGGTTAATCAATGGGATACAAAACTACTTATTGACAATATTCTTTATTGTCTCTGTCTCTCTCTTGCCTCTGTTGCAGAAACCATCAGCTCTTACTTTTCTAGGCAATTGAAAGTGATGAACTTGAGGGGACATTAGCTGGAGAACAAAGTCAGGACAAATCAAATTGAGTAGGACACATCTGAAGGACTATTTGGATTTCTGTTCTGTTGCATGCAGGAAAAAGCAGCATAGAAGATTTATTCTGTGCCTTTATTGTATCTTCATAAGACAGCTGCAGTCTTCATCAAGCACAAAGAAGAAAGGTACAAATAAGAAAGGACTTGCTATAAAAATGTGCATCCTCCATTATGGACAAAATTGATCAGATTAATCTCAACTTGGGACGTCCAATGTTGGAGCATGTCATGGACAAAATCTTGGCAACTGTCCTCTTATTTTGAAAAAAAAACATTCGCACAATTAAGCTTAGGATATTATTTATAGAATAGTATTGTATTGGGCAAGTGTGATTGGAAACACAAGGAATTTGTCTTGGTGCAAATGCTCTCAGTATACACAAAAGAAAAGATACAGTCATCAAGAGTCAAGAATCATAAGATAAAACACTTAATAATAGTCATAGGGTACAATAAGCAACCCAAATCACACTAGGAAATAGTCAATTGTAAGGATATTGTAAGGATACAAGCAACAAAGTTACAGTCATACAGTCTCAAGTGGGAGGGGTGATGGCTCATGTGCTGGCAGAGATGGCTCTGCATGCCATTTCTGGCACACGTGCCATAGGTTTGCCATCACGGCTCTATAGCATCGTTTTGAAGGTAAGAGTTGAAATAGTTTATGTCCAGGATGTGAGGAGTCTGTAAATATTTTCACAGCCCTCTTTTTGACTCGTGCAATATACAAGTCCTCAATGGAAGGCAGGTTGGTAGTAATTGTTTTTTCTGTGGTCCTAATTACTCTCTGAAGTCTGTGTCTGTCTTGTTAGGTTGCAGAACTGAACCAGTTATAGAGGTGCAGATGACTGACTCAATTATCCCTCTATAGAACTGTATCAGCAGCTCCTTGGGCAGCCTTCAGTCAAGGATCTGTATACAGCATAAGTCAAAAAGAGGGCTGTGAAAATATTTACAGACCCCTCACATTCTGGACATAAACTGTTTCAACTCCTACCCTCAAAACGACACTATAGAGCAACTGCACACCAGAACAACTAGACACAAGGAACAGTTTTTCCCGGAACACCATCACTCTGATAAATAAATAATTCCCTCAACACTGTCCAACTATTTACAAAGTCTGCACTACTATTCATATTAACCATCTCATCACTCCGTATCACTCATCCCCTCCCACTTGTGACTGTATGACTATAACTTTGTCGCTTATATCCTTGTGATTTAGACTGTTTCCTAGTATGATTTGATTGCTTACTGTACCCTATAACTATTATTAAGTGTTGTACCTTATGATTCTTGACTCTTGACAAATGTATCTTTTATGTACAATGAAAGCATTTGCATCTAGACAAATTCCTTGTGTGTCCAATCATACTTGGCCAATAAGGAATTCTATCTATTCTATTTACATCCCAGCCGAACTTTTACAACAGATTCTTCATAGAATTCATTGTCTTCAAGAAACTTAGTTTCTACTTCTTTGATCATCTTCACTACCCATCTTTCTACCTATTTCAGTTTCTCTGAATGCTTTTTTTAAGTGTGATGCCCACAACTGGTATACTATTTGACACAAAATAAAATAAAGTCAAAAAGTTATTGTGGAGATATTCTGAGATGGTTGTATGTCAGGCAGGGGTGGGTTTCTACCGGTTCTGTCCACTCTGAAGAACCAGTAGCTCTGAAGAGCAGCAGACATAAAACCGGTTCTATGTCTGCTAATGTTTTTGCCCACCCACCCACCTGGGCTCTTACCTGATCTTTATTTCCTGATTTTTTAACTTCAGCTGCCAAACGAGGCACAGCTGCAGTTAAAAAAACAAGAAAAGAGGGCTGTTTCAAAGGCAGCAGCAGCGTGCTAATGACGATTAACAGATGTGCGGCTCAAAGCTGGCAGGGAAGCTCATAAATCCCGAACCGATAGCTAACCCTGTCATATCCCACCCCTTAGGGTGGGATATTTTATCAAATGTTTTACTGAAGCCAAGTATCTATTAAGTGGTATTAATATGGAAATAATGGAAAATTATTTTTTTAAAATAATGCTGTTACTTGGTAATTACTACATTCATTTCAAGGTGCTTACAAGTCTACTTATTTATGATCTACTCTATGAACTCAGACTGACTGGGCTGTAGTTTTCTGGATCCTCTTCCACTTGTCCTTTTGAACATAAAGACATTTTGTTCTGCATAATTTCCTGCTAGGGGATAAACCTTTTATTTAAAAAATTGATCCAAACAAGAGTTCACAGGCTCTTTTTTGTTACTTGTTATACAAATGTTATTGTAGTAAATGAGGAATGTGTAAAGTAATTCATTTTTTGTTTTTATTTTGAAGATATATAAACAAGGCTGCTTCTTTTTTTTTTTTTTTTACTGTTCTTAGCATCCTTTATTAACTTCAGGGCATTCCAACTTTTAGTATTTGAGATTCTATCTCAGTATCATGTTTTGTTTTCCTTAAAATAAAAAAAATGCCAGCTCACTTTCCCCCAGTGTTCTCATGTTTCAATTTCATCAACAAAGCATTCTGTATTTGTTGATATTTGGTCAAAAATGCCTTATTTTCTTGCACTATATCCTTTGAAGGAGAAAGTTAAGCTATATCAAACTGAGAAAGTTGTCAGTTAAGATGAGTCAGGAATTTCCTGCAAGTGCCATGCTTGGCAGAATTTGTCTCCCAACAGATATCAGGGTAATTAAATTTCCTATCACTGTTGCTCCATGTTCTTTGAAAGTCTGTGATTTGCTTTTGGAAAACATTATCCACATCTTCTTGGTGGTGAGATGAAAATGAACACTAAATTGGTATGGATTTTATTCATTTATCCCATTTTAACAATTCAATGAATAAGTTTTTAAAGAACATTAAACATAAGATCTTAAGAAATCAACAATATATTATTTTTATGCTCACTGGATACCCAGAGAATGTTTAATGACTGGTTATTACAAGTGTAAAAGGAATACAGGGACATATTATGTTCTCATATTACATATGATATCCAATTCAGACTGCCTCATTATTTGGGTTTAATAGCCCTCAGTTTGCTAGATCTATCTCTAATCAATGAATTATTCTTAGAAGTTGGAAAAAAGAAGTGAGACAGACAGACAGACAGACAGGCAGACAGACATATATATATATATGGATTTCAGATTTCTATTTGCTTTTAGTTTGTGCAGAGACTCTTTTCTATATAATGGAAAGACTGATAAATATTATTTTAGGTCCTCAAGATTTAATATGTTTAAAGCTAGTTTGTATATTTGTATGCATTATAACATATTTGTATTCATTTTTTAAAATTTCTGTTAGTTTTATTTATTTCTATTTTGTTCTGAAATTGTACTAAACCTTACCATTTCCACACATAGCATCCTTGAAGAAAACAATACAAGGGGATGAGCTTTTGAATGCTTCCATTACTTCCACATCAATCACACATGATGAAGCAACTGAGACAGATAGTGTTCTGGGAGTTCCAGAATTGATCTCAGACTCTCTTTGCAATGAGAAATCAGTGACAAATAGCCAAAATTGCCTTTGGTCTGAAGAAGCACTGCCCATTTCCTAGGATTGAAAGGGGGGAAAAATAAATTAAATGTTAAAGTTTAAGAAAATATTTTTGAACCAGCATAAAGTTAAAGACAATGAAGCACATGAAAACTTCAATTTAGCTAGCAGCATTTTAATCAGAGTACAATCAATGGATCATACAATACATGCAGGATACTCTTACCCACTGAACAGAAGTTCAGAGAAAAAGATTGCCTCATTTTGTGGCACAATTTTGTTCTGTTTAGAGTGATTTTAAGATAATGGCTGCACATCGTTTCTCTTCTTCCCATATCTCACCCTTAATCATCACCACCCAAGCTCAAAATATTGGCTAAAAATTTATATGGTTTTAGGTGACATATAGAATCACTACATCTTTTGTAAATCTTCAGAAGATCAGGACATGATTATGGTTGTACTCCAGCTATAAGCAGAAAGACATCCATGTGCTGGACAAAATCAATGACCATCATTACTGCCTACCGATTGCAATAAACCAACTATGTGATATGACTAGATTTGACACCTAGAAAATATAAGGGTGGGTGCTGCACCATATTTCAAGTTGTTATACAGGTAATTTTCACTTAACAACCACAACTGGAACCACTCTTGTCACTAAAGCATGTGGTCATTAAGTGAAATATCAAGTGACTGCAAAGGACTTGCAACCTCACTTCTACCATAATAATTAAGAGAATCTCTCAGTCATTAGCAAGACATCACATAATTGCAGGTTTTTAAGAAGAGATTTGAGAATAATTTGTCTGAAATATTACAGGTTTCCTGTTTGAGCAAGTGGTTAGACTAGAAGACCTCCAAGGTCCCGTCCAACTCTGTTTTTATGTTAACTACAATTTTACTGCCGGGCTTTCAATGGACTCTGTTTGTTGAAAGTGAGGTATAAAATGTGAAAATGACAATGACCACGAAACATTATGATCATTGTAAAAATCTGCTGGTTGTAAAACACCTGAATTTTGATCAGGTGTGACTCAAGGGATAGTGCAACTGTCATAAATGCAAGGACTGGTCATAATGTTACTGTTTAAGTGATGTCATGTTTTGAATAGTTGCTAAAGAGGGCAGTTGTTAAGTGAAGTCTACCTGTACCAATTCAACACAACAAACCATTGCAAACTATTTTATTGATCAAAGTGAAAGTCAGTATAGTGCAGGTATGATTTGCAGCTCTGTGATTCCCCTTCTGCAATTTCCAGAATCAACTGTACTACATGATTGAAAGTAAGTAAAATTTTGAAGTGAAAAATACCAATAAAACCTGTAAATTCTAAATTTCACTTCTTTTGTTAGTTTGATATCTTGTTTTTCCTCCAATAATGCGATGCAGCTTACATGGTACTCTTTTTCCCCATTTTATTTGAATAACAATTCTGTAAGGTAGGTTGGGTTGAATGATAGTGACTGGTAAAGTCATCCCATCAAATTCTATGGCTGAAGATAGACTTGAAGATAGATTTGAATATCAATCTCAGACTTTCAATTCCCTTAGAAAATACTGAGCTTACCCAATTTACCTCATCTTTCTATTCATAGAAGTTTCTAGCCACTAAAAAGCATTAAGTCCTGCATCCAACTATGAATAGCTCATTCTTAATTAAGGTATAAATATAAATATTTTCCTTATATGCATTGGTTTTCAAATAAGTCACCTTGCAAATTTCATAATTATTGAGCAATTCAAGCTTGCTATATGATTAGTCTTTGACTAATATTATTTTGAAATTTTAAACAATTATGTGTTTTTTTCTTTTAATAAAAAAATACCAGAAGCATTATTACTACACTGTGTAATGTGCTCCATTTTCTTAGTAGAAACTCTATAGATATAAACATGGAAGTTTTCTTCCTGGATAAATTTCAACATTTTTCAAGGATGCATAAAAACTAAATGATTCATAAAAGGTAACAGGAGAAACAAAAACATCTATTCTAACAACATAAATATCCTATTTGGGACAGGAAGATAAATATATTCAGTAGAAGATAAAGGTCATCAAAACAAATGATCTCATAACGAAATTGTTTACCTTTTGTAGCTCTTTCTGTACTCAAAGGGTTTCTGCTTTGTATTAATAAACTTACTATTAAGTTGTGAATATAAACACTGCAAAATAGTAATTCTTGAAGATATTGCAGAATTACTTCAGATTAAAATTTTACTTAACTTTATCATTTGACATTTTTATCATTCATATCAAATGCTTAGGCACATTTTCCTGAAAGTAGGCCCTCTCAGAAGTCAAAGAAATATGTATAGATTGTACTATTAAAAGTATGTGGTATAACAACAGGTGTTATAAAATATCTATAAAATTAGAACACTTAAACTGAAATAGTGATGCTGTAGCTGAATTTAAAACAACAACAAGCGAGAGGGATCACAATCTCCCTTTTCTTCTCAGTACTTCTGCCATAATTCACCCATTTCCACAGAACCAAATGGCCCTTTCCAGGAACTGAGAGTCTGTATTCTGAGTCCTATTGGCATGAACCCAACTCTACAGATATTTCCACTTATCGTAACATCATCATCTGTAGACATAACAATTCAATTAGTCTTTAAAATGTCACAGTAACACTTTTTCTATTAACAGCTTTCTATAGCTACCATATCTCTTCAGAATCAAGAATATTAGAGCTTTAATCTGATATTTGCATTTTATTTTTTAAATAATTGTATATTAATTTTATTTATGGCCTCAAAAAAGGCTGGAAAATGTGAGTGACTTAAAAAGGGTTAATAAACTGCAATGTATAATTTCTTCAATCTTGTTTTGCTGCTGTTCTCATTTCAATTATTAATTGAAAATTGAATTTTAATTACAATTTTTAAAGACATAAAGCAGAAACACGGGAACACTGAATTACTAACCTTTAGATTCTGACCAACAAGACTGTCAGCCAGAAAGCAAATAACAATAAGTCATTTTAAAACTATCATCTTCCTGTATGTGTCAATTTGTTCTGAACAAAAAGGACAGAACAGACTAACAGCAGCAGGATTGAGTTATGTGACAGTACAGTTCCCCGAGCCCAGATGGAATATATTTCCTCATTTTCCTTTCGTACCATAATACTTATTCTGAATAGTAATAATAAAAAGACAATATTTCCATTTCCCAATTCACAGAAAGAACTGAAGAATTTTCTGGAGAAAAATTCTTTCAGTTCTCTGGAGGAGTTTTGATTTAAAAAGAAGACAAAAAGAGATTTGACTCTTAAACACAAAATGTAATCAGAAAAGATTATTTTTCCTGGAATGAATTAGCCTGCAAAAGAATTTTAAACTGAACCAAGGTCTTTCCCTCAAATTTTATGATATAGTAGACTCATATGAAGGACACATCCTTGCTAGCAGAGATTTACTAATAAACAAGTTCCAGCCCTGACATTTTATTTGTGGAACAGTTAACCTAGGTGAGCTCATTTACATCTTCCTAATTTTTGGATCTCATTCCCAATAACAGTGTATCTTTTTTCCATTTTGAAGATGCTGCCAAAGTAGAATTAAGTGACTACTATAAAATACTACCTACAACTAAATATTTGAGCTAACACTGACATTCAGTTGCAGAATTCTGAATGATTTTTTAAATTTTTTCATATTAATTAAAACAAAATTAATGCACACGGGAAACAAAATCACCTGGGATGTTTCTAGTATAAAGGCTATGCTTTTAATTTGTGGAAACTGAGAACATAGGATCAGAGAAGCTAAAGAAAGATTATAAATTTGAAAAGCTGTACTACAAATCAACTGTGTTATTATACGATTCTAGTCTTCCCCATAGCCTGCAGCAACTTTGTGTATGGCCACTTGAGATGGTGAAAAAAAAAATCCTAATAGGGAGCTCTACTGCTTACAACCAGTGGTGTCCACCAGCTGTTGGGTGGATTATACTGGGACACAGCAGGGCTTACAACTGACCAAGACTGATACATAGCCATATAAAATACAATTAACTTATATTTAATTTTAAAAGATTCTTCAGTTGCCTTACTGATTTAAAGTCAACTATTTTCTTAGCTTCCTGCATTAGTTATTCTTGATAGATTTTACCTCTCTTGTTAACAATTTAATGTCTATAAGAATGGGGTTATATCTATCTATCTATCTATCTATCTATCTATCTATCTATCTATCTATCTATCTATCTATCTATCTATCTATCATCTCATTCTGAACCACCCATCTGCTTTGCACTGGATAGCATAAAATGAATAAAATAATCAGACAGAAGCATACATGTTTTATTTGTGCCCAATTACCTCAAAAATTCTGAGAAAGAATACAAGCACATCTTTATAGCTGGGTTTCTCATGAAAATCTGATTTAAGGATTGGAATTATGGTTATAAATGATTTGGAACTAGCAGAATATAATAGAGGTGTACAAAATTCTGTGGTAGAGCTGTGGAATTTTTATTTACCCCCAACATGAATAATTTTTTCCTCTGTTCCATTCAAACAGAAAAACCTGAACATTCCTGGATGGTTAATGTAATTCTGGAAGTGGATTAGTCAAAATTGGAAGTAACTGTATATTCTGGATGCTGCCCACTACTCTTCTATGGACAGTTCATGGCGAAAGGTAGACTACACCCCTCTCTAGGGTAAAAAATATCTATTTATGGTCACATTTAGAATATAATATATAATTTTGGTTAGTATATATCAAAAAGAATATAAGATCTATTATAACATTTTGTGCACCAGAACATCCTAATTCAAAGCCACTCAATATCTTCAGGAAAGGGCTAATGCTTTCTTGTCCAGATTATGGGCTTCCCAAAAGAATCTGGATGGCTGTTGTGAAAGGATCATACTTATAAAGATGCACTATTGATCTCTTCCAGTAGTTCTTCAAGCCAATATAAACTAATTTATCATCACACAAACTTTTGTGAATTATAGTACAGTTTGACAGATAATTGGAGCACAGACCTAAAAGGAGTTCACATGTACACCCTGATGTCGATGGGACAGTATCTTTTAAAATAGGGGGAAAAGAGATGGCTACAGGAAATTAAAAACACTGGGGATGACATATAAATTGTCTAAATATTGCCTTACATTTTTTAAAACGTTTTTTAAAACTCCCTCTACTTTACAATAATGTAAATATAAAAAAGTCATTGCTGAACAGCCTATTTTTTCTTTTCCTAGGTAAAATATCCTATTGTCAAATCTGAAGTTCAGGGATAAAATAGCCATCATGAAAATGCTTAGCTGCAGGGACTGAGGATTTCCCAGATGTACAGCTAATTTCAACAGAGCTTGCTGGTGTCTTATATTAAAGGCTTCCAAACATGAAGCAGATGTAACCAGGAGGCATATAAATTATGCGAGAACCCAAATGTCTGGAGCAATGCTTGAGAAGGCTATTTTCTTTCTTTCTGTTAAAAGAGCTCATTCAACTGCCACTGATTCTGTAAAAGCTAAGACAGCTATTATTTAATTAACTAAGTAAAGTATACTATATTGATTAAAGGTAATCTAATGTTTAAATTGTCTTTTAATACCAGATTATAGTATTAGATTGTAGTAAGTAAAACAAACAAAATTTTACAAGACTTTTAACCTTAGTGTCTCCCATGTGTAGTTTTATGGAAGATTTCATGTTTCATTTAATGTGATATCCAGTTAAATTTTCTGGAATGCAAATCAACCAGGTATATCATATATGTTTTGTTGGAGTAATTTGAGAAGAACTGTTGATAGGTAAACTCCAGCAGCTGTCCACAAGCCCATATAAAATGTTTAGTGAAAGAAAATATTAGAAATCTTAGGAAGATAGCTTGGAAAGAAGGCAAAAAATAAAGAGTTAACCATTTGGATTATAAAGGGCAGAGGGAGTGGCAAATGAAATCTACCCAGACCTATTCAGTTTTTACTGCAGTTTCTAGATTTATGCACTTAGTCATTTCTCATCTAATTATGTAATATTTTCAACATACAAATATGCTTTTGGTGTCATCTTTATATCTTTCAGAGTAGTTTCTGGTGAATGCAATAGTTCCAGTTCAATCAAACTCTTCTTTATGGTACTGTACACACAAAACTTTTTGTAACTGGAATTATTTATATTATCCACTGTCTAAGTGACTAAGATTATTTTAAGTACAACACATTACTTCTTTAGTGTCATAATACTGTTTTTACTTTATTCTTTCATTTTTTTTGTAAATAATGTTTCTAAAATGATTTTTTTAATTTTAATATGATTCTATTGACATTATATAATCTAGTAATTTGATTTAATAATTGAACAGCCACTATGAAATAGGACTGGAAACACAAAGTTCACATTTGCCCTTCCTCATGGGAACCAACTGGGTGGCTTTCCTATGGGTCAGTTATTTTCTCTGAGCCCACTTCATGAGATTGTTGCTCCTGGAATAAAAAGCAAGGAAATCCCTACGTAAACCTTATGTTTTTAGAGGAAAGACAGAATAACAATCAAACAACTATAAAGATGGAAACCCTCTAATGAAACTCTTAAGGAGGCATCAGGCTTTAAGGAACTGTACCAATAAAGGAGAATATTTGTAGTTCAGGGTTGAAATTAGGAGTGCTTACTGCTCTCTGAGTTTGGTTGATTTCTTGCAGACATTTCATTATCCAAACTAGGTAACACCATCAGTGCTAGCAATGCTATTTAGGGTAATGAACATCTGCCAAAAAAGCCAAAAAACCAAGCTCAGAGAGCACCAATGACCCCTCATTTAAGGAATTCTGTTGGCCAACTTTTTGAACTGTTGAGCATATTTGGAATTATGAGAACATGTCAACAATCTTCTCACAAACTAACTGAACTCTTACTGAACAGGACCAATGAACAGGTTTATTTACAATAGCACATACATTCTGTTTATACACTTTACAAGAAAGAGCTTTACATGGCAATGAATAAAAGACACATATAATTCATTTGCTACTTCAAAACTAAAGAACAATTTCAATGTAGAAAATGGCTCCATTATTTCTAGAGAAGAAATTCTCCAATTACCAAACCCAAAGAATCCTCTAACACATAAAAGGATTTTCATTTAGACTGACAACATATTCAGTGGCTTAGTTTGGGGCTGGGATAAGAAGAATCAGGTTCAGGAATCTGTTTGATCAAAGTGAGTGATTTTGATCTAGTCACTTCCTTTTAGCTCAGCCTATCTCACAAGGTTTTGTGCAAATAAAATAAACGGAGACTCCTATAAGCACACACTGAGCTCTTAAACCTAGAATATAAGGCAATAATAATTAAAAATAACTTATTGATATATAAAGGAAGATTATTTAAATAAAAACAATACCTGCAGCCTTCGATATATAACATATGCCCAAAAACTGCAACGCTGAGGTAAATCACCCATCTGAAAAACAATTAAAATTTGGGGCTAATACTGAATTCCAAACTATTACTGATTGATTACTTTACTGATTGTAAAATTGTTGAGGAAAAGAAATACCTGGTAAATTTCCTCGAGACAATGAACAGCTGGGGGGAAATATAAATTTGACAGTTGTTCTCTTTCATCTGCATCAATGTAATCAGAAGCAGCAAGAATGTAACAGAAACTTGGAGGAAGCTGGTTAGCAGTAACGTGCTGAAAATAATAAAAATAGACACAGTCATTTAATAAATGGACGGTCCAAACTAAATTTATTTGGTGCAGACTAGGAAGTCCTTCTAAATAGGTGAGATGAGACAGTTAGCAGATAACTTCTCCAAATGTCAATCCTCTCTGCAAAATCAGAAATAATAGTTCATTCACATTTTCTTCTGAGTATGTATCCACAACTTTATGACACAAAATAATACAGCTAAGCACAAAGCAACAAATCACGGAAATGGCTTTTGCTGTGATAAAACTGGCCAAATGGGGTTCTAATATTTTCATTTCCTCACATACTTTTCTGCCATTTAGAATATTAAATGTTAGGATGAAACCAACAATAAATATTTTAAGCTATGTTACTGAGAAGCAAGAATGCTACCAAACTGAATCTCCAGCAGCAAAAGGACAATTGGGGACATGAATAGTAGATCATAACATGATGTTCTCTTTATCGATGGTTGTTATGAGATCAAATCTATTTTTTATTTATTTGAAAATTGTATAAAGCAATATAATGCTAATTATAAATTTAAAGGTCAATAAATATTGAGAGTTATTTCTTGATAATAATAAAAAAGCTTCATCTTTGTATATCCATTTGTGCACCTGGAGTTTTTGAAATATCACAACTTATTAAATCTGTAATTCATGCTCCAAAAAACCATATACTTATTTAACACCCTGTTTAAAGGATCTTGGGTGCTTTTGCCCTATTTTCTCTATATGAATGCAAATCTGGAATTCACAAACCCCACCTTCAACCATCATTGCTTTACCCAAATTAACTAAGAGATAAATGCAAGACAATAATTGAATATACCGCCACAGAATTTTCAATGTGAATTAACAAGAAACTCAGCAAAGCATGATTTTTTAAGTATATCCTTTCACTAGAAGACATAGCACACAAATGTCCCTTGCGTTAATGTTTGCGCTTTTTATTTTGTACAAAGCATGATTCCTCACAGACTGCAGAAGTGGATGGTGTACAGATGGGTGGAAGGATTGGAAAGAGCTTTTAAAGAAAGATTGATTTGTGGAGCGCTTAGAAAATTCACAGAAGGGTCAGAAAAGGGTTTTACTCTATATTTATCCAAATTAGCTTTGGTGGTGAATTCCCTACAGCAATAACCCAGTGAGAGTTTTATGCTGGTGAAGGAACATTTCTGGGTTTCTCCCACACTATTCAAAACACAGCTAACATAATAACAATCGGAACCGAAGCATAGCAGTGATAGAACGACAATTTTGGAAGGAGTACACCCACAGGTACAAGATGGAACCACTTAAAAGCATACATCATCCACTGCTAAGAGAGAAGGAGGAGGACAACCCCTTATGAAGCCTGGTTCCTTAACCATTGCACTAAACTGTTCCTCCATTTTGAGATTTATTTATAAAGGAATTAAAATACAAGGCAAAGCAGGCTATAATTTCTGCCCTAACCTAACTCCACCTGTTCCATTATTCAAATCCTGCATGACTCCTACTTTAAATTTTATACAAAGAGCAAAAACATCAACATACTTTAATCTGGGGTTTAATATTTTGTAGAGTCCCTCCCAGATTGAAGTTATAATTAAGTAGGAACCTTAAATAATATTTTATTTTTCTGAGATAAGAGATAAGAGATAAGAGATAAGAGGAGAGGAGAGGAGAGGAGAGGAGAGGAGAGGAGAGGAGAGGAG
>BLBF01000002.1:51170147-51253403 GCA_015471245.1 Laticauda colubrina
AGGAGAGGAGAGGAGAGGAGAGGAGAGGAGAGGAGAGGAGAGGAGAGAAAGATAAGATAGAGAGAGGGGCAAAGGGAGGGGGAAGGAGGGAGAGAGCTTCAATTTATTCCTTACAAGGCACAGAAAAATCTCCTTATATATTGAATATGCAAAATCTATGCAACATTGATTTTATCTATTTCTACATGACTTAAATAACAGTTAATATATGGATATTTCTATGCAATATTTGAGAAAAAATTATTTCAGTGTTAACTACAAGAATATTCTAGTTTGCCTTATTATCATTTTGAATATGCTTTTGTAGCAGGAAATACATCTTCCATGCTAGAATGTACCTTAGCTATCTTTCTCTCCCAAACTGCAAGTTATAAATCAGTAAAACAGAATCTCAGAATCTCATTAAATTATTGTCAAATTTTAAACAACAAACTATGGTGTCTTAATTACTGCAAACAGTTTTGCATACATTTTATTTACTTCATATTTTCTCATTTTTACAGCTAACAGCACTGTTTTAGCATTTATAAAGTATTCTATTATAGAAGTTTATCTCCTTCTAGCTCCAGATTAAATATGATAGTTTATTGAAGAAAATAGAGTATTTGCAACTGAAGATACGACTCTGAAGATTATAAAATGAACCTAGATTAAATCAACTTAATTTGGAATTGTATGTACGTAATTATACTAAACATTTCATTTTTAATTTCCTTCAGGAATCTCAATTTTTAGGACTCTTTGCTTCTAAATTTAAATACTTTTCTATAGAATGAAGATTATAATATTTTCTGTTGCACATTACCAAATAACTTGGATCAGTAATTGTTGGTGATGGTTAAGGGAAGAAAGTACAATGTTTAAAGTATAATGAGGGAATTGAGAAGATAATTCATTAAGGAAATCTTATTCATATGATTATTTTGGGGAAAAACAGGTTTAAAAGTATCTTACTGATTTATTTGCTTGTCTCTTGCCCGGAACTTGAAGAGGTGATAATGGTGGCCACAGACTGTCAATCAGACTAAAAAGCCCTAGAGTTCTGTCAAAACAAATAAACAAAGCACAAATATGATAAAATCTATGTGAATATTACAATAAAAATGTAATTATTAGAAACACACTATCAAAATAATGTTTATTGCTTTTGCTGACATTGCATCTGTATTTTAATTATTTTCAACTGCAATGGAATCTTGTACTACTACTATAAGAAATTTCACAATACATTGATATGGAAGCCATTCTACATGAGATGGTACGTGTTTATGAGAATCCAATATACTGTAGAATTAAAATACAATGCAGCAATTATTAAAGCCTGTAATTTAATTATGAAAAACAGAAAAGATGTGAATAAGTTATGTTGTAAAGGAAACGGTGGAAGGTAGAAAGCTAATCTGAAAAAAGTTTTATAGAAAATCCAATATAACAAGTTAATGATACTTTTAATATTTTGGGAATGATGTCAAAGTAAAGATTAATTTTGATATATGGCTTTTATTTTCTACAGTGCACATTGAAACCAAATATGCTAATTTCAGTGCAATTATAACATCTACTGGCAGTCTCTAGCCAGTAGAAACATTTTTATTTAAATTATTGGTTGTGTTTTTAGTCCTTTTCCTATACAAAATGACATGTACAGCACAAAACAACACAGAACATTTTACATGATAAAATTTAGCAGACTGTCCTCTTTTTCTTCTTTTAGCATAATCTCTCATTTGTCACCTTCTGTTAAACAGCTGTGAAATATTCTTCCCAGTATTTCTTCCCAAATACTTCCAAGTATTTGGGAAGAAAGGTAACCATGCATGAATCAGCACAATAACATGAAATGATGTCAGGAAACAAAGATACTGCCTTACATAGAATTAATCCAGTTGCTTTAGCAATAACTGTATTGAGTTCTAATCATCCATTCTTAAAAACAGCAGAACAAAATGAAGTGCCAAGAAATATGTTCCATGGTAATAAAACTTTTCAAATTAAGAGCAAACCACACAGTAATTTTTTCTAACAATTGAGTACAATGTTATTGAAATTCATTTAGCTATGCTAGTAGGAATATGCAAGAAATATTGGGTTTTCTAGTGCCTCTTCACTTTAAGATGCAAAAAAGTACTGTGACTTTTCTTACCTTCCCCTGGTGACTCTTCGCAAAATTTTCAGTCTAGAAACACGACAGCATTTTCCTTCCCATTTTTTTCTATATTGTTCTATCAGTTTTGAAGAAGAACATAAAACTGGAAGCTGTATTTCACTAAATATTCCATAGATGTCCTGAACCAGCAGACACAACCTACAAAAAAGTTTGTAAATAATATCTCATTAGCAACACGCTATTTCTATACTTCGATCATCTCGGGGGTTTTCTTTTAATTCTAGGAGAGAAATGTTAATTTTACTTTAAGACTTCCTAAATTCTAATGCAATTGGCATACTTAGCAACTGGTAATAAACTGCTTTTATTAAGTATATCAATTTTTAAAAAGACAACCAAGCACACTTAAGATTTTCAGCAATAATTTACATGAATCCTGGCCATTACGACCAATGACAAAAGATTTGGGAAATTGTAAAGTACAACACAATGTCACATGCCTAATTGTCTTTCTCTAGGTGTCAAATTTAAGAGAAGCAGCAAAAACATCATAGAGAAATTCTTATCCTGAAAATGCAGTTAAATTGGGTATAATTTATTTTGTAGGCTTATGTTCTACCATCAATTTCTTTTTTAACATTTGCATTAAAGCCACCAAGGAAATAATTTAAGATACCTAACCAAGGTTACCTGCAATATCACCAATAAGCACGTAACATGCAAGTGTTACTTATATTGCATGTAAGTCAGCTGAAGCGTAGGAGCAATACAAATATGTTAATATTATCAGTAAGTAGCTCATCTGAC
The DNA here is from genome assembly GCA_015471245.1 of Laticauda colubrina. NCBI lineage: Eukaryota > Metazoa > Chordata > Lepidosauria > Squamata > Elapidae > Laticauda > Laticauda colubrina. Next base: position 51,173,062 of record BLBF01000002.1, read on the forward strand.
CACATCCAGTCAGTTATAGGTGAGGCTGCATTTCTCAAAAACATAATGATATTAAATTTGGTCGCCACAATAAATGCCTTTCCCATAGGTCACATTCATCACCAATGGATTCCACCAATGAATGCAAACTAATGTTGAAGGTGAGCACCAACCTAGAAATAAGGAGAAATTTCCTGACAGTTAGAACAATTAATCAGTGGAACAACTTGCCTCCAGAAGTTGTGGATGCTCCAACACCAGAAATGTTTAAGACAAACATTTGTCTGAAATGATATAGGGTTTCCTGCCTAAGCAGGGGTTTGGACTAGAAGACCTTCAAGATCCCTTCCCTTCTTTTATTCTGTTCTGTTATCAACACAACCTAGAGCAGAGTCTAGACTATTGCAGTCTGAGATGACCTGGCCTCTAACTTGACCTGCATGTTAAAAATGCATCTTACTTTGAAATATACCTAGAAAAATAATTAGGTGCAAACTGCAACTATCAAGTTGATTGGCAGAAACTACATTTTTGAATTTCTGACCAAATTTTTATGGTTTTAAATATTTCAACTATTTTATTTATAATAAAATTCAACAGGCTGTTATTTTTTAACCTTAAAGATTTAATATATTGGTATTCAGACATCTAAATGGACCAAATGCAACTCATATACAGGTAAATCCTTCACTTTATGACCATCTGCTTAACAATGGTTCAAGGTTACAATGACCTCAGAAAAAGTTACATATAACCTGTTTTCACAATTCTGTCATACCCCCTGCATATTCACAAGATCACAATTTGGGTTCTTGGCAATGGGCTTCCATTTATAACCAGCTGCAATGTTCTGCAGTTGCGTGATCACAATTTAGGGCCTTTCCAGACAGGGAAAAAACATCAAATGGGGAAACTGGATTTGTTTACTGACTGCAATGATTTGCTTTATGACCACCGTAAAAATGGTGTAAAACTGGGGTCTGTTCTTGTAATGACTTGACTTACAACTTTTACCTGCCAATTCTAACTAAGAATTGATTTAAGTGCTCTTTACCTATCGCTTTTTAAACAGTTCTGGTGCATATAATTCATTAATAATTATTTGTAATTTCTTCTTTTTCTATGAACTCTTTTGGACAATTTATAGATCCTGCAGATACTTGAACTCTCATACATAAATCTTATTTACAATAATTCTACTTTCTAAACTGTCATTTATCAGATTCTCCATGAGTGACCTGTACATCTATGGGGAATTTGAGTGTCAGAATTTCCTCTTATGCAATCTTACAGCTGAAATATTTCTCCCCACGCCCCAAAAAGGAAGAGAAATTGAATAAATAAATAAATAAAAAACTTGTGCAGAATCAATTCATTAGTTCTAAGCAACTATTCTTTTTCTCAATTCCCCAAGGATAGGCTCCAGCACAAATCTGAAAACTCAGAAGACTAAACCTCTGGTCCTGGTAACCAACTGAGATTGGATGTTGAAACTTTATCCTGGGACAAGTATATCTGCCTTTATTTGTGAAAAAGCTATCTGCTTATAGCTGAATATAAAAACAGGTGAAAAATTGTCCAGCGGTAAAACTGATTTTCTCCATAATTATTACCTCAAAGTCATATGCAGATCATCAAACACAAAGATAGACTGCTAGGTGTGTAGCTATGAAGAGCACATAAAACTGAGGGTGTGAGAAAAGACAGGTAAACAAGATACTCAAGAAACATGATTCACTGGGAGGAGTGAAGAGGCAGAGGCTATCTGAGATAAGAAAAATGGCAGATTAGATTATTTCCCCCCTCCCCCCCTGACCTGATTTTCCTTATAACAATAAATCTATGTGCCTATTGGAGGAAACTGTACAAGTGAATAGTTGAAGAAAACATAGCTTTTCATATCTGGCATGCCAGACTAGGTTTCTTCGTAACATTCCTTATGTTTGCAATAGGACTGTTTAGTTCTGACATGAAAGCCTATTTGTAACATGTAGATGTTCCTGAAGTATCAGAAGTAGGTAGATGCAAGTGTACCAAGTATAGTGAGAAGTAGTTCAGAGCAAATAATAAAAATCCCATTTCAAAGCTTGGGAATACTCTGTTAATTCCCTAAAAGAGCTAGAGGCAGGGGAGTGAGAAGGTGAGGCCAATTATTTTTCACTATTTTTTTAAGATTGTGTTGGTAATACTTATATTTATTCATTTCCCACTATTTATATGGAAATGGTATCATGCCATCATACCCCCTCCTAATTAGTCATCATTCTTGAGAAAGATAGAAAATTACATTTATCATCAGTAATTATACACATATGCCCTGAAACTTGGAATTGAGGTTGATGGGTTTTTTTATGATTTTCATTGTTCCAAACGATTACGGCTAAAATGCATTCCATAAAATAAACAGTTTTTTTAAAATGTTTTTCTGAAGGCATCAGAAAAGAAAGGAGAAAAGTAAAATTTTACACAGGGGAAAAAAAGTAAAATTTGATATTTGTAGTAACTTTCAGATAGATATTATAAAAGCAAAAATACAGAGCAACTAAATACATTTCATAAATGGAAAGGAAATAACTAACGATTCAGTCTCCTGTTAACTTTCTGAGTTAATGAAAGTGTAGAAAAGGGGTAAAAAGAAAGGTGGAAGTTGGTGGAAAAATAAGAGTACAGTCCATATACCTGCACTCAATAAAGGCATTCACTCTTTACTCTTTTATAATACCTATCTGAAAATGGAGTGATCTTTTAATTATGCCTGGCAATTATGCTTGCCCCCTGAAGGAAAACTTTCTAGATGCATCCTAGCAAGGGACAAAGCATGAGGAGGCACATGCACTCTTAACAAGACCTCTGTGTTCCATTCCTTTAATCAAAACAAGCACAAGGTTGCCCACAGAGTTCCAATCTAACAACTTGTCTGGTCAAGTCTTGAGGTGGAGCTCAAGTAGCTTCTACTGGTGTGGCTTAGAATCAAACAGCAACCCTCAAGGCTCCACCCAATGTGGATTTAATTTATCTGAACTTTTTAAATACAAACAAAAGCCCTCCACCAACTGCACACATTATCTTTAGAGCAATCAGAACCAGGGAATCAGATATGCAGGCAATGAAAAATAAAAATAAAGAAGCCCTTTCTTTTCTAGCCTGTAATACCAGAATTCTGAAAGTAATTCTTCTGCAAAAAAACTTCATATTAGTTCTAACATATTTCTTATCAGTTCGAGAATATTCTCACACCTCCATGTTTTGGCTGTTGTGTGTTCTTTCATAATTTATTTTGATAAGAATAAACACATGTAACCCAAAGCCACATTAACTAAAACCTGAATAACATTAGTCAGAAACAAAACCAACTTGAAAATATATTTGTGATACAGAAGTTTTCTCATCTAAAGGAAAGCAACATTCTTTATGACAGACAAAAAACTTAATTATTTGTATTTCTGGAAATAAAGGCAAAATTCCATTTTGAGGGAACTACATCAAATTTGAAGGAATAAGCACTAAAATCCAAGCTAGAATTTACCAAACAGCTGGTGTTTCTAAAAACAAGTTTTGGGATTTTTTTTGTTTTGTTTTGCTGAAATCAGCATCCTTTTTATTATGCATTCCTCATACACATAACTGAATTAAAGTCCCTCTGAATTCCATGAGGCTTACATCAAACTATACATAAAACTGAATTTTTAATATTGTGCAAAATCTATCAAGAAACCACAACTTCTGAAACCTTATGTTCCTTTTCAATGTCTCTCCATTTATACAGCTTTGTTAATTCAGCTACACATAACATTGTGTCATAACTCTTGTCTAGGAACACAGTTAATGCAGTGGATTTGAAGGGCTTTTCCATGATAGAAATAGAAATATGGTTAATGCATGTTTAACTAATTATCAATTAAGTGAATTTTCTTTAAATTATTGTTTTTTTATTCAGATTATCTTATACAAATTAATCTAAATTACATAAAGCATATGCATACTTAATGAAGTTTAACATGGAGATGATCCTTCTTTTTCCAGGTCTTTCTACATGGAATATTGTATTATCCACTCCCACTTCCATTCTAAATTTTTTGCAAGATGTCACATCCTAGTAGTCGTGTTCATCTTTTGAATTTCTTATAAAGCAATTATTATATATCATCACAATGTACTTATGTCTAAAGAATCACAGTTGCAACTTTTCCTAATTTTTAGCTGTGGAATGGAAAAGCTGAAACAAAAGCTATAAAACATGAGATTGGCTGCTGACTGTTGTTCAGTAGTTCAGTTATTTCCAACTTTTTGTGACACAGTGGGCATCATTACACTAGGATCATCTGTCAGTAGTTGCTTCTTTGAATTTCCATAAGTTACTGATTGTCATCACTTGTCTTTTTCAACTGAATGCAAATTTTCTAAGCATCGGGATTTTTCCAATAACCCTTATCTTATGTATCCAAAACAGTTACACTTTACTTTAATTATTGTTGCTTCCAGTGAGCAGTCTGGTTTTATTTTCATCTAGAATTTAATTATTTCTTACTGCAATCCAAAGTATTCTCAACAATTCAGCATCACAATTCAGAGACATGATTTCTTGTTTTGTTTTTCTGATAGTCTACCCTTCACAGCCTTATGTAACTGTAACCCAAACCATAGTTTGGGTAACACATAGTTTTATTGTAAGCGTAGGTTGCTAGCTGTAATTGAGTATAATTCACAGAGGTGGTCTTGGTTACAATTTTATTATATTTTTCAGTACAGTTCACGAGAAGACCTTTAAGAACCCTCCCAACTCTGTTATTCTATTAGCCTGTTAGTTATTTTTGCAGGCAATAAAAATAAATTTTATTCTTGCTTTCTTATAATTCAGCAGATATTCCTATCAACATAGCAGGTTTATGTATTTATTGTTCTGGCAGGGCTTGGTGAATGTTAAGAGGAAAAATAGTTCAGTTAATTCACAACCACAATTACTTGGTCAAGAAGCAATAGCATATTACTTAAATGAACACTGTCCTATTATGAAGTATTCAGATATTTTTCTATAGTCTTCATTTATATTTTTATCAAAAGTAGGCTTATTCAAAATCAAACCACTGAAATTAATTGATGTTAACTAATGTCCTCAGGGCTGAAGCCTTCCACATACTCAATAGCATCCCCATAGATACATGATCAGAATTTGGGTACTTAGAACCAGCATATTGCTCCCAATTTTGGTCATACGTTGAAGAAAACCTATAGTTAGATCTATAATTTGTTTTGTGTACTCTAGTTCTTACTTTATTCTAGGTTTAACACGACAGATTATTAGTCCATTCGTCTTGATTCACAATGGTAGACACCCAAATTCATACTGCAAATTAAGCACATGTGGCACATACAGGTGAAACTCAAAAAATTAGAATATTATGCAAAAGTTCATTTATTTCAATAATGCAACTTAAAATGTGAAACTAATATATGAGATAGACTCATTACATGCAGAGCAAGATAGTTCAAGCCATGATTTGTCATAATTGTGATGATAATGGCTTACAGTTCATGAAAATGCCAAATCCACAATCTCAGAAAATTAGAATACTGTGAAAAGGTTCAACCTTCTAGGCTCAAAGTGTCCCACTCTAATCAGCTAATTAAGCCATAACACCTGCAAAGGGTCCCTGAGCCTTTAAATGGTGTCTCAGTCTGGTGCAGTAGGAATCACAGTCATGGGAAAGACCACTGACTGACAGTTGTGCAGAAAACCATCATTGACACCCTCCATAAGGAAGGAAAACCTCAAAAGGTAATTGCAAAAGAAGTTGGATGTTCCCAAAGTGCTATATCAAAGCACATTAATAGGAAGTTATGTGGAAGGGAAAAGTATGAAAGAAAAAGGTGCACAAGCAGCAGGGATGACCACAGCCTGGAGAGGATTGTCAGGAAAAGACCACTCAAAAGTGTTGGGGACTTTTACAAGGAGTGGACGGAGGCTGGAGTCAATAGCCACCATACACCATTCTGCATCAAGAGCCACCACACACAGACGGACCCTGGACATTGGCTTCAAATGTCGTATTCCTCTTGTCAAGCTGCTCCTAAATAACAAACAATGTCAGAAGCGTCTTACCTGGGCTAAAGAAAAACAGAACTGGTCTGTTGCTCAGTGGTCCAAAGTCCTCTTTTCTGTTGAGAGCAACTTTTGCATCTCATTTGGAAACCAAGGACCCAGAATCTGGAGGAAGAATGGAGAGGCACACACTGCAAGATGCTTGAAGTCCAGTGTGAAGTTTCCACAGTCTGTGTTGATTTGGGGAGCCATGTCATCTGCTGGTGTTGGTCCAGTGTGCTTCATTATGTCCAGGGTCAACACAGCCATCTACCAGGAGATTTTGAAGCACTTCATGCTTCCTTCCACAGATGAACTTTATGGGGATGCTGACTTCATTTTCCAGCAGGACTTGGCACCTACCCACACTGCCAAAAGCACCAAAATCTGGTTCAATGACTGTGGGACTGTGTTTGATTGGCCAGCAAACGTACATGAACTGAACCCCATAGAAAATCTATGGGGCATTGCCAAGAGAAAGATGAGAGACATGAGACCGAACAATGCAGAAGAGCTGAACGCCGCTATTGAAGCATCCTGGTCTTCCACAACACCTCAGCAGTGCCACAGGCTGATAGCTTCCATGCCATGCCGCATTGAGGCAGTAATTGCTGCAAAGGGGGTCCAAATCAAGTACCGAGTACATATGCATGCTTTTACTTTTCAGAGGTCCGATATTGTTCTATGCACAATCCTTCTTTTATTGATTGCAGGTAATATTCTAATTTTCTGAGAATTGTGGATTTGGGGTTTTCATGAGCTGTAAGCCATAATCATCACAATTATGACAAATCACGGCTTGAACTATCTTGCTTTGCATGTAATGAGTCTATCTCATATAGATAAAGTTTCACCTTTAAAGTTGCATTTTTGAAATAAATGAACTTTTGCACGATATTCTAATTTTTTGAGTTTCACCTGTATAAAGGGAAGATGGTTTATCTTGACAATTTTAAACCCATCAAAATTAATAAAGAGAAAATAGCACATCCACCTTAAATGCTACCCATTTTCCATCAAGTCATAAAATGTTAGAAATCTTGAATTTCTTCACTCTCGATATTATCCATTGATTGTGAACTGTCCTTAGAATTAGCAAGATGAGGAGCATGCCTCATAAGCAGAACTGATAAGATATATGCATAAGGTCAAGTCCAGAGAGGAACTGAGGGGAAACAGAAAGCATAAAGAAGCAAAAACAGACAAAAGACAGTAAAGAGAAAACAGACATAGTCAAAAGATAAATTTGTAAGCCCAAAACATGTGTTATTTAGGATTCGCTTTGTGTGCAAAGTGTAGCATAGCCAAAACATCAATTCAAATTTCCATCTTGTAATCTGATGTTTGCTCTGAGATTTTGGACAAAAATTTAAGAAAACATACATCACATACACACCTTGAAGTACTAATTCATGAAACAATGGAACTGGAGGACTTCTACTCTGAAACTTGCTTCTACTCTGAGTCACTCAAATGACCCGAAAGATCGATGAGGCAAGTTCCATAGACTGATATTACAAGGCAGTTTCAAGGACTTCCAAAATTAGCATTGTATTCACCTGTCCAAATAGAACTGTTCACCATGCTTAAATGTCAGAGGAAAGTCAGAAACAACATTCTTAACCAAAAAATATAATTTTGTGCAAATTAAGGAAATCCACATAAATTGTAGGTTAGGAGTCAAAAGTAAAGCTAATGAAACTGACTTAAGACTTAAGGGGACCTTATACAGAATTAATTAAGTGGCATTATATTTTTACTTATAAAACAGAAATTAATTCATTTAAGAAACACGTGTGGACAAGTCTTAATGGCATTCTTTTTCATTTTTTTTATACTTCTATGCTTGGGAAATGAAACACATGAACAATTGATATGGTATGAAAGGCACTTCATAGTACCATATTTTTCAGAATATAAGATGCTCCAGACTATAAGACAAACCTAACTTTTGGGGAGGAAAACAAGAAAAAAAATCTGCCTCTTTTTTAAAATTAATATAAATAGAAAGAGCAACATGTTCAAAAGCCATATAGACAGTGTGCTGTATGGATTTTGAACATACTGCTCTTTCTGTTTATATTCATTTTCTTTTAAATTTGCCTCTGCTTCCCAGCATTCATCCATTTGCCACTACCCGTTTGCCGTGGCCTGTTCGCCACCGTAACGGCCCGTTTGCCACAGCCCGTTTTCTGCCGCTGCCGGTTTGCCACCAAGCCCATTCGCCACCGCTGCCACCTGTTCACCACTGCTGCCATTCTAGAACAGCTGATCGGCTCTGCACCAACCGCCTCCCCCCACACAATATTTGCTATATAAGACGCACAGACATTTCCACCCATTTTTTCAGGGAGCGGGGAAGTGCGTCTTATACTCCAAAAAATACAGTATGTAGGGTATATATGCCCATAATTTACTGGGCATAGTATATATGATGAAGAACATAGAGATGGTACAGCAAGCTGTATGTTTCAATAGAAGGGAGTAACAATTAAATATCTGAATATTTTTTTTTTTAAATATAGTTGGAGACATAGCAAGATGATTATTTTTGTATATGGTTTAATTTTCTTCTGCTATTTTGTTAAACACAGTAGCAGGGGTGGTATTCTACTGGTTTGGCCCGGTTCTGGCATACTGGTTATGCCAAAGATCAGCTGAGACCAAACCAGTTCTCTCTGAGGAGCTGCTATTGGGCCTACCCCCACGCCCAGGCTCCCATGCTTTTGGCTTGCTTTTGGACAGCAGCTGTTTTGCGCAGCACAGCAGATTGCCGCATGCCAGCTGCTGAAATAACAGGGAGAATGCAGGATTGCAGGAGGTGAGTCAGAAAGTCTCTGCACCTACACAAAGTGTTGCATTTGCCACACCCACCGAACTGGTGGTAAACTATTTTGAAACCCACCACTACACAGTACCTTGCAAAGTAGACATATGAACAAAATGTGGGCTTTTCTATGTTTCTGTGCAGTATTCATGAAGGAAAAATATTATTGAATATTATTCACAAAATTATTCAAAAAATAAGGGAATCACAATTCTCCATCCACATTTTCTAAAAATCCAACTTTTTCTTTCATATTACAAAGCCCACGAGCCACCTTCTCCCATAATCTTGTTTTCTTCATTATTTCCAGTTTCCATTTTACTGTCTCTTACTTTATTTTTCACCCCTCATGCACCTTATCCTGATGGTAGTGTTGAACTTTACAAGAGAATGAAAATTAATTTATTTGTAGCTTTTTATATAAACATTATCATTACTGAAGAACTGTATAAAGAATTAAATTTTGGAATAGAATATGGATGGAAATTGAGGAATTTGGAATTGCTATAAGGTTGCTATCAATTTTAATCTTTCCTGTGTTTCTGAAACTCAGTTTGGAAGCAATCTTGTTTTAAGATTTAGAAATAATTAAAAATGTATTAGTCACTTATTTTTGTGCATTTTAACATCATTCAGTATTCAGTACAACTACATATAAACTATAATTAAAGCAAGACTAATTATTTGGAAGACCTGCGATTCAGATTATTTTATTGGTAATGATTCAAATTAAAATAGTGTTAAAATCTGCAGATTTATTTATTATTGCCATGAATTTATTTATTAATCTTCCCATGAGAATTGCAGAAGCTTGTCAAGACAATTCCTGAGAATCAGACACAATTGAACAGAAAAAACAAAACAAAAAGTAAACAATGAAAAAAACATACTAATACATCTCATTTTAATTAGTAAACTTGAAAATAATTTACCATCTTGGGGATGAAAAAAAGAGGCCAAATGGGATTTAAAAAGAGGTCTTTTTGTATTATATATTATAAATCATCTAGAGCAGGGGTGTCAAACTCAAGGCCTACGGGTCAGATCTGGCCCATGAGGCAGGCCTGGAAATAACAAGGACCAGCCTACAGTGCCTCTGGAAGCCAAAACTCCATTTAGTTGGCAGGGCCCATCCTGTCTCCCCCAACCCTTGCCGGCCCGCAGAGAACTGCAATGCTGATCTGGCCCTCGAAGAAATCCAGTTTGACATCCCTGATCTAGAGTCATTCAAAGAGACATATAAATACTGGTAATAAATAAACATATACATTTCTATTTATTCTAGTGGGTATTTCTACTTATATTTATAATACGCATATGCAGTACGCCAATATAAGTATACTGGGAAATAGTTCATTTTCTATCCACAATATGAGATTTCACCTTTGAGAAAGCAAAATAAATTTCTAGGCCGAGATAAATATTCATTTCTTATATTATTTATCTTGAGTAAACATAGGATAGTGAAAAGATCAATATACTATACATTGATTTCCACATGTACAAAAATTAGAATCCATTTATTTTGAAAAGTGAAAAAAACAGCCCAAGAGATTATCTGTTACATGAAGACTTAATTATTATATTTTCACTGTAAAAGCAAAAGCAAAAAGGTACAAAGTGCATATATTTGGGGTGATTTTTTTTTTTAACTGTTTAACACCATCTTGCTGAAACTGAACCAAAATATGCTCTACTGTTTCAGGAAAATGAGCAAAGATGAAAAACAAAGTGGGGGTGGGGAACAGGAAAAAAAAAAAAAGGATCTGCTGGGGATTCTCATTTGGCAAAATAAAAACAAAAAACAAAACCACTTTTATTCAAACTTTTAAGAAACAGTTCTCCTTCCTTCCATCCATACACACTTCAACTGTTTTTGCCTTCCAGTACTTTTGCTGGCCCTGCTTCATAAACGCCCGCCAAAGTGTGAGTTGTGTGTGTTTCTGTGAGTAGGCTGTTTACAAAAGTTATGCTAGACTTCAGAGCAGCTCCGAGAATTCCAGGAAACGGGCCTCTGTTATTTTATTCTAGGTCAGTGTCGACTCATGATAGGCAGCAAAGCTGACACAGGACAGCTCAGTCAGCCTTTCAATCCATAGCCAGGCCTCAATGGGAAGGAAAGAGGAGAAGGGGAAGGAGAGGGGGGTGGAGGGAGAGAGGGAATGCATTCGAATGAGCCATGAGTGGGCGGAGTGCTTTCCCAGCATTCTACCAACCACAGCACAAGGAATTATGATAAACACCACTCTGGAAACAAGATACAACAGTACATTGTGTTCTTCTTCAGAAAAACATCCAGACTTCGGCTCACTTCAAGTAAACAGTTAATCTTGTTTACTTTTTTATTTGTTGAGTGGTTAACTGAACAATCTAGTGTGCATGAGCTTTTTTTTCTCGCAGAATTGTTTAAAAAGAACATCTCAGCAGCATCCTTCCACAAATCAGTCCAATGTGTGAATCTTCTATAATTTGAAAACACTCTGGAAATTTGTTTTGTTTTATGCAATGTCAAAACAAAATGTTTTTCAGGCAAATAAGTGTTGGAATAAGTTCATGATTTTCCTCCATGAAAATCAGCGATGGAATATAAATCTGTAAGTGGCAGTAGAGGTAAACTGTCAGACATCAGAGATAGCCCAATACTTTATGTAAAACATCTGTAGGAAAAATGGGGCCTTTTAACAAGGACTGGACATATCTTAGGCTACTTTCAAATGCAATTATATAAAGAGAGAAATTAAAATACATTGATTATAATGTTTTGAGTATTTACCCATTTACTGTATAAATATAAGAAAGGAACTTATTGGCTCCACATTTTGTTGAATTACAATTTTCAGAACTTTCACCTAGCAGGCAGAAATGAGTATGGTGAGGTTGTAATGCAATTTCTAGAATGTTGGACATTCCTCACCTGCCATATACCTATGGATGATCTGTCAGAGAATCTCCAGATATCAGATGGAAGTCATATCATTCTCATCATTTGCCAAAATACTGTAATCCACAATATCTGAGGCCAGTCAAATAAAAAGCTGGCTATTTATGGCTACTAAAGAAGGGTTTTTTCCCTACAATATACCTATTTTTAACTTCTTTATTATTGTTAATGGCTTTTCTTTTATTCTCATTCTAGCTTTTGAAAAACCAGGAATATTGAACTGAAAATTAATCAAATAATTTTAAATAAAATCCAAACCAGTTGTTTTAGGAGTTACTCTTTGCAAAAATGCATTCTAACTCACATAAATTATTAACATATTAATTACATTAAAAATTTTGGTATTAAATACAAATCTTTTATTTTGTCAAACATTTGTGCTGGTGATGTGTCCCTAGGTGTGTCGTATCAGTGAGCTAATGAAATTACAAATTATAATTATAATTGTTGGGAAGAATTTCTGTGATAAAAATGAATACTTTGCTGAAAATGATGTTTTAGTTTCCAGATGATACTGGTTTTGACAAATGATACAAAAAGCAAAAGGATGTCTCTACATTTGTATACCAAGGGGGAAAATGAGTTAAATATAAAGTGTTACAAGATGCAAAGAGGAGGATTGGGTTCGTCTGATTTCAGATTTTATACTTTAAAAGAGGAGGAGATAGAACTGAGGTATGTAGACTTTAGGAAGCGATCTGCAGGAGGATTTTAAAACTTTCAACCTCTCATCCATCCTATGGGCTGAAATCTACAAAGAGATACACTACTTTCCTGGGAGCTGCATATGAACGATATGGACATACATAGTATTTGCCTTATTTGTCTTCCTCTCAAGTGCAAAAAGGAGTAAGAAGTCACTTTCTGTTTTGTTTTGTTTTTTGTTTTTGTTTTACTTTGCAAAATATATTGTTCTAAAACTGGGAATCAGGAATCAATATTCATAAATTCTGCATTAACTTGCAGGATTAAGTTGCATGACACTTCTCATAAGTCAAACTCATTGTTAAAGGCTTAAGCACTGTTTGCAAAACAGTAAATGACTTTTCAGGTGTGTATGTGTGTGTGTGTGTGTGTGTGTGCAAAAACTTTCTGAATGAGGAAGAGATTAAACTTTACTCTTCTGCTAAATTTTAAAATGGCAATGAGTCATAGAGATTATGATTAAAGCAAAAGTTGAATGTGATCTAAGTGAATGATCTTCAAGCATTTCATGTTAGTTACATTTTTTTCTGTATCGTTTTCTCTTGCTAAGAGAGCAGTAACTGCCTTTTATATTAGAAATTTAACTTGGTATGTACATCAATAAAAGCCAAAAGCCATTAAGGTGTTTGCTCCAAGTGGATATACCAATCCCAAAAATATATACAAGGAAATTTGATGGCTTTCACTCTGATATCTGCCAGAACAAGGATATTTTTTAACATTGGGAAACCCAGAGCGGAGACCTAGCTAATGAAAAGGCTGCCAGATAAGTGAACATTGAAAAACAAAACAGTTTGTTTCATCAGTATGTGCGAGTATGTGTAAAATCTGCATGACTAGCATATTATAATACTTTTAATTTCTTTATATCTCAAGAGACTTTTGTATGAAGAGACTTATTATATTTTGTATTAATTTATTATTATTTTATTATTTTTATTGTTTTTATATATAAGATTTTTATATTCCTGTAAGCCACCTTGAATCTCCCTGTGCGAATAGGCAGCAATATAAATTTCCTAAAATAAAATTTACAAAATTTTTAAAAGCTGTCAGGGTTGCAATACTTGGTCAAATGAATTATATGCAACCCTTGTATTTGACTTAATGTTGAGAACCCTCATTTACATTAATTTGAAGTGGAACCTGTGCAAAATTAGAAATCCTAATAACCAGTGTTGATGATTAAAATATGATTCTATATGTATTGAGAGGCCCTGTTCAGACAGTTCTGACTGCTCAACCTATCTGCAATGGAACAGGTTGAATGAAAAGATCTTGACAGACTTGAACAATGGGCCCTGTCCAATAAAATGAAATTTAATGTGGATGAAAGCAAGGTTTTACACCTGGGCAAGAAAAACCAAAAGTACGATTAGGTGAAACCTGGCTCCAAAACAGTAACTGGGAGAGGGAGTCCTGGTAAACAATCACTTAAACCTAAGTCAGCAGTGTGCTCCAGCAGCCAAAAACTCTAACACAATCCTTGATTGAATAAATCGAGGAACAGAATCTAAAACAAGTGAAGTATTAGTACCACATTAGTAAGACTACAGCTGGAATCCTGGTATCTACTTTTGATCATCACATTACAAAAAAGACGTTCCAACTTTGGAAAAAAGAAGAGTAGTTGCAAAGAAGAGCAATTAAGATGATTAAAGGCCTACAGACTAAAACATTAAGAACGGTTGCAGGATTTGGGTTTGGCTAGTCTAGAGAAAAGGACTGGGGGGGGGGGGGGAATCATGATAGCAGTATTCCAGTATTTGAGAATACTGGTTGTCACAAAGAAGAGGAGATCAATTCATTTTCCAAAGCATCCGAGGACAGGACAAGAAACAATGGATGGAAATTAAAGGAGAGAAGCAACCTGGAATTAAGGAGAAACTTCCTAATAGTGAAGATAATTACCCTATGGAACAGCTTGCCTTCAGACATTGTTGATGCTTCATCACTGGAGATTTCAGTCACTTGTATGAAATGGTATAGATTCTCCAGCTTGAGCAGAGGGTTGGACTAGAAAACCTCAAAGGCCCCTTCCAGCTCTATCCTGATTCTGATACCAGGACAGGTCTGTATTTCTTTCACATGTGTTGGTGTATCTTGTTCAGAGATACTGAGGGTTCTGAATAAAATCCTTTTAAAGATGGTCTAAATTATAGATATAACTGGATAAAATCCAAGAAGTTAATATAGTCTATTACCTTACATGTAGATTGATTTAAAAACATTACTGTACTTATTTTAAAATTTAAATGTTAAAGTACAGTAACATTTATCTTTGTAAAATTCTATGGAGCAGCTATTGTTTCTATTTTTTATGCATTTAATTTTTCTTTAAAAAGCAGGAGCAACAGATGTCAGCTAATCTGCAGTAAGCAAACTGAAGAATGATAATCAAGTTAATCAACAACAATCTCACACTTCCATATGGCTTTTCATCACAAAAGACCTCAAAGGGACAAACTATCTTCAAGATGGATATCTATTCTACTTTTCTGCTCCAGCCACATAATCAGTATTTCCCTGAAAGGGATAAGATTCTCTTTATCAGCATTGAAAAACAGGCCTATTTACTACTAGCCAAAGGCTTAACACAAAGCAAAGAATGACTATCTAATCTAAGCTACAGAGAGAGACTGAAGGTAATCACACAATTAGACCTGGACAAGGGCATTCTGTTAACATCATCAGTTTACTCATATCCAAACTGCATGAGTAATTCTGAACAAGTAGTTCAGACTTGGATTATCCCTTACTTGGACGAGAGTACTCCTTCTAGTATATACAGAGCAGCAATGGTACTACAGCATGCTGGGACACTAGCTAAGCACTAATTATTAACATTTTAAAGATGAGTTTTGTTCCTCCCAATGCACCTTCTCTGGTTTACCTCTTTGAAATATTTTGCACAAACCTACACAAACCTAATATGTTATGGCATGTCTACCAATTTTTCTCCAGCTTTTCAGAATTTATATGATTCAGACATTATATGGACAGAGAACCAGGAACATAAAATCACCTTCTACAGAAATGCTTGTGCAGCAATTTTTAAGCTTCTCACTCCCCATCTCTCTATAATTCTTTTAGATTACTACAAAATATGTGCATCACAAAGTCAATTGCTATATAGAAATACGCTGTTCTTTAATATTAAACCTCCTTGCCCTTGCCCTTTTACATCAAAACTTTTATTAACATGAAGAATAAAATCAGACCCAAACAGCTACCTCTTGTACACTGAATGTCTTTTCTATAGCAATAAATTCTGTTTTCTTGTAACCAATTTTTATGGATATGATCACACATTCTGAATAAAAACAGCCAATTGTAAAATATATTCAAAATATTAAAATGATACCATCTTTATTGTGGTGAACCACACCATTCAAATTTGAGTGAGCCTTCTTTAGATCATATGACATATACAATATCATATACAATAATAAATAAATAAGTAAATAAATAAAGTAGGGAAAGGAAATAAAAGGTGTTTGGCAGACATCCAAACATGGAGCATGCACCCATCCTGTTTATGTTGGAAGCACCATTTAAGGTGCTTCTGGATTGAAAGGATTAGCCAGTGACATCACCGTTCCCTGGGGAACACTCACAGGGGCTCCTTTCATGTCCTTGTCAAGAAGCTGGAGCGAGTGATGGGAGCTCACCCCGACACACAGCAGCAAACAGGTCTTGAATGCAGTCTTGCTAAATTCCAAACCACCATTGTAACCATGTGATCCATCGCGCTTCTCGTGGAACATGCTGTGACTCCAGTATTAATGCACAAATATTTATTATATAATTTATGAGCCTTTAGGTATTAGATTGGAAAATAATACCTAGGTCCCACCATACCAACTTCAAATATAATCTTATTTGCAGTAACACATTCTCATATAATCTAATCAAATAGTGCAATGTCTCAGTATAATAATAAATATCTATATACACTACTGAAATTCTGATGTCTGTAACCTTTAACTGAGGAAAACTATGTATTATAGGGCAAAATCTTTTGAATCAAGCTACCTCAAATTTGTGAAAGTACAGAATGCAACCAATATCCAGGATGTATGACTCCCAGGAATTGAAATTTGGCAGATTTTATAAAATATTTTATGGCTTAAAATTATTATAAAACAGTTTATGATATAATGCAAATTTCTTGCATCAACTGGTGTTTTGACTGCACTAAATAGTTCAATATGGGCTACTTTCAAGGCAGATACTTCTGAATATGTCCCTTAATTTTAAAGAAGTTTTCAAGTACTTTAAAAGATCTGCCATTGTAAAAACACTGAAGAGTCTAGTAAAGAAATATATCTAAAACAGTAACTGAATGGATCACAGTATGCCTACTATTCAGTCATAGCAGCCATAAAATTCTTATAGCATTTTGGAGGTAAAAGCAGAAAGGGACTTGTCAGAGAATCTCTCTTAATGTCCATGAAACCTAAACACACATTAAAAGAAAGCTAAATATATATATAAAAAAAAACACCCGCATTTCAATTTTTTTTCAAACTATCTTTTAATGTTGCCTATAGACAAAACCAATATATAATCCATAGGCAGAATTTTGTCTTAAAATGCCTTTAAGTCTAAATTTCTCGGGTTATATTTCTCTGTTATACCTGTTTGAGATGTTTCATTTTTACTTCAAATTGGTAGCACATGGGGATTTTTATAAATTTTCCATGATCAGTTTTGGCGAATTGATTCTGCAAAGCCCTTTACAAAGCAATTATAAAAAGTACTTAGCATATACAATGATGACAAGACAAAAGACAGTATGTATAACTGGTTATATATAAATACTTCTGCTCAGATTTAACAACAAACAACAAAGCATAACAACAGAAAGAAAAGAATCACAAACAAATTTAAAAGGTTTCATTCCATTTCAAAATCTGGGTTATCACTATAAATTACTTTCTTAATAAAATCTAATCACTTATTAGAAAAAAGGTAATTAACTGTAGAACATAATTCTAGTCAATATAGCCATAGGGGTTTTAACTCTAAATTTTATAAGATAAGACAATTAGTTTAGAATATTTTCTGAAAGAATCATGTTGGACTACCTTTTTTTTTATTTTCATACTTCTAAATCCTAAAAAAATTACAAACGGACACAGAAGCAGCAGATTCATTAGCACTAAACCTCTATGCCCAGGATAGAATTTTAGTAGCTGTATCACTTTATTAAAGAACTGGAAAGTAAAATTGATTAGAATGCTTCAGAACATAAAAATCCCAATGGGAAGATAAACTAAGATGCTGTTTATGTTTAATTGTCATTGAAATATTTCAAAATACTAATGGGAGATTAATTAAATAAAGACTTAAATTCACCTTGAATATGGTATAAGACTAAGTAGTCCTTGTTTAGCTATCCCAATAGGGACCAACAACTTGGTTGTTAAGTGAAGTGGTCACTAAGTGAAACCTTGACTGTGTTTATCATCTTATTTCTCCTTTCCTTTCCTTTGCAGCTCATAAATATTAGGACTGGTCATAAAGTTACTTTTTTGAATGGTCACTAACAAGGTAGTTGCTAAACAAGGACTGCCTGCACTGATTGACTGTTCAGCATATACTGAACCCGCTTCTCTGCTGTTCATAAAGTACATGCAGTACCAATGAACTGCAGCTATTTCCAATGTTAAAAAAAAAAAGTAAATTTAGACAAATGATTTAGTAAATTTCCTAACTGCTCAAATATTGAACTATTATTTTGCTAACTTGCCTTCTCTTGTAATTGTTTCCTCGAAGCTTAATCTGATTAAAAATACATTTTCTATCTGTGCTATAAGAAGTGTCTTCTTGAATGCAAAACCAACCCTTAAATTTACAACAGATGTGTACTGTTCTAATATATAAACTGCGACAAGTCAAAGAGTCTTCTTGTAAACTAGTGATATGATGACTAACAACTCTGTTTCCATCAGAAGCCTTTAATCCTACGTAAGATGTCTGCACGCTAATAGATGTCACAGGCAAATGTTAACCAGCTACAGCTGGTTCCCAGCTATAAAAAGATTAATGAAAACACAAATACTAGCTTTTGCTACCCCCACCCTTCACCCTCTTAGCCCTACGTCAAGGCCGTGCAAAGGCATCACTTTCCAAGTGTTCTATGTGAATGAACTCCCTGCTCTGAACTAGCTTGGTCTGGTTCCTTGAAGTTTGTTTACTGAACAGCATGTGCAGAGACACACACTGACCATGGGGGAAAACGGGGAAAGAAAAATCACATGATTCTTTGGCTCAGGCCATGGATATCACTGAGAGACTTGAAATATGTGCTTTTCTATAGCAAATAAGACCAGGAAGTAACAGTGTGCTTTGGTGAAAGGGGAGGGAGGTTAATACTGTATTGGGAGAAAGTAATCTGAAGACAAAAGTGATTCAGTCTGTACTAGTTTCAAATATCACCAAATATGATATTTCACTGAATGTGGAAATTAAAAGCTTAATGTCTTTAAATTTAGAAGTACAGAATATTATTTTTATTTCCTTGCTCTCCTGCAATTATGAAGCATTTACTTTGTCTGTTATAACCATATCATGATATTTAGATATATTCAAATTATTTTGTGTTTTTAAAACTTATAAACTGCAACTTTATGTAGACTTAGATTCCAGAACAAAACACTAATTTTGAAGATACAATGACCATGCCTGAAGGTGCTTTTTCAAGAGGCAACTGGTTTTTCTGGTTTTTCTCTGAGGATGTTTTGCTTCTCATCTAAGAAACTTCTTCAGATCTGAAGCCTCTTGAAAAAGCACCTTTGGGACAACCATGACCTGGAGAACTGAGAATCCCCATAGACATTTACAATGATCATGGCAACATTTGATAGAAAAGACATTTCTCTTTATTGAGATGCAAACATTTCTGGCTAAAGAATACAGGTAGTCTTTGACTTACAACAGTTCATTAAGTGATCATTCAAAGTTACAACAGCACTGAACAAAGTGATGTCTGTCATGTAATTAAAATTCAGATACTCGGCAAATGACTCTTATTTATAACATTATGTTTATAAAAATGCCTGAATTGTAGGAAGTTTTAGGAAGTAGTAAAAACTTCAAACAAATATGCAATAAATCATAGTATTACATGCATTGCATATGAAATGATTCCTCCCATATTATTTCAAGGTTTTAGGAGAATATGATTGCCTTTGTTTGTAATTTCTTTTACCCATTTAGGGAAATATTAGCTCATAACCTATCAAATTCTATCTATTGTCACTAGCTGGAATGGACTATGGGAAAGACAGATGGAGATCAGGAAGGGTGTACATTTAGAGATTGGTAACTATTTCAGAAAACAATTTATACCTGTACATAAATTTCTTTCAACTCGGAAATCAAGAGTTCATAATTTAGTTAGAAGGCATGCAGCCAAATATAAGAAATATGTACTGTGTCTGTGTAGTACAGATACTATGTTGGAAGACAGAATTTCTCAGAGCAGGAATCCTGAAAATGTCAGTAAGTACCATTTAGCACTGAGTGTGAGAAACATAAAGCAGGGCTTGTGTTAAACCTTGGAAAGAATGGAAAGAAATGGTGCTGGGTTTAAATTCAAGAGGGTATATAAGAAAGCTCAACAGCTTAATAAATGGAAGCAATTAAAGTAGCTTCAGATTTTTTGTAGCTTTGCCATGTTCAGTTGTCCAGGAAGCTTCCACCAAGTTTTTGCCAGCCTAAGGGTGGTTTGCCATTCATTACACACCCTTTACTTTGACAAGGTTGAAGTCTGAGCACATTATTTCTGATCTTACACCATTGTTCTTTAGTTACACAGTTTTAGAGCATCAAATAGTGCTCAGATTTATTTAAGTTTATGAAGCAGAACCTATTTCTATGTTTTGGGAGTTGATCACACTTTTTCAGAACTTGGTAAGGGATACTTTTCCTCCATGTTGCTTCAGGAATATTCTATATGACATGTTGTATTACTGAGGTAATATGGAAATGTTCACATGGAAATGTTTATCAGTTCTTTGTATAAAGTGATACATTTACTGGGAAACATTCACGTTATTTGTACAATTTATGTGGTTCTTCTATACTGGAGTTTCTAGAACTGGGTAGAAGCAATTATAAGTAGCTTTCACTTTTAGAACATGGTAATTAGATGAAGCAAAAAATTAACATAATTTTTACAACTTATTTTGCAAATTAAAGTGCTCATTATAAGAAGAAACATTACAGATGATCCAAAATTGTAGGATTCCTACTGCTATTTTTGATCATTTTATTCTTCAAAATGAAGGATACAAAATTGTCACTTATTGTTTATGAAGGCAAATAGGAACACAGTATTTTCACTGCATCTAGAATGCTTGCTGAATGCTATATATAGTATGTACAAGTGTTTGTCAATTTCATAATCAAGTAATTCTTGAACAAAGTTGAAATTCTATGGACAAAAGTTATTAATGATATAAACGATTTGTTGCTAGCATGCTAGCTGACACATATTTTTCTTTGCAGACTAAAAACTCCAGTTGATAAAAAGAAAATTAAGAAAATTAAAAATAACTCATATCTGTATTCAATATGGAATCTATTACTGAGACAGTTTCATTTTCTTTTTTTAAAAAACATTGAGTTCAAAAAAAGAAAAGAAACTGGAATAGAGGACAATAAAGCTTCTCAGTTTGGGATACATGTAACAAAAGCCAATCATTTTATTACCGATTCTTATTTTCATCTGCCTAAGACATTACAAAATATTAACAGTTTAATTAAACCTAATTATATATGGAAAAGTAAGTTTAGCTAGCAGTTCAAAAATTGTCACACAAAAATATCCAGGCTCTAAGATAAATAATTCAATATAACAAAACATTGGAAATACTTCTGGAGAGTTAAATACTTTAAATCATTTTCACACAAGCATATTTAAATTAAGGAAAAGCTTCAATTGAAATACAGTTGATGTTTTTAGCCAATGGGTCTGCTCTGACATCAGATTATATTTACAGTTTGTTGAAGACAGCATAAAGAAATCAATGCTGAAGGGTAGTGATATTAAACTTTTTGGCATAGTGTGTATGAATTCATCCATTGCTTATTTTATTACACTTGCAGTCGAATTTCAGACATACTCTTGTATTTGTTTTTCACTTTTTTACAAAGCAAGTGTCTTCTCAAACCTGCTGAAAAAATGGGGAAGAGGTAATGCTCATAGATTTCTCCCTGCACTCCCATCTTTTCTATTCTTGACTTCCTGCAAAAATCTGTTCAGAAAACTTGGGGATCTTCAGAGAATGTGGTAGGTGGCAGTGGGGCATATGAATATATTTTTAAAGGTAGGCATTCCTTAAGATAAAAAGATCTTAGTGATAAAAACTGCTACCACAATTTGAGTCTATCAAGTCTGCCAATCTGTACATCTGAAACAGCAGAAGCTGAGTCATACCATACTTCCACAAGAGGTTGACACAATATAAGATACAAGGTAACCTAAAGTTTTATATGCACACACCAGACACAGACAACACAAACACACATACACATATCCTACTTTTCTTCATGAGTTCAGGATGATGATACATCTAGTATTCCCTCTTATTTTTCCTCCACAGAAAGATAGTGGTTTGGTCTAGTGGTTAAGCACAAGGCTAGAAACTAGGAGACTGTGAATTCTTGTTCCTACCTTAGGCATAAAAGCCAGCTGGGTGTCTTTGGGCCAGTCATTGTCCGTCATCCCAACTCATCTCACAGGGTTGTGGTTGTGGGAAAACAGTAAGAAGTATTGGATATGTTTGATGTCTTGAGTTATTTATAAAAATAGTAAAGATAAAATTATCTTTAAAACATTAGAGTCACACATGATTAAGAAAAATAATTAAATAGTTCTATAGTATTATTCGTTGACTAGTCAAAATCTACCCTTACATCCATTTATATATGAACTCTCTAGGTAGCTCAACCTTTACATATTAGAAATGTTTGAAGTAGAAAAGCCTAGAAATATCAGCAATACATAAATACACAAATACATTTGTATCAGAGCTTGCTATTCCAGGCCAGAAGTTGGTTGACATAATCACTCTAAAGATGGCAAGGTCTAGAATCAGCCTTCAGCCTACATATAGCAAGGTCTAGAATCAGCCTTCAAAAAGGATCATATTTCAAACAAGTTTTCACATTTACATTATCAATGTGTAAAACAAGGACTATAAAGCCTAAACATTGCAGCATTTAAAATTTTCAAACTTTGATAGAAAATTATTTAATTTTAATAACTATATTTTAATTTATAATCTCTAGCCCTCCAGATGTCACTGAATTGTAGAAGCCAAGGGTAAAGGATGTTGGATACTATAAGTCTGCATCACAGAAAGGCTACAGGCTGCAAATAGACCATCTTTCAAAGGAAAGCTTCAATTTCCTAGGTTTTTATGAATATTCTCAATCATCCAGATCATAGGTGTCCCAAAAATTATTTTTCAAGAGGCAAAACATCTTAAAAAAAACACCAAGAAAGTCCAGGTGCCTCTTGAAAAAGCACCTTTGGGATTCCTAGAAAGTTACATTCATTCCCTGCCTTCACTGCCTTGGTGAAATTTCAAAGTCTTTTGCTACTGAAGACAAAAGGATTTACAAGTGTAGGATTTATGCCACAGACACCAGCACTTTGACAGTTACTCCAGTCAAGGTCATTATCACTCATTTCTCCAACTTCTTTATATCCAATAGTGGCCCCTTACAGACAGGCTTTGCAGGAACAACTTGACTGTCCCCTCTCATTGAATGCCTTCCAGCTATATCAGATCACCAAGGTCACCTCTTTTAGGCTGCGGAAAGGCTACTTAGGAGGGTGCTTGTAAGTTGTTCATTTAATTTTTCTTTTGGAGAGGATAAGACTTTTTCACACACTTATACCATTTCCCAAGCTGATGGGATGAAAACCAAACATCAGTGCTCTTGTTTCTCCTCTTAGTTTTTCTTCAACATAGAGGAAATTGAAGCGGATCATCCAAAGAGGGGAAGGCATCCTGGGCAATCTGTATCTGCCAAACATGAGAATGTACCACTGGAGTAATACTTCAAAGCTGGTGGTCTTCACGTCATTTCATTTTTATTCTTCCTTTGCTTCTGTCTTTCCAATCAATTAGATTGCTGATACATGTCAGGCGGAGCTCCATTCAAAATCCAGGAAAGAATAACTTAGACTCTTTAGTTTAGAGAAAAGATATGTTTTACTGAAAGTGAAGCGGTAGCAACCAAAGAATTCTGAATCTGAGAAATTAGGCGCGCAATTCACATATAGAAAGTGATGGAAATGTTCCCACCCCCAATAGTTCAAATGACACTTCCAATTAGAAGTTGTGGATATGATCATGTGGGCATCTTCAGGTGATGATGAGGCCTCTGTCCGTTGACCTTGGCATATTTTGATAACGGGTTGCAGTTGCGCAAAGAGAAGAAAGCTAAGCGAGAAATAGAAACCTAACTCTATTTTATGCTCCCCCCTCCCATTTATACAACAGACGAATAATGTAACACCTCCAGCTCACTTCCCCAACTTATTCCTACCTCCCCTCCCCCCCCCCGTTACTTATGGCAGTTGAAAAGATGCAAAGCAATAGCATAAGATCTTGAAGGCTGACAATACACTTGCAACTCCCATAAGCAAAAAGGCAGAATGCAGCAGCCATGGCAGTCTTGCTCTTTCCCCTCTCTGTGCCAAACTTTGTCCAGTTAGATGGGTGGATGTATTTGCAACCCTGCAACCCACTGGTACCAGGCAGCCCCGTTCATCCTACTGATGCTTCTCTCCCTGCCTCACCTCAAAACTAGGTTATTTATTCATTTATTTAATTCTGCTTTTATTATTTTATACTTTATCTCAAAAGGCAATGAATGTATACCCCCCTCCTCCTATTTTTCCCACAGCAATAACCCTGGGAGGTGAGTAGGGCTGACAGAACGTGCCTGGGCCAAGTTCACCCAACTGATTTGTGCCTAAGGTAGGATTAAAACTCAGTCTCCTGGTTTCTAACTTTTTCCTTAACTAGTTTTTCTAACCCTCAAATGACCCATAATAGCATGAACTGAATTCCAGAGCATCAAAAATGATAATTTATCATTTTAAAATTATTTTTATTTTTAATTATTCATTTATTTTAATTTTTGTTGGTTGATGGACACGTATTTATCAAAAGCATGTTTAGACTCTGTTGCTGAGGATTGACCCATTACATCCATTGGAAATTTGTTCTAAGCTTCCACTGCTTTTCTGTGAAATAATACTTCCTTCATATTATTTTTGAACTTCCCTCCTGTCAGTTTAAGGTTCAAAAATAAAGTGTTCTTTATTTTTGTTTAATATTCAAAATGCTGCCTTCTCAAACCTTATTTACATCCTTAATATATTTAAAAGTTTTAATCATGTGCCACTTTTCAATTCTATCCTAACTGTACATATTCATTTCCTCCAATGTCTTCTGATATGTCTTGTCCTTCAAACCTAGCACCATTTTGCTTGTCTATCTTCAGAACTGGTTACAGTATTCCAAGTGAATCTGACTAAAGCCCTATGTAGCAGGATTAGAACCTCCTTTTTTCTGCTGACTCCTTTGCTCAGTACCCCAAAATACACTCCCAGTGTAGTGTTGAGGCTTGAAGCTAACATGCCAATATTAAGACTCAGTCCTGGACTAGGATTCTAACCTGATACCTTTGCTGTTGTGAGACCATTACTAATCTCATTTGCACCATAGCTATATAGCAGAACTTAGCAGTCTTGACCTCTCTTCCTGAATATTTAGGCCAATTAAACCTGGAATGGTAAAATCAACAGTAAATGAGATTCAGGAACATCAATCATCAAAATATTATCTCCAGTACCTTTGAATTCTATTGCCAAATGTGAGATAGCCAATAGCCCTCTACTTCAGACCATCTATACAATCTAACCCTAAGCAAATAGAGATTAGCCTTTTCCAGAGTCCACTTTGATGCCTTCCCATCAGCTGCAATGGTGGGAAGATTTCTTGAGACTCCTTATTTTCAGTGACTTTGTCCTTGTCTTACTCATTTTCTCATACAGTGTTCTTTTTATGATGCCCAAAACAACTACAATCATTTTTAAATACAGTGACCACATTGATAAATTTAATGTTTATTATTTTTAAGGAATGCTAATCTAACACTCACATTCCAGGTGGCCAAATATCTTCACCAAGTTATACAACTGCACAAACTTTTAAGTAGATATGTCATTTTATTGTCTTGATTCTCCCCCCCGCCCCTTGTTTTTTCACAATAATGAATAGCTGTGTCAAACTATCTTTGTTTTTTCATTTTAAAGGTTGGTCAAATACTGTAATAAAGATGTTTATTACATTAATAACTGATATTAGCATAACAAAGAAACTAGAAAACAGTATCAGTGAAGTGTGATTTTTGCTATAGCTTTGGAGACCTGGATTACCTATTTGGCTTGTAACTGATTGCCTTACCAATATGCTGTACAACACAAGATTTCTTTACCTTAAACCATGTGTAGCAAACAGCCTAACTAGAAATAACAAGGAGAGACTGGGACAGAAAGAGGCAGGAAATTTTGCTACATGGACATAATAAATTTACTGTGTACATCCCTAAAATATTCACAAATAAGATAAGACAAGCCAAATTGTTTTGTCCAACTCCTGAATCACAAAGT
The DNA here is from genome assembly GCA_015471245.1 of Laticauda colubrina. Classification (NCBI taxonomy): domain Eukaryota; kingdom Metazoa; phylum Chordata; class Lepidosauria; order Squamata; family Elapidae; genus Laticauda; species Laticauda colubrina. Next base: position 51,199,298 of record BLBF01000002.1, read on the forward strand.
ACACTCCTTTTAGGGGGTCCTATTATCTGCCTTCCAGCAGAGCAGATGGGAAATGTTAAGTTGAGCATGGAAGAAGTCACTGCAATGTTTAGGCAGTTCCAAAGTAAAGAGACATTTGACCGATTGTGGACTTTGTTTCAGATTTAAATTCCAGTGTTTACAACTGTAAAAAACTAATTCAACTAATTTTGTGCTTCCAGTCTAAGACTTGTTGTTTAAGAAATGCTCTGACTTGATCATATAATTCTATTTTTAATAAAAGAAGTATATGTCATACAATACCAACAGATATCAAAACAAAAATGAAAATTTAAAATCAGCTTCTATTCTTTAGTGGCTAAATCTTAACTTGATCATTCTAGGATGTCTTGGCATACTGGGAGCAAATGCACCAATTCACCAGTAGCTGGAAGAATAAAAAATGTATTTATTTATTTGTCAAGCAATTATAAGATAATATGTATAAGTATAAATATAGTTATGAATACATAAATGGATACATATAAGAAAAATAAAAAGAAACAATAGGACAGGGACGGTAGGCACGTTGGTGCACTTATGCACGCCCCCTATAGACTTCTTAGGACAGGGGTGAGGTCACTAGTAGACAGTCTAAGGTTGAAGTGTTTGGGGTTTGGGGAAGAAGCCACAGAGTCAGGCAGAATATTCCAGACATTGACCACTCTGTTGCTGAAGTCTTATTTCCTGCAATCCAGTTTGGTGCGGTTTACCTTGAGTTTGTATCTGTTGTGTACTCTTGTATTGTTATGGTTGAAACAAAGTATTCATTGAATTGCAGGCGTATAGGGAAAATGTAGAAACACACATATTCTTCCTAGTTCTAGCAATCCCTAATGAGACAGTCTAGTTTCCAGATTTGTTACAGAGTTTTAATTTACTAGACTCTCTCAATCTGCAAGTCACTGCTAAAGGAAGCTGCTATACTATTCCCGCTATTTTTTCAAGTTGACAAATCATCTATTTACATGCTGCTTCCTCTGTTACAGGCATTTATAACTGCAAATTTCACACCTGGATACTATCTCTCCTTCCATATTTTATTCTTTACAGGGATGTGTGATGTGTACACGAAATTTCTAAATCTCATTTAATTCATCTACTCAGTGGGGATTTGGATCAATCTCTGCCATCTTGGTCTTCCATCCAGAATGTCAGGAGTTGAGGTTTATTCTTTGTAAGGCACTTTTATCCATTAATATACACTATCATGCAATAGATAAGTTGTCAAAATTGATTATATTATTAATTGTGATAAGTAAAGACATTCATTTGTACTATGGTCAGAATAAATTAGCTAGTGTGTATCATTAAGTACTGAATGTAACTTGCACAGATAATGCTTTGCTGGGGACTTCAAAAATAAGGTACAGAATTGAATGTGTTCTTGTGTAGTGTGTGATATTTTGCAAGGCCACAAATTCCAAAGGGTAGAGAAAGATTATCACAGAAATATAGAAGCAGTATTATATTATCTACAAATCACAAGTGTTCCTTAGACTTCAAAGCAGAATCTGATTGTTTTTCTATCTGTAATTGATACATTCAGACAAAAATAATAAAGCAACCTGACTAATACTTAAAACAGCTCAAAGACAATTAAAAACATATTTCATTTACAAGGCACTTCCATCAGGTATCAAATGGCATTCAGAAAGCAACATTTAAATTGCTTCCAGTTTATCTTGCACTCAAAAATATGTATCCCAGAAGTATTAACAATGTTCTTTGAAATCATACTTTCATGAAATGTTTTGTTTAGAAACATTTAGCTGAAAAAAATGAATGGTATGCTGTAAACAGAATAAGAATTGCCCACACACAAAAAATGAAAAGACAGCTAACATTAGTTAACTCAGAAAAATCCTTTCCCTCTCATCCCTCTTGAGTCTCAGTAAATACCAATTTAAAATGAGTCTTGTGTAACTCAAATTTGGACTTTCCTTAGGGCAAACACTAAAAATGACCTCAATTCTAATTTACCTACCTTGAAACATTGGCAATAGCATTGGAAACGCTATCTTTATTCAGATGGAGATCTGGCAATAAATTTAATGATGTTTGACTTCAGATAAATGTCAGATAAATGTAAGTTGACATATAAAACTTTTAACATAGAAGTTAAAAAATTACAAATTTATGAATAATTTAGATTGAATCTGGTAGCCCATTTAGAATTGCATAAATGAAAATGCTATAAGATTTATAAATCATTTCTTCTAAAATTATTGATTTTATGGAAAGCAAATTAACATGTATATATTCCTCGTAGCCTATACTTTCCAGATCTCATATAAATTGCTAAATATTTTAAACTAGGCTGCTGGTCACTAAATGGTATAGGTCTCCTGCTTGAGCAGGGGGTTGGAATAGAAGATCTCCAGGTCTCTTCCAACTGTTATTCTGTATCAAGTAAAATTATGCAATCAAAACTGATGTAATTTCTAATACTGCTTTATCAATATTACCAAAAACATTTGGCTACTTCATAAAGAACTGAATAATCTTATACATTTTTAAATGTATGATGTGAATACATTTTTTGGTAAGCAGGAATTAAGTCCATTGCTAACAGACAACAAAAAAGAGGTAAGAGCAAGAAAAGAGATTGCAAATATTGTGAAACCTGGAATTATGCATCACATTGCTTTTGTAAATAGTGAGCCACAGAAAGGATTTAGAGTTTGAGAGTTTGTCCTCTCAGTATCTAAGTCCCTTTATTAAAAGATTAACATCTTCACACACAAAAGAGAGTATGAAGGGGAAAATAAGACAATAAGGTAGTAGTCTGAATGTCAGTATAGAAATAACATCAGCAGCAATTTCTGAACAGTAAACCTGGATGATAATATATTCAGACTTTTAAAATCTTAGCTTTAAAACAATGATTAAGTCAGCTTCACCATTTATGCTTTATTCCTAAATCTTCTCACTAAAACATAACTTTATAACCTTTAGAATATTCCAACATCAGTCTCTGACATTTTCACATAGATTCACTAAAATACTATTGTCTGAAAGCCTGGAAGCTCTTTCATTTTGTGCAAAAAATAGGTTTAATGAATCTACTGAGCTATGTCTTGATTCCATGTCTAGATCCTAATTGTATATTTCACAATGTGAATGATCTGAATGAGCAAATGATGTGGCCTTCCAAACTCAGAAAAGATTCCTAGAATAGATAGTACTTCAAATAAGAAATGTTGGAAGTAGCATTGTATTGCATTGTTTCGAGCAACCCAAAGGATTTAAACCAACTTTAATGCTTGTTTCAAAGAAAGATTATATAGTATATCAAAACCAAGAGTTTTGATTCTGCTGGAAAACCAATTTATGATAGCTTCTTTTTCAACTTCCTTTTAAGTTTTCTTCAGTATTACAAATTCACATTCTTCTACTTACCTTAAATTCTGAAGGTCTGATTTTAAAAATGGTGCCATGTTCTGGGAAGGATTACTTCCATGAGGATGACATCTGAAACCATCTTCAACAACCAAATAATAGACTCTTTGAATAACCACTTGGACTTGGGTTGCAGTGCTTTCAATTGTCCCTTGCATCTCCACAGCATCAAGAAGAGAATCATTCAAGGCAATAACTGATACCTTGGATTCAATATTGAAACAATTCTCTGTACTTTTAGAAATCTTCATATTGGAACAGGAAATCTATTTAAAAAAATCCTTGAATTACTACACAAATTATTGAGAAATTAATTATTACATTTTTTAGAAGTCCAAAAGCCAGACTATCGAGGTAAAGGCCCTGTCACACTGCCCAACGGATGCAAAACGTTTGTAAAAAGGACACAGCGGACGAGGAAAATGTTCCATCCGTTGTTATCCGCTCTCAAAAGGGGCAAAAATTTGCATAACCAGAGCGGATAACACGGAAAGGAATGGACGGGGGGAGGACGCAGAGCGGATGGAAAGCGGATGCGGAACGGAAGCATCTTTTTGCATCCTCTAGGCATCCTCTAGACATCCTTAATATCCACTATAGATCCCCTCTGCTAACGTTTTTTCCATTTTAAATGCTTTCTTTACGTGCTGCATCCGCTTTCATCCTTTCTCCGTCCATGCTACTAATGCTGCGCATCCGTTCCGCGTCCATTCCGCTTCCTCCCTGCATCCGTTTACCGCTGGAGCGGATTCGAGTTGCGCGGATGCGTAGCGGATGCCTAGCGGATATAGCGGATGCGTAACAGATGACAACGGATGCAGAACGGATGTCCCCCGTATGCTTAGCGGATGCAGAACGGACGCGTTTGATACATTTTCCGCTCAAAAGTTTTGAGCAGCTCGAAACCTTTTGAGCAAATGAAATGTCAATAGATGGATGCTGGACGGATAGAGAGGAAGCAAAACGGAGGCAGTGAGTACAGAACGGAAGCATCGCGTTAACCAACGGATGGTAAGTGTTTTTCTCCGTTTTGCATCCTCTTTCCATCCGTTGCTGCAGTGTGACAGGGGCTTTAGTTCTTCCTGGTTTACCACAGTTGGAGAAACAGTTTCCAACATCAGTGATGAATGTGGCAACAATAGCCTCAAAACACAGGGTTATAAAACTGGGGTCATACTGTTTATTCAGAAGTGAAAGGCACACAATGCTTCCATCTTGGTACCTTTAACTGTGTTTTACAGAAATGTATTCCATAACTGGTTGGATTCCATGTTTATACCAAATCAATTTATGTTTTGGATAACACTGAAAAAAAATTAGACTATATACATTTCTAAAAATAGAGAAGCATATTTGTTTTTATGAAATATCCCCATATATTTATAAATTATGTTCCAAGCAAATTGAAAGCATCAAAGAGCAATCATTATACAGATAATAAAAGATTATTCTATTGGAAAAAACTTTAACAGGAAGATTTAAGAGGAAGACAAATGAAGTCCAAAGCACTTGGTTCAAGCTTAGCATAAGAGAAATACGAAAGTAATGGAAGATGATTAATATAATGATTTATTAAATTTGTAAGATTATTTAAAGCATGGTAAAATCCAACCCAAGAGTGGGCCTTCAGCCAAATTCCATCTTTGTTAATATTTCCTCCATTTAGAAAGAGGATTCCCTTCCCTCTGTGCCATGGGTACTTTTACATATACCTCAGTCAGTGGGCTTCAAAACCCACAAGAGCCAGGACAACCACACAGGTTCCTCAGCATACACAAGGACTGAAAGGCTAGTACACTGCTCACTACTCTGCTTTTTCCCACTTCTATTACACCTCCTCCTACTGTTGCTCCTTCAATTATTATTCTTTATATAAGTTTTACTTCTGGAAAACAGTATCTCTATCTGCGCTTTGAGCTTCTTCAGGCTACTTACAAATACTCACAAATACCATGACCCCAGATACCTCTCTGTTTTGCTTTTATAATCAACAAATGCCATCCAGGCTAGGAACAGGACTTAGAGGTAGGTAGTATTTCCTCTCACAAAGGATAGACTTTTTCCTTTTACAAGTAGTAGTCAAATCTTTGTTGCCACCTGCTTCTATACAGAAAAAAACTCATTCCATTTAGGAAAAGTAGGAAAAAATAACTCCTATCCATTTTACATGAAGTGTCTTTATGCAAGAAAATGCATGGAACCACTAGGTCCAATGTCCTTCTGCAGAAGTCAAGATATGATGTAATAATTAAGTATTATTATAATTCAGTAATATGATGGTTCTGCTTTCTACATTCTCCTACATAGGCAGGGCTTTAAGAAAGGGACCAGTTTGTTATTCAGGCCTCTTTGAGGCACAGAAAATCAATAGATCTGCCAGTACTACTTTAGACTAATTATCCTGTGGTAAATTATTCTGGCTACTTATTATCCCAATATATTTTCTATCTATAGGAAAGAGAAAAGGTCTGCAAGAGAAAAAAATAAGATCATAAACAAAGCTCTAAAACATTCTGTAAAATTGTTTGTTTTTTTGTTTTGTAACTGTTCGAGAAAGCAGAGAATTCCTTCAAATGAAGAGATCAATAAATATATATTTGAATCAAGAAGAAGTAATTCCTGATAAAGAAACCATACTTTGGAGAAATTGAGTTTATAAACACATGCTCAATGTTGAAAAATTGTATATTTAAAGCTTCCCAATTTACCTTATATCTTTCTCCTGCAAGAGAGATGCATTTGTATGAATATTTAATTTCTCCAAACTGATTACCAGTAATAAACAAAATACATGGTGATTTCTTTAAAATATATCACAAAACAATACATTAAATTTTTGGAGAATAACAAAAGAAAACTTTCTCTAAATCACATGCTTTTTTATTGCAACTTGCAGTGAATAGAAATACTCTACACACCCTGATCAAAATCCCAGGTTTTTGAGATGTAAACGACATCACATCAAGATAAATCACTTCATAATTTTTTCCATCTTTAATATAACATATGAACTGCAGAAAAGCATAACGCTACCACTACCAAGTTTCACTGTGAGTATAGTGCACTTTTGGTGATGCACAACTATATTTATGCCAAACATACCTTTTGGAACTGTGGCCAAAAAGTCCAATTTAGTATCATAAGACCATATTTGTGTTGGATTTGGTGTAGATATTTGCAAACTGTAGCCACACTTGGATTTTTTTTTTTTTTTAAGAAGGAAAGGCTTTTGTCTTGCCACCCTAGTCCACAGGCCAGACATATGAAGAATATGGAAATTGTTATCATATGGTAGTACACACCCAGTATTTGCCAGATATTCCTGAAGCTTCTCTAATGTTACTGTAACCTCTTGCCAGCTTTTCAGGCCACTTTTCTTCTTTTTAGTCATGTTTGAGGGACATCCAATTCTTTGTAATGTCAGTGTTGTGTCATATTTTCTCCACTTGTTAATGACTGTCTTTACTGTATTCTACAATATATCCAAAACCTTGGAACACTTTTCATACCCTTCTCCTTCCAACAAGGAGATCAGTTTGATGCCTTGTAAGCTTTTTGTAGCCCATGTCTTTTGCTGCCAGGAGCAAATGAATACAGGTAGTCCTCCACTTATAACAACTGAGTCCCAAATTTCTGTTGTTAGGTGAGACATTTGTTAAGTAAACTTTTTCCCATTTTACAACCTTTCTTGCCACATTTGTTAAGTGAATTACTGCAGTTAAGTTAGTAACAGGTTGTTAAGTTAATCTGGCTTCCCCACTGACTTTGCTTGTCAGAAGGTTGAAAAAGGTGCTCACATGACCTGGGACATTGCAACCTTCAAAAATACCTGCTGGTTGCCAAGTGTCTGAATTTTGATCCTGTGAGCATGGGGAGGCTGCAGTGATCGTCAGTGTGAAAAATGTCAAAAATTACTTTTTTCAGTACTATTGTGAATTTGAACAACTACTAAGCAAACTGTTGTAAGTCGAGGACTACCTGTATATGTAAAAAAAATAATCCTACTAGATCAGCTGAACTTTACATGGTCTTGATCACAGTCACCTTAATTGATGGCAGGTGTGTACTGACTACTATCTGACATTAGTTTGAATGTGACTGATTAATTCTGAACATAAGAGACATTGCTACTTATAAGAAGGTGTGCACACTTATGCAATCACATTATTGTAAGTTTTTTATTGTTATTTTTGCCCCTAAAAGATTTCAGTTTGTTTTTCAAACAATTTTCCCTGTTGGCAAAGTGCTCGCCTAGAAACCGTGGAGACTGTGTTCACTCCCACTTTAGGAATGAAAACCAGCTGGGTAATTATAGGTCAGTCACTGTGAGGCAAACCCACCTTACAGGGTTGTAGTTGTGAAGAAAACAGGAGGAGGGAGTGTTAGGTATTTTTGCCACCTTGAGTTACTAATAAAGTAATAAAGATGGGATTAAAAAATTGTAACAAATAAATAAAATACATAAAGTCACAAATGAAATCCCATGACCACAAGCATGTGAATGGCTAGAGCTATGAGAACCAGTCACAAGTACAATTCTTTCAGCCTTCCCCCACCTGAATTTGGACAGTTGCTAAACAAGTGACCATTAAATGAAGACCACTTGTACTAGTTGCAGGAGAAAAATGCTTGTAAAGATTATATGAAATTTGTTCCCTTTCAAACATACAAACTTTCTCAAATGGAAACATATACAAATTCTTGTGTTCATTACTTTCAAAGATTTATTGATCAATTTATTGCAAAGCATGAAATCACAAAATAAATCTTACCTGATTCACTGTAGGTATTAAAGAGCAATTGTCTTTTATATCAGATAAATTAAATATCCTGGCTAAAGATACATTCCTTTTAGCAAGCACTGGCTCGTGCAAGAGGGGTTTGTCCATATCAGTAGACATATCTGTCGATTCTTTAAGAGTGACCTTTTGACTGAAATATGTATTCAGAATAACTGGAATATTTTCATTCTGCAGAAAGAGTTTTTGCCTGAAACAATGGATACATTTCATTAGTTTTCAAATTATTTTGAATGATAATCTACTTCAGTTTTATGTATCAATTGCTTTCCTGCACTTAAACACAGTGAATGAAAATTATTTATTTGTTTTAACAATATGAAGGTATTAAAATAATTTATTTTAATTAATTAGTTTAACAAAATAATTAATAATGAGCTCCATTTTAGCTATCCAGTACATACTATTTACGTATCCAGAAACGTAAAATATTGACCAAATGATACCAGGTAAAAGATAACTGCACTCAACATATTTCAAATTTGTATCCTAAGATTTCCTTGCTCCCTAAAAAAAGCGCTTAAAATCATAAAGTTAGCACAAATGCTAAGAGTAATTGCAGAGGTTTTATTCGTACTTTAATTTTTTAAAATACAATTCCATATATGCAAAATGTCATATTGTGAAAAGAATGCGCACAAATAATTTTAATGAGATGTGACTATACATCATTTGTGAATAAACCCGGAATGTTGGAGCCAATTACAAGCAATTTGAATTAAGAAAATTTTAATAGAGTGGTCATTCAGACTTCTAAAAATAGCATGACACAATTTTTTCCTTTGTTTAATATTCTATATTCAATTTTTTCTTATGAGGCAATAGTAGCAAAGCAAGAAAAATTAAGATTATGTTTAATTGTATTTAGGTCCTCTGCTTAGAACATTCTGGCATCTCTTATCAGAGAATCATGGTTTTTTGCTACTATTGGAGTCTAGCATATTTTCAAACCAGCACATGAAGAGGCCACTGCCTTTTCTCCCTAAAGAAGTACAATATTGAGAAATAGAAACCAGTATAGCACATGAATAGATTTTATCATTAAGTTCTTGACTTACAACAGTTCCTTTCGTGACCGTTCAGTTACAATGGCACTGAAAAATGTAACTTTTTTCACAGTTATGTGAACCATTTTCACCGTTATGATCTTTGCAACAGCCCCGTGATCATGTGACCAAAATTCAGATGCTTGGCAACTGGTTCATATTTATGACTGTTGCTATGTCCCAAAGTCACAAGCTTTTTGCGACCTTCTGACAAGCAAAGTCAATGGGGATGTTAGATTCACTTAATTGGATTACTAACTTATCAATTGCAGTGACTCATTTAACAATTGTGGGGCGGGGAAAGGTCATAAAATGGGGCAAAATTCACTTAACAAATGTCTCACTTAACAACAGAAATTTTGGGCTCAGTTGTAATCATAAGTCAAGGACTACCTGTATTCTGAAATTTATTATTATATACCAAGGCACTGTCCAGGATTCTTTAAAACATAAAAGCAGGTAAGTTTTAAGAAATAAGTACCAGTTGTTGTGTATGATAGCATCATTTTTATTTATACATATACCAGTATACACACACAAATACACACACAAACATTAAGAACACTTTTAAAATCCAGCCTATACCTTCATATCTATTTTTCACAAGATCAGTTAAAATGGATTAATTTATATCTACCATTTTCTTAAAATATGTGGGTTACACTCTGTTTCCTAACATTGAAGCATAACGGATTATATCATCCAAATATATGAATGCCTCTAGTTTATTACAGGAACAAAAACATTGATTTTATTGGAAAATAATTTCCTTCAAAGTATCCCTCTGCATATTTTGGAGCTTTCCTGGATTTAAAGTGACTTGATCGATGTAACAGAATAACAGAGTTGAAAGGGACCTTGGTGGTCTTCTAGTCCAACCCCCTGCTAAGACAGGAAACCCTATAACATTTCAGACAAATGGTTGTCCAATTTTTTGTTTAAAACCTCCAGTGTCAAGCACCTACAACTTCTGGAGGCAAGTCATTACACTGATTAATTGTTCTAACTGTCAGGAAATTTCTCCTTAGTCCTCGGTTGGTCCTCTCCTTGATTAGTTTCCATCCACTGCTTCTTGTTCTGGTTCTATTCTCTGTTTTGGAGAATAGGTTGACCCCTCCCCCTCCCTTGTGGCAGCCTCTCAAATATTGGAAGACTGATATCATGTCACCCCTAGTCCTTTTCTTCATTAAACTAGACATACCCAAATTCTGCAACCGTTCTTCATATATATGAGTATTTTTTATGATTCTGTGATTTATCTAATTATATAAAACAATATAAAATAATATACCTGTAATTTTTAAAAAGCTAATCAAATAAAACAATTGCGATTTGGGGAGAGATTTTGAATAAAATATTCATTTAAATTGGCTCAGAAAGATAAACAATTAAACTGAAGTTATTCTGAAGTCTTGGTGAATTCCATAATGAAAAAAGTAAAGAGGAAACTCTGTAACTGTCCTCACATAACCCCACAGCCTTGAATAATGGCCCCTTTTATTCAAAGCATCATGATCACTGCCTGCTTCATAGCACAAAATTTTTATAATGAATTGTAATATTGAAAAGCTGAAATTTCTGTTCAAGTTTATAAAGTTGAATATATATTTTGGATAATTCAACAATACTTTTTTAAAAAAAGAAATCAAGAAAAGAAAAATTGGGGGAGCCTTTAATTCCCAACTATAAGTTACTCTGTCAATCTTTTACAAGATTGACATTTCATGGTCAACTTTAATCACTACACTACAGAATTATTAGCAGCTCAAAATGAAAATGTGATGATATGATATATATGACATATAATAGGAGAATAAAAATATTGGAAAGTTTGACTAATCTTTCAGGGATTTATGATTTATGTATAAGTCATATGTTATCTGTTCAGGAAACGTAGCTAAATATAGCATAACTACATACACACACGCCAAGAAAATATGTTATATGCAACTTTGGGTCATCCCCTCTCACTCCCACCCCCAGTGCTGAAGGGTTCTGAAGATAGAACTTCCTCTCTGTACAGATAGTCCTTGAATTATGACAGAAATTGGGACCAAAGTTTCCAGTGCTAAGTGGTTGTGAAGCATGGCATCACGTAACTGCATCGCTTAGCAATTGAAATCACAAAAGTCCCAGTTGCCATCATCACCCCATGCAGGTTATTGAGAATCTCACATGACTATGACATGGTAAGATTCAGGTGTCCCAGGAAATCAAGCCAGCAGGTGAGAGCTAAGGGCCAGAAATAGGTGACACGGGTGGGCTCTAGGGAGCATGAGGTTTGGCATGGTGTGGGGCTTGAGTCACAACTCAGCAGTCTCTGCCCTCTGTTGTATCCCAGCCCTCTACATCACGCTCCAACATCAGCCAGAGTGCTTCAAGTCCCAGCTCCAGCAGCACTAATCATACTCAAGCCCAGGGCCACATGTGCTGGCTGGCCAGAAGCCCTATTCAGAGCCATCTGGCCAAATATCCAGCACCCCAGTAAGCCCCAGCAATGTCAGCCTGCCTTTAAGCCCCAGTGCTGTGGAAACTCATATTATGACTCAAACTCCATGCTTCCTTAATGCCTGCTAGCACCACCCACCATCTTGCCCACAGCTCTTACTATCCAGCCTGCTTGACTGAGACTTCCACTTTTTCCCAGTCTAAGAAGAGAATGAAGGTCAGTTGGGGTCAGCAAAAGGGATGGGGGCAGCAGGAGGTCAGATGCAAATACAGGTGGACATGAATTTTTATCATATGCTCATGGGAACACCGACAGCCAGAGCATCGAGGACCAGTCATACATTCTTTTTTTCCCCAATTTTTAAATAGTCACCAAATGAATGGACAGAACTTGAGGACTACCTGTCCCAAAGGTACTTTTTAAAGAGGCAACTAGACTTTCTGATTTTTCTTTGAAGATGTTTTGCTTCTCATCCAAGTCACCAGCCCCAATTAGATTGTTAACTTGTAATAACACCCTTGAATCAATAGATAGGAGATGATATAAGAATTCATATCAATGGAAAAACAGCATATCAACAAGCTCTTTGCGGATGAAAAAAAAAACTTCATTTCAATATCAAATAAACCAGCAGAGAAACAGGTTTTAAAATGGTTTTTCTTCTGCTTTATCAATTACAGTATTTGCCTTTTCCTCAGCAATCTGGCATATGTAAAATTTAAAGCTAAGCAGGTGTATAAAACTTCTGGAGGGCAGAGAAAGACACTTCATTTTCAAATTTTATGCCAGGATTGTAGCACATGGGGCTAAGACAAACAACCATTTTTCATTTCACTTCTCATTTCTTTTCATGGGTTTATTAGTTTTTCCCATTGGTTGTATTAAAAGTTAACATTGAACAATAATAAAATTGTGCAACCACAGTTTTGGAGAGTCCGAAATCCTAAAGCTTCTGTATCTGTGTCCCAAAGGAACAGGTAGTAATACGTACTTTATTATTTATTTCAATGTATACTGCCACCCATCTTAACATTGTGACTCTGGGTGGTGAACAGCAATTAAAAACATGAACTATCAATTACATTCACATATACTGTATAATTGGTAGCCAAAGTTAAAACCATCTGAACCATCAATTCAACCATCCTATAGATTCTTTGACGTATTCCACAACCATGTCCTATGACCGTGATGGCAAACCTATGGCAGATGTGCCAGAAGTGGCATGCAAAGCCATCTCTGCTGGCATGCGAGCTGTCGCCCCAACTCAGTTCCACTGCGCATCCACATGTGTCTCCCACCAGCCGATTTTCAGGTATCTGCCGCATATACGGGAGACGTATGCACATGCACAGGAGGCAAGGGTCGCGCATACACTGCATTATGGTGCAGGCACGCAGGCACATGCATGTGTGCACTTTCGGCACCTAACAACAAAGAGGTTTGCCATCACTGTCCTATGGCATAACCAGGTCTTCAAAACTGTATAAGAGGCCATCAGAATCTAATATCCATTGTGCCAGATGCTAGATTTGAATTACTTATGTTCACATAAGTATTCACAAAGTTCTGCCCAGGAGCATTTATCGTATTTTTCACTTCATAAGGCACACTTTTCTAAAAAGAAAAGTCTGTGCATCAGTGCCAATCCTGCAGCGGTTGGGTCCTTTTACAGTGCTGAACCCCGCCTCTTCTGTTTTTGTCATTGCCTGCCTCTTCAGTCTCTTTTCCGCAGTGCAGGAATCAATAGGCAGAGCTGTCAATGAGAGGACACCTATCTGTGGTCCTCTCAGGCTTTGCCTGATTTTTTTCCCCTTGTTTTCCTCCTCTAAACCTAGGTGTGTCTTATGGTCAAGTGTGTCTTATAGTGAGAAAAATATGATAGTTATAGTGGCACACACCTGACCATAAGGCACACAACTCAGCAGAAATCATACTACTTTTGCAAAGAAAATGTAAACAATCTTTATATATATTGTTATCTGACAATTATTTTCTAGTCTTCCAATTTTTCTCATCCTAGCTTGTTCACACCAACCTTCTCCCCTCATATTAGGATCCAGATTTATATTTGGGAAGAGAGATGATCTGCAATTTGTGATTGAAAAATTGTACATGCTAACACTAATCTTGTGACTGCTGTAATATCTTGCTGAGTTTTGGAGTTTTTAATGTATATTTTTAATGCAAGATTTAATTTAGCATGTCAAACAAGCAAAACTGGAAACTGAAAAAAAGCACTTAAAAATGACTTAAAACATTTTGACATTCTCAATATGTTTAGGAAGAACAGTTGAAATTAAGGGAACATCGTATGGTGAACTAAGAGCCATATTCTTGCATAAAATGTAAATGAACTGATTCATCTTTGGGGGATTTCCCCTCTCTCTTACCTAATCTCTTCCAGGATACTGTGCTCACAAGGAATTCTTCTCATTTAGCCAGTCATAATACTCTGAAGAAGGCAAGTAGCCAAATAGCAAACATAATAAGTACATGAGTATTTAAGAAAATACACAAAAAAGTATTCAATTTCATATGAGAGGAACACTTTTCTTCGCAACTGTAATTTGAAACCTGCTTTATAAAAGGCTTTAAAACAGAAATATTGTTCCCTACCAGCAAATCTACCAATTATTGAGGAAGCAAGGCCAGCCTATCAACAAAATACAAACATTTATCTCACAATAAATGGGTGCAGCAAACCTACAAAATATGAGAAGGAAGAAATGGGGCAAATCAAAATCATTACTAAAGAAGACGACATGAATAAAATCAAGTACTGGAACTAGAGAAGAAGACTAGAACCAAGATAAATCTTCGTCTAAACATATGAAAACAAAGTGGCGAGGATTCCACTCTTTATCCAAAGATTAAAAAGTAGTGTAAAAATCAATACTTTTGCTGAATAACTGTTAAAAAGAAACCTTTAATGCATTTGTTAAACTACTTCCACACAAGGCCTTACAACCACACAAGGCCTTTCACATTAATTTAAAAATATATAAAACAAGAATAAATATGTAAAAATCAAAATTAATATCATTAACATTATTTATTTATTGAATTTATTTGTCATCCATCTTATAGTGAATAATTAACAGTTTTAATTAACAGTTAAAAATTTGACAAAATAGATGGTTTTTAAGCTGTTTTCTTAGAATAGGCGCCTCCATAGGGAGTACATTTAATAACCTAGAAACAATACATGACAAAACCATTTCAAGTATTGCACATAAATGAATTCCTTGAAGCAACAAAGGAATCTTTAATTATATAAGCTTTAGATCAAGAATATTGGGCAATATATTCCATATTATTAGCCCTATTTTAATTAAGTTAGCATATGCATAATTGAAAGAAACTTCAATTATGCATAAGCTTCTTCCATACATATTAACATGCTCCCATTCCTCCATCATTTTCAGACCAGGAACTCTTTTCATGAACACCTTATCAAATCTGTTATTTGGGGGGAAAGTAGCACATAAACAAATTCTAAAAACAAAACCCCATAGGAAAAGTACACCTTAGATTCAATCTAAAAATGACATCATATATCTGTGAGGGATTCCTGTTCTGAGATTTTAGGAGTTTCATTTCAGTTTCTTAAACCTAAATTTCTTTGTAAAACTTCCCCATCCCCTGAAATAAATCAAGAGCAATATTCCTCAGTGGAAAAGATCCAAAATCCCATTAAGGATAAAATATGGGAGTATGAATCAGATCTAACTGGAATAAGAATTTTCAATGACTAGAAAAAAATAAGTAACATGATCTCATTTTGCCTTAAAATACGATAATCTGAATAAGCCTCAAGTGGAACATTCAGACTAAAGAAACCTAATACTGAAAACTTTTCTGTTTAGAACTTGAGGTATGGAAGAATCTCTCCAAAATTTACTAGTTTGTTATTTCTCTGGACCAAAATACATTGACAAAAAGAAAAAAAAAGAAAAAAAGAAAAAAAAACACAGAAAGCTTCTGCATTTTATTATTGTTGGTTGCACAGCAGGATTTTTAGTCTGGATTTTACATATTGTTCACTTGTTTAGACCTTTTAAGGATCTAGGATAGGCAGGTGTTTAACAATATTAAAAATATAATCATAGGATGTAAGCAATGGTGGGATTGAAATAATTTAACAACCACTTCTCTGCCCTAATGACCATTTTAAGCAGGGGTGTCAAACTCAATTTCATTGAGGTTTGGATCAGTATTATGGTCAAAGGGCCAGGTGGATGTGGCTGGGTAGTCATGTGACTGGGAGAGAATGGCCAAGTCGACACCACTCACATTGAGGGGCATGTGTGATGGGCCAGACAAGGCTGGGAGGAGTGATCCAGGGTGAGTGCCAAAGTCTGGGGAGGATGTGTGAGGTCAAATGGTGCTGGGGTGTGGGGCAGCTAAACTGCCCTTTTAGTTTTAGGTTGGATCGAGGCAACTGTTAAGTTTAGGGGTTGTGCAGCAGACACTTGTCTGTGTGAATTCTACAGTCTGAGAGAACTTTAGCTTCTTCTGCCCTTCTTATCAACGTCTTTTAGTTCTGCTTGAGTCCAGTCTACTCTTCCACCTGTTTACCTAATGACTGGAAATGCCTAGGTTGATGATTGCCTTGATGGTATTTCCTCCACTGAGTTTGTCTTTAAGATCTTCACTTTCATGATGTATTCACTTTCCAGTCTTCTTCTTTACTTCAGTGTGCTTTTTGATGTCAGCTTGAAGGATGCCCAGGTATCTCTTCATCCAGACTTTTGATGTTATTTCCATAGTGTTTCTTGTTTCCTTCAGTTTTCACAATTTTTCCTCTGATGACAGTGAGGGTGGACATTTGTCTACCTAATGTAAAGTCCCCAACCCTGCAGGATTTTAGAAAGACATTTAAGGCTAGGATCTTCAGTGCTCCTATCTGGTGGGATACCACAGTTTTATTCCAATCACCATTTGTTATTTTAGTGAAGTGTTCCATGCGCCTATGGCATATAGCCATGCTGGCTGCTTGACCACAAAAATTGTCTTCAGACAAGAAACATACGGGAGCATGAGCCCTAGAATTGGGCATGAATGACAGGGAAACCTTTTCCTTTTACTGTTTTTTTTCTTTTGTATTTTTATCTAACAGCTGAATATGTTACCTAGTCCCAATGTTTGAATTGGTCAGTCATAAAAATGTTATAAATAAATAAATAAACCTCATCAGGAAAAAACATGAAGTATACTTATTCAAGGAGCAAGTTTATATCAGAAGAAGAAAAGTGTCATTGTCTTTGTTGTCAACCAAAAAATAGACTTCCAAGTCCATATAAGAGCTGAAATTGATCAACAATGGATGCTATCAAATTGATTGACAATGGATGCAATTACCAGTTCAAATACAACTGGTAATTGAAATTTCAACTTTCCGTCATTGTATTTTCTGATGGTAAAAAATGTGCTTGAAAGTGGGAACATCTGGAAGAAATTTATGCTTTTTAACATTTTAAAAACATTAAAAGAAATTAGCATGTACTTTAAGTATGAAATAATTCCTATTTCATAAGAATTTTACTATTTCATGTAAAACATTCAACAAAAGGCAGTGTGTGAAAAGTTATATAAAAGGATGGAACTTGCTTGGGAATAAATTCAAGAATTAAATTAAAAGAATGAAGTTCATGCAATAATTCAATATGGAAGGTTTAATCGAATTCCTTAACATGAATATATTTGTGTTTGTGGGACACAAGAGATAGGAGACGTAGCACATATTGTATATTGTTTGAATGCAAACTGCATAATAAAAAGAAATCAGTATCTTGGTTCATACATTAGACAACAGCCGATTGGTATTCACTCATTAGAACAATGGATTTTACATCTAAACAGAATCCAAATGTGATATATTGTATGGCCTTTTACTTGAATAAAACAGAACAAATGAGTACTGTATATGTAGATCTAACTGGAATACATTGGAGGAGTGATACATTAATACTATTTCTATTTTCTTTTTGTTTATTATTCTATTTTTTATATATGGTCTTATTATTGCCTTATATTTTGTATTCTGACATTGCTTCATGGCTAACCAATAAAATATCATCTTCATCATCATCTTCCAGCTGGAAAATGTAGAAAGAGAGGAAGTAGAAATAATAGATTTTTTTCCTACAAATAATAAGATTGAAAGAAGGAAACAAATAGATACAGACAATCCTTTAAAATATCATTAGAAAGAGGGAGATAATTCATACTTATATGGAACTATAATGTAACTGATGGAAAAGTACCAGTTATAAAACCAATGGAGGTATTTTATAGTTCGTGACTATAATATAAATTAGCAAGTCTTTGTATTTAAAGAAAATCACTGACACAAACAAAACATATTACTTGCCATGTCTACGATAGCAACTTGAGATTTTCTGCAAACAAATGTGACACAGAGCAAAAACTTGCTAAATTTCCCAACGCTGGAATGTTCCTGCTCATCCTGGCTTTTCTCTTCTGAGTACAACTGAAATGTTACATATTTCTAAACTATGTCTCTCAGCAAAACCTACATTATTTTATGGCTATATTGCGACTATTCACCACATCAACTAAAAACCAGTTATTTGGCCTGTATTTTAAAATTCAATCTTGGATATTCCTTAACTACAGACTGTACTAATTACTGAATGTAGAAACTTCTAAACATGATTTTTGACATTTGGTTTATGAATTTTGCTCCTCCTCTTTGAACAAATTCCAAGCAATAGACTGAACACTGACAAAACAGCATGTACTTTCTACATTCAACATATTGCATACTCTTGCAAAGAATGCAGAGTGCCAAAGCAGAAAACCCTTTGAACCAGAAATTTTATATAGAAGCTAACTAAATAAATACAGGCTAACTCTGTATACCTTTGAATGACTCTTATTCTTACCATTTATGTAATAACCTGATATATAATATTAAGTTTTCTGTATAGTCCTACTGAAGGAACATTTTCTTCTTTGAACAGATTCACAAATATGATCCGTTTCTACTTAGCAACTCTTCTGTGAAGTCCAAGAAACATTTTCATTTAAGAAAAAGCAAATCTGCTAAAAAGATCAACATAAGATCAACAATATCTAAAAAAATAAGATCAAAACCTGATCAACTGTTTTGACTAATTATAAAATGCCAATTGTAAAATCAAGGTTATAGGTCATCCCCATTTTTAGGATCAGAAAATTTACAACTCAAGTTTCAGATTGAATAAGAAATTCTTGTTTAAAAAAATATGCAAATGGTGCTTTTTCAAAGCTTACATATAACACCAAAAAGTATTATTTACAATAAAAAAATCCAGAAGTAAAGTAACTTCACTGACAGATATTATCTCAGCTCTACAAGTTAATATTTTACATTTGTATAGCATTGTTTATTATTATTGTAATATTGACATTTATTTGCTGTCCATCTCATGGTTCAAGGTGACTCTGAGAAGCTTACAATGAAATGAAATATAAAAATAGTTATAAATATATTTATCTAAATCTAAATATAAATCTAAATCTAAATATAAAATAAATATAAATATAAAATATATATAATAAATGTATAATATAATAAATATATAAATAAATATAAATATATTTATATTTAAATATAAATATAAATATAAATAAAACAAAGTACAAATCCTGGGTTTGGAGTAGTGAGGTTACAGTACCATCATACTGCACCAACCACTTCTAGCCTACAGCTTCTCCTTCAGAACTCCAAGCCAACTGACACAGCCAAGTTTCAAGGCTTTTCTGAAGGCTAAAGAAGAAGGAACAGATCTCACTTCCATTTCCCCTCTGGCAAGATGGTCCAAGGGGCAGAGGGCATGGCAGAAAAGACTCTTCTTCTGGAACCCACTAGCTAAAATTCTTTAGCTTATGGGATGCACAATAGGCCCCTTCTGACAGCTTTAGTGAGGCAGGCCAATTGCATTGGGGAAATAAGATTCTGCAGATATCCTGGACCCATGCCATAGAAAGCTTTAAAGGTGGTAACATGAATGCATATCACATAACAATGGTGTTACTTATGCTATCATAGGAACTTCCAAAACTACCCGCGCTGGTGTATTCTGGACCAATTGTAGTTTCTGAATACTCTTTAAGGGTAGCTCCTGGATAGAGTGTGTTGCAATTATCCAAACAAGAGATGATCAGTGAGGCAGGAAGGGCCTCAAAATTCAGAAAAGGGTGCAATTGGTGCATAACATGAAGTCATACTAAGGCTCTCCTAGCCATGGCTGCCACTTGCTCTTTAAGCAAGAACATTGAGTTTAGTTGCACACTGGGTCTGTCTGGGAGTAGTGTAACCTCATCAAGAACTAAAGAAGAAAAACATCTGGCTCCCAAGGCTCTGCATACCCACAGTCACTCCATCTCACCAGGATTCATCTGAAGCCTGATGTCTCTCATCCAGGCCCCCATGGCCTCCAGGCACCACAAAAGGGTAACAATAACATCACTAAGGTCACAAGGGATGGAGATGTAAAGCTGAGCATCAGTAGCATATTGATGGTATCTCATCCCGTGGTGTCAGATGATCTCATCAGTGGTTTCATTTAGCTGTTAAAAAGAAGCCAAGAGAACACCGAGCCCTGTGATACTCTATAAAGTAGCTGCAGCAGACTGGACTTCTTGCATCCTATCAACACCAACTGAAAATAGCCATGGAGAAAGCAGAACCAGCACAACACTGCAACTCCCAATCCCAAATCCCACAGCTAGTCCATGGCTGATGGTACTGAAAGCTGACAAGAGGTCAAGGAGAGCAAAGATGGACACACTACACCCATCCCTTGATAGGAAGGTGGGAAACTGGACAAAATTACCCAGTAAGGTGGGGTCTAATGATGGCTTCTTATGATGGCAGGACCCTGGCTTCCTTAAATAGTATTGGGAAAGTCCTCTCATGCCATGATGCACTCAGAAGTGCATGCAGTGAGTCACCAGAAGTCACCATCCTGGAAGCTTTCAATAATCATAAAGGACAAGGATCTAAGCAGCAAGTAGTTGTGCTGATTATCCCCAAGGAGCTTGTCTACTTCCTCAGGCCCAACAAGATCAAATTGCTCCCAGGTAACAAGGTCTGTTTCCCAGGCATATCTCATGGATTTACATTATGCTTAGACTCAAACTGAGAATCTGACTAGTTTTATCTATCAGATTTTGCACAAACTCACTGAATGGCCCTGAGTATGACCAACCGAGCCTGTCTTTCCATGGATGGACTGGATGACCTTAAATAAAACTGTCAGGCAATACTCTACAAATACAATATTTGTGGAGAAATATTGATGTTTTGCTGTTTTTACTGCCACAAGGTAGGGTTTAATTGCAGCTTGTGTTCAGTCAGATTCATTCTTTGTTTTCCTCTAGTGGGCCGAGGAATTAGGCCATTGCAGCTAGTAGACCAGTTTTCAGCATGCAATGAACTGGATCCAAGCATAAAAATAATTTATTAAAATCAAATAGATTTAATTTAACAACAATTAACTTCAGTCCCATTGATTTCAGAGGATCTAACCAATTTGAAAAATATATATTTTCTGAAGATTTGGTCCATTTTTTGTTTGCTTTCTGCTTTATGTGTGCATCAGAGAATGTGAACAAGAAATTATATTTTGTTTTATAACAATTATAAATTATATAATTGTATATTATATAGATTGATAATATAATTACATGTGTAATTTTAATTACATATTTTAAAAACTGTAACCAACAATCTAATAATGGAGAATCAAGCCTCTTCTTGAAAATTGAATCCCTCATAAATGCTCAGTTTCTACTCAATAAAGCATCATTTCATTTCCTTCAGCAATAGTGGCTAAATATTTGTGCTCATTTGAAATTTTCATTGAATATATCGGAATAGGCTTTGGAACAATACACAAGATGAAATTCAAACCAAACATTAGATAGGGACTCCTAAATATATGTTCATGAGCTTTATGTGTACATTTGCAAAGTATGCCTGGGTAAACACTCCAGTAGAAGAACAAACTATGAAAAAACCTCTGACTTAAAAAAGATACAAAGGCTGAAGCTTTATTCATCTGTCCTTGGAGTTAAAAGTCCCATTATTTTCAGTGTGGCATAGTTCAGAGTACGTGTGAATAGGACTGCATGCAACCCTTGTTATTGAGAATTCTTTTTTTTAGAATCTTTATGCTTTTGGAAACATTGAGTAATAAAGTACTAACACCTCACCATGCATTATATAAAATACAGGACAGGGCAATATTTTATAACAGGGGTGTCAAATCCAGCCCAAGGGGTGCTTAGATCTGACCTGAGGATCTGCCCTGGAAACAGTGAAGGAGTGGCTCATGGTGGCTCTGCCAACAAAAACGGAGCTTGGGAGAGGATTGCAGGAAGCTGTTGCAGTTGAAAACAGAGCTCGGGAACCAATCTTCTCTGGCAGAATGCTCAGGCCACCATAGACACCCTCGACACAAGTGACAGTAAGCTGGCCACGCCCACTATGGCCCCCCCGAGGTGAAACACAACCCTGATGCGGTCCTCAATGAAATTGAGTTTGACGACAAGCCATTTTTTGAAATTAATAAACCACAAACCAGTAGATATTACAATTCCATGTAATTTTAATTGAATATCGACAAGTATTTATTTAAAATCATTGTTACATAAGGTTAATAATCAAGGCATCATTGACAGATGATGACAGAGCCTTAGAGCATGCCTGAGGAAAAAGAGCAAAAACCAATAATTTCAGCAAAATGCTTCCAAATGCTAAAAATAGATAAAGAAAATATCTCCCAAACTATGAAATCTTGGTCAGCAATCATTTTATGCTCAGCAACATAGCCTCCCCACTACCTTGCTAAAAATAAAACTGTATGTATTGCAATAGTTTTCACTTGCTTCAGCCAAGAACTCCAAAACCTCCCTGAAACTAACCTCAGCTGGATCACTTGCTTGTATACTATGAGTCAGCACTTTTCAACATTTCTGGAAATTCCTCAGTGCAAACTCCTCCCATATAGCAGGAAACTGAAGATTCAACTCAGCATATACCAGGAAATACATTCAGTTTTGCACATTTCACTGGAGTCACATAAGCATTCAATTTAGTTTTTGGAAAGCTACCAACTACACTGTTTTAAACTATTCTCTTCATGCAGAAATGCAATGCTACAATGAAGAAAGAAAAATATTAACAGGAATACCTTCCGTTCATCACTAAATGCTACTTAGAACAGTATCACATCATATAACTTTTAGAATTCTTACGGAGATATTCTTAAATCTAATGTATATGGTTAACAATTAAATAAATCTGACAATTCTTAAGAAACATATTTACTGGAAGCAGTTTATATGTTAACTATTTCATATTTAGAATAACCACATGAATAAATAAGTTAAACATGAAGTATAATTAAGGTAAAGTAAAGTGGACAAAACCAGGGTAAGTAAAGCCAAGGTAAAATCAGCAAAAGTGAAATATCTGAAAGAACACAAAACTGTTCTTAAAATCTCAAAGAAAATAAAAAAGTTTTCATCCAGCACTGACAAAGCGTAACATCGAACCTAGGCAAGGTTCTTTGAAAGGCTTATGCTATAAAAGAGATAGCATCTCTCAAATGATCCTGCTTTTGTAACATTATGTCTCATCGTATTTGAAGAGGATTTCTGAAGAAAATGGTTGATGACTATGGTGCAATTGATGAATACGAGAAAAGGTAATCTTTTCCTCAAGCAATTTATTCTAAATTTAGAATAAATTCTATTTATTATTCTAATAATTCTAATATATTCTAATAATATATTATTATTAGAATTTAGAATAAATTCTATTTATTATTCAATTTACATCTTGCCTCTATTTTATACAATTCAAGGCAGTGTATATAGTGTTCCATTGTCCTATTTTACCCATAACAGCCATCTGGTTAAGAGGGCTGGGCTAAGAAAAAATAGCTGACCCAAAGTCACCTAGCCAGGTTTCATGCCTAACCAAATTGACCCTAAATAAGTAATAAATGTTAAAATTAATTCTCTGAATAGGATCACTGCAATCATGCAGAATGATATATTCTGTTCTTCCCACCATCTTTACTACTAAGAGTTCCACTTGAATATTACTGAGAAACAGGCCCAATCAAGAGCTCAATTGCCATATAGTGATCAATTATTTTGGTAAAGAAGAGAAAGTCTGAAAGTAAATATGACTCCTTTGTTATAGAGGAGAATATCTTGTCACCCGGAATGTTATTTGCTAACCGCAGAAAAGTGGAACAAGGATGAAAAGCTTCAGGACAACTGAAAGGAATCTAAAGAAGTAGCAGCATTAAAAGGCAACACCAGTAACCAGAAGAGAGACTGCAATGAAGTGAGAGGTAAGAATGATATTGTAGCATATGGTAGCCTTCTGTAAGGTAAGAAAAGAGGGACAGAGAAAAATAGGCAACCCTTTCCTCCACATTATGAGCCTGCTGGAGCAACTGACAGCAACTTCAAGGCAGCTACATAGGCTTCTGACAGTCTCAAAGATTGATGCTGGAACAGGTGAACACACCAGGTACTAGTAGCAGACGAAGCTGCAATAGAATGGCAACTCAGCAGAACATCTTCTATTAAGACTTTCTTAGGAAGTCTAGAAATACACAAAAGAAGTATCAATGTCAAAGTCAGGAGATGACAGAATCCAAGTAGCAGCTTTGATGGAGACAACTGAAATAAGCCAAGAAATCCAAGGAGAAACAATTATAGCAGACTGCCTCCCACTTGGCCAGCTGGCTGTAGATCCTGGGTTTATCTAAGCTGATAAGGCTATTTAAATAACCAAGACCACCTGTGTCCAATAAAAACAATAATACTTAGTCAAAGCATCTACTCAGTTTATAAAACTGATATTTTGAGGGGTACAAAATCCTCCAAAGAGACAATCTTCTTACAAATAGTCTCCTTATGTCTGGATTGTTTCTCAGTTTATGGCTATTATTTCACAACACCAAACAGTGCAGTACTATTAACACAGGTAGCCTGTACAATGCTCTGGAAAATGTTCCATAGGATGTTTCCAAAACATGGAACTAACACAGTATTTGGACATTCTCAAATAGCAAATAGGCACAGAAAACAGAATTATCCTACAATATAGCATGATGAAATAAAAAAAGCAACAACAATGCCTATACGATGCTGAATGCTTTCTGGTAATTTTGAAAAAAAAAAAGGTCTCTAACATTTTTCATAACATAAATATAAATCAATGTTTAATACAAAACTAAACCTTAACTACCATAAATGAACAGATACTCAAGTATATTGTTTCCAAAATTCAATCTCTCTTCAGAATTTCAACATTCAATTTATGGTAACAATATTTTCAGTCTAAGTTCTTAAATAGAATACCTTCTGTGTCACTGTTAAACATGGATTGTAACTATGCTTAGTGCATTTTAAGTAACAATATTGGTGTCATTTAAAAGACCCTTAGCTTGAGATCATTATTTATTACACATACCAACATGATCACATAATGAAAAAGAAGATAGTAATATCTGTAATTTGGAAGAAAACAGAGCTAATCCCATCAACATACCTCTTCAGATTAAAACAGGGGAAAACAAATAATGGAATACATAATCTCCACCCTAGCAGAATATGTAGAATCGCTTGCTCTTGCATTCTATATGGCATATAGACAGATTCATAGTCTTCACCTGCCCAATAAACTTTATAGCAGCTCTATGAGAAATGGCAAGTCTCTTTAAAAGAAAGAACATTCAATATTTGTTCTATAATAAGCAGCAGTATTGACAGTTAATATAGTCTTAACCATACATGCTGTTTCACTGGACAGACTACAGATAGTATTTATTATTCTGTTGATTTCTCATCTTTCTGCTCTGCAAATAAATGGAGTTATAATATTATGAGTACCTACCATTTCAACTGCACAGGCATTTGTATAACTCACAGAAATAAATATTATGTTTGGGAATATGTGCTTTTTATAGGGAAACAGAATCACTCATGCTGGTTGTTTAATATTATATTCAACTTTTGTACTAAGTAGTGTTTTTTTTCAGTTGTGATCTCAAAAAAAGCTCTGTAACAAACTTGTTTTTCTGAACTTTTTAAAATTCTCTCTACAGATCAATGAGATTAAAAGGTGGCAGATAGCCAAATACTCCAAACATTATAGTAATTAATAGATGCATTTAATATGTATGCAGCTTTTAAATACAAGGCATCTGGTTCTAATTTCGATTCTGGCTTACAATAAAAGTGACTCCTCCACAATACTTGTATTATAAACTGTTCTCCGCCTCCCCCTCTTCCAATATTTTCCTCCTTTGTGGAAGAGGTTGTTCCTTCCTTCTTTCTGGAAGCCACCTGACCACTGCCAGGAAGAGGAATGCAAAACATTCCCAAGAGCAGTTCCTGACGTCAGCAGAGCTTTTCCCCTCCCAATGTTCAGAACTGTCTGGAAATTCCAGTCTCCAGAAGAACTAATTGAATGCGATAGCAGCTGTAGCCTGTACTGAATCATATTAATCTGCTTCATGCAAGCTGCCTCAAACAACAAGACTAATGATTTTTTTCATGGAAATAACATACACCATAAGTACAACTATTATTTTTGCAAGAATTACTGCATTTAATTTTATAATTAACTTAAGCAACTGCTCTAACAAAATTAAAAATATACCTGAAAGAGCTCTATACTTTTCATTCAAAGGCAAAAAATAAAAATATTTATAAATAAGCCAGACTTCCTCAAGCAGCTTTATGTAATCCATAGTTCTACATACTTCAAACTTCAGGATATAAATTTCTCCTTCCCTTCCACAAAAAAAAAAGTTATTCAGTAACTGTATATATGTTCTGTTATGATTTGTTCCAGACTATAATGACCAATTCTGAACTATATGGACTATAACTACCAATTCCAGACTATAACTACCAATTTTAGACTACAACTACCAATTCATACAGAAACATGTATGACCAAAGAATAGCAGCACAGAGTTAGAATTTAGTGATCATTAGTATGGTCTAAATCACAGGTACTATTAATATATTCCCAGAAAGTATCTTAAAATTGTTGGTCTTGGAATTGATCATATATCAAGGCTTAATAGGATGACTCCTTTTATTTTTAAATGTTGACTGTGAAACAAAGACGGAATATGAGTATTAAGTATGTCCACAACTAATTCTATGACTCCCAAGAAGGAATTTATTACAGTCAGTCTACAGCCTACAAGCATTTGTCCTGCAACTTTTCAAACTTATGACACTGCTAAAAAAATGGACATATAAGCCTCTGAAATTCCAGCTATCACAGTACCCCAATGGACATGTGATTGCAGTCTGGATGCTTGTGTGGCCAGCTCATGATTACTTCCTCCAAAAAAATGGGGTAGCTTGCAGGGAAGATTGCTAGTCATTTCTGGAAGTAACTCCTGCCCGTAGCACCTACCCATACCGATGCACAGCCTTTACTGGCCTCCCAAGTCTTCTGAAATTTGCAGTCTGTGCTTAGTCTGCCAAATCCCCCCTTGACTCGTGCATGCAGTTCACATTGGCCTTCCTAGGATTCCTCTTACATATATCCCCAGCAGTACCTCCACACTCCTTACCTGGGACAACTGCCACTTTCCAGTTAGCAACCCGCATGTTTTGGGATTATGACAGCAACTGGGATTGCCAAGATACCCATCACTAAGCAATGAGGTCACACATTATGTGAAATCACATATTACCATGGTGGCACAGTGGTTAGAATGTAGTACTTCTGCTGACTGCCAAGTTTGGCAGTTAAATTTCATCAGCTTCAAGGTTGACTCAGATTTCCATCCTTCCGAGATGCGTTAAAATGAGGTTCCAGATTGTTGGGGACAATATGTTGACTCTGTAAATGACTTACAGAGGCTATAAAACACTGTGAAGTGGTATATAAGTTTAAGTGCTATTGCTATTACAACTAGATTGCTTACACAGTAATCCCCATCTAAATTGCTGTTGTAACCTGACAACTATATATTCTGCTGGATGTAGAAAATTGTGTTCACTATCATATGTTCATAGACTACAGTTGATGAAGATTTGCTATATTGTACACTTTTGCCTTGCTAATAACCATAGTGGTTATAGTGGTTGATATCTGGCACAGTCAGCCAGATATTTAGAATGGATTTGGCATTTTTATCCACCTATTAAGTCCTTCCCAAGGATCTGGATGAGGCAGATGTTTTTTTAATGGTTTTTACTATTTTTGCAGAGCATACATTGTTCAAAGTACAATATTACAATAACTGATGGTAATTTGGCCAATGCTGATGGTGTTCAAGTAGTATCTCAAGTTGTTTGGGACTGAACTCAAGGCAACCATTATTATTGATAGTATATTTGCTTCTTTTTCGCCAGGGTTGTTCTATTCGCAGGTCTTCATGCTTTCTGATTTTCTCCAGTTCTTTCTCTTCTCTTCTCCTCAAGTTCTGCAGCATCTAATATCCAGAGGGGTTTTTTTGTGTCTTTCTTATTGACAGTGTTTTAGTCTGATATGCATATGGCAGATACTTGTATTTAAATTCTAAAGTCTCACAGCACTTTACTTTCTTCATTTTCTATTATTTGTCTATTTTGTGGTCCCACCAGCACTTGGTAATGGTATTTCTTGCAGATATTCCAATGCACCATTGTTGCTATTCTGTTTTTTATGTGGTCAGTATGATCTTCTTGCAAAAGCTTACGAGGTGGTCCACTATTGCTTCTTTGCAGCGGTGGGACTTGCCATCTGTTGCTATCTTCTAAATTCTGTCTTCATATGTATTTGTTCTTAAGGCTTTATCTTGAGCAGCCAAAATCAGCCCTTCTGTCTCTTACTTTCCTGCTGTCAAGGCCCCATCTGAGGAATAGGAGAAGATGGGGCCTACAGAGGAAGATGGTGCGGCCTCTCTGGCCCTGGAGGAGTGACTAGAGGAGCAGAATGAAGCAGCCTCGGGTATCTCAGGCCTGGGAAGGGTTGTCAGAGATGAAGAGAGGGTGCAGGATGACCAAGCGAGGGGAGAGGAGACGTAAAGGATAGGCAGTGGAAAAGAGGAGCAACAGAGCTCTGGAAAAAAGCAACTGCCTCCCCAACTTGATCCCTGAGCATGGAGATTGAAGAGTGGGATTAGCACAGGGCAACCTGGTGACTTGGGAGGAGGGAACCCTGCCCCTCATCATCTGGGGAATAGGATTTAAGGAAACGCTGAGGGGAGGAACGGTTGGGAACAAGTGTTGCATTCTTCCAACCACACTTGCAATTATTGACATCTTGCTATCTTGCTATGCCTTGCCTTGCTTTGCTTCAACTTATCTTTCCTTCACTAGCTTCTGTGCGAGAACTCAGCAACACCACTCTGCTCGGGGGTTTTGCTGCAGCCCCAGCTTTCTGAGTGACGAGGACAGCCCTTGATCAGATTTTCTGTACTGCTTCTGCTAAGAGGACTGTACTGCTCCTCTGGACGTATAGCAGTCAAGAACGACTGGAAGCATGTGTGCATGTTTAGGGCACTGCTCTTGAATTTGCAGTGAACCATGAGGATTTTGGGGAAAGGTTGGAGCGATAAAAGGGAATGATGCCATTGCTTCAGCTGCGTCACTTCTGTGCCCAGCCCGGTTCATCACACCTACTCTTAACCTTCACCAGATTATCTACTTTGCCTTTTTTTAAAAAATAATGTGCTGGCTATGTAATACTTTGTCTTCCCATCTCTCTTTTCTCTTCTTCATTACTTTTACTATTACCATTACAAAGCATTGTTGGGTTGGTTGTTCTTTCTTATAGGCCAGTGTGAGCAGAACCGAAGCCATGTTGGATGGCCCATTGAATTGAATAAGGAAGTGTGTCTCAAAACTCAGTAGTTCTGCTAAATAAGAAAGTGTTCGAGTTTGTGCACAAGAGAAAAAAAACAAGATAAGGCTAGAACAATGGGGAACTGTAATAAAGTGCTGCGATGTCAGAAACCGTATAACTACTTTTGCTAGATAAGGAGCTAGTATGAACCTTCGAAATACATGTATCAATTTGAAAACAGAAAGAATGTGAGCCAAGGCCTCGTAAGAGGGGTAAAAATGCTGCCTGAATTTTGCTCTGTGTTCCTTCAATGCCTGAGGGGACCCGTCTCTGCAGACACGTGAATAAAACCTTGTTTTCCTTGGATCAACGAATCTTTTGGTGGTTTTTTATCTGCTTCCACCTCACAATTTGGCGCTTAACGTGGGCCCCAACGGAATTTCGACTGGAGAAAAGGGACTGGGTAAGTGTGGCGCCACCGCCTCCCATTGTAGAGGGGCCCCTCCCTTGTCTCAGTTGGATCCCGGGGTAACTGCACTCAGCAGACGATCCTTGGAAACAAGAGAGAGAGAAGCCGGCCTGATGCTCTGGGAGTATCGTTGATCACCTGAAGTGGGGACGCCCACACTCCTTTCGTCTCCAGGAGACCAAGGGTGTATCAGGTGAGTTTGTTGCCTTTTCGGATAGAAGAAGGGATATACTGTCCTTAAACTCTGGGAATCCAGTGACTGCTGGAGGACAGTGTAAATCCCTGAGTTGGGAATCTCTGGGAGATTGTTGGCAGGCAGCGTGGAGAATGGGAAAGGGACAAAGCAAGTGTGAAACGTTCCAAGAAGAAACGGGTATTGAGATAGAAAAGACCCCGAGAAGGCTGATTCCGACTGACTCCCCATTGGGTCAACTACTACAACAATGGTCGTTGCCCCATCTGAGGACTTACACTCGGAGTCTAGAGAAAAAGAAAATGATCTACCTATGCCAAAATAGGTGGCCAAAGTATCCCCTAGTAGACCCTGAGTTTCCTTACCACTGGGATCCCCAAGGGAATACCAGCACGTACTGGATAACTCAGTTGAAAGAGTATATAGTGAAACATCGGATGAAGGAGCAAATACCCTATGTGAAGGTATGGTATCATGCTCACTTTGAAGGTCCAGTTCCACCAGAAACAGAAGTAGGACAGTTTGTCAGCAAGGTGGAGGAAAGAGAAACTGAAGACTGGATGGGGAGTCCACCGGCATCGGCTCCGGCAGTCCTGGCACCACCACCCCTGCCGGCTCCAGTTGCCCAGGCTCCACTTCCACCTGCATATCCAGGGCTCAGAAGGGAACTGGCTCAATTAAACAAGGACCTAGAGAATTTGCCTCTAGGAGGGAGGTCGGCCAATCCCGTGTCGGCTTTCCCAGTCAGAGAAGTCCCAAATGGCATGAATGCGCAGGGGAATCCAGTCACCGTTTTCGTGGCTGTCCTCATAAAATCTGCTGAGTTACAGGATCTGAAAAAGACCCTTCCGAAACTCCATGAGAATGCTCATGAAGTGGCGGAACAGTTGGAATTCTTTATGGGGCCCAATGAATACACATACCAAGAACTGATGTATATTCTTGGACACCTTTTCACCCCCGAAGAGAGGAACCTCATTAGGAGGGCAGCAATGGCTGCCTGGGATAGGAGACATGCAGGGCAACAGGGAGCAGTGGCTGCAGACACAAAGTTCCCCATAGCCGATCCAAATTGGAACATCAATGACGACGCTCATAGGGAGCACATGAGAGACATGAAACACATGATCATTGAAGGAATTAAATTGGCCATCCCTCAAGGGAAAAACTTGACCAAAGCATTTGAAATAACACAAGGAAAGGATGAGTCCCTGGGGGATTTCTGTGCTCGGGTCCGTGAAGGGTTAACCAAGTACTCCGGAGTGGAGCCAGAAACCCCTGCCTTCGAGACTCTCCTGAAGATGCAATTCGTCACCAAAGCATGGCCAGATATCCAGAAAAAGATCCAGAAGACAGAGGGATGGACTGATTTGGGCATGACAGATTTGATGAGAGCAGCCCAAGAAGTTTTTGTGAACCGAGACTCAGTTAAAACCAAACAGAAGTCTCAGATGATGGTAGCTGCTGTGCAAACGGCAGCCAAGAATGAAGTTAGGAAAAACAGGGAGACCCAGATGTCAGATCCGAGGCCAAGGTGGAGAGATGAAAGATCTCCCAGCAGGGAGTGGAGACCCCCGGTTAGGCGAGGAGGTCCAGGGGGCAATCAAGGCGGTCGATTCCAACGGCCGTCCCAGAGTAGAACTTGCTTCAGATGTGAGAAAGAGGGACATTTTGCGCGTGAATGTCCCAAAACCCCAGAGGAACGAAGCTATGCCCTATACGATTAGGGAAGTTCCGGCTCCCCAAGAGGGACCCACGGGGAGCCACTGGTAAATGTGTTAGTGGGTCCTGACCATCAGGAACGGCTGTTCCTGATCAACACCGGCGCAAGCCGGACATCTGTATGCGATCCGGTAGAGGGAGCATGCAGGTCAAAGCAGACTTTAAAGGTGGTTGGGGTGAGTGGGAAATCCCAAGAGGTCAAGATTTTGAAAGAGGTGAGATTGGAATTGAATGATGTGGTTACTAAAGCCGAAATATTATATATTCCGGATTCAGGGGTGAACTTGCTAGGAAGAGACTTGTTGGATGTTTTTGGGATAGAATTGTGGGATAGAAGGAAGTAAGTTCGCATGTGTATGCTAACAACGGAAGATGAGGAGAAGATATCATCAGATGTGTGGGCAGGAGGTGAAGGGGTTAGTAGGATGGCAATACAGCCCATTCAGATCAAGATACAACCAGGGATAACTAAACTGTGGACTCCATAATATTCTCTGAGTAAGAGAGGTAGGGAAGGGTAGAAACCAGTGATTGACAGATTATTGAAACAGGGACTGTTGGAACCTACAATGTCACCGTTCAATTCACCGGTTTTAGCAGTACTAAAAAAGGATGGGAAGTATAGATTAGTTAATGATTTGAGGAGGATCAATGAGATAGTGGTTCCTAGATTCCCAGTGGTTCCTGATCCCTATACCATCTTGGGGCGGATCCCCCCCAAAGACAAATGGTTTACTGTGATAGATCTGAAGGATGCCTTTTGGGCGTGTCCTTTGGAGGAGAGGAGTAGAGACTTGTTTGCCTTTGAATGGAATGATCCTGAGAGTGGAAGGAAACAGCAGTTGAGATGGACAGTACTTCCTCAGGGATATACCGAGAGCCCTTTGTTGTTTGGACAGGCGTTGGAAGAAAAATTGGTGTCGTTTGAGAGAGAGAAAGTACGTGGATGACTTGTTGTTAACTGGGGAGAAAGAGAAGGAAAGGAGAGCGGCTTCTGTGAGTCTGTTGAATTGGCTGAAGGAGCAGGGGCTGAAAGTCTCAAAAGAGAAGCTTCAGTTTGTTGAAAAAAAGGTGAAATATTTGGGACATTACATTCAGCAGGGGGTTAGGTCCTTGGACCCTGAAAGGGTGAAGGGGATCATGAGCTTGGCTCCTCCCAGGAACAAGAAAGAGGGTATATCAAGGCGGATGGGAAGCAAATAGAGCAAGTGCTGTTAGTAGAGCAAGCCTTAGAGGCATTGCAACTCCCCAGCCAAGTATCAATTGTCCATGTGAGCGCACATCAGAAGGGAAACACACCGGAGGTTGTGGGAAACCGACGGGCAGACAAATGGGCGAAGGAAGCTGCAGGGGAAATAGAGTTGGTAATGGTATCTATACCAATACTGGAAAAGGAGGACGAGAGGGAGGAATGGTAGCCGAAGAAAAAGGAAAAGTTGGAGTTGGAGAAAGAGGGATGTGTCAAAACCCCAGAGGGATGGAAGACGTCGGAGGGAGTCAAGGTGGTGTCACCCATTGTTATGAGGGGAACATGGGAGAAAGTTCATGAAGGAGGACATTGGGGAACGGAGGCCTTGGTCATGTCCGTTAAACCTCACTATTGGAGTCTGAGGATGTGGACAGTAGCTCAGAGCATCTGCTGGAAATGTTTGATTTGTTTGAAAGTAAATAAGAAAGCGGCACGCAAGAAAGAGATGGGAGGGCGACCCTTAGTGGGTTGGCCTTTTCAGAGAGCACAAATTGATTTCACTGAGTTGCCAGAAAAGGGGGGTTGGAAATACCTGCTTGTGATCAAAGATCAACTAACGGGGTGGGTAGACGCTTATCCCACTAGAAGAGCCACAGCTCCCACAGTAACCAAGATCTTACTAGAACAGATTATCCCACGATATGGAATGATGGAAGCAATAGATTCAGACAGAGGAACTCATTTCACCCAAAAGGTTCTGCAAAGGGTAATGGAGGTGGTGGGGGTGAAATGGGAATTACACACGCCATGGCATCCTGAATCCAGTGGAAAAATTGAAAAAGCAAACGCAGAACTGAAGAAACACTTGACCAAACTACAACTTGAAAATGGCTTGCCATGGACAAAGAATCTTCCCTTAGCTCTGCTCAGGATCAGAACTTGTCCAAGGAAAGACACAGGGGTTTCTCCTTTTGAAATGCTGATGGGGAGACCCTATTTGGCCAAACTAGGCAATCCCATTCCAGAGTTCAGGGACTTGTTCCTCCGGAAATATTTGCTGGCACTGTCTCGGTCTTTGCTTTCTCTTCACAAACAGGGACTGTTGGTGCAACGACCACCTTTGGCTGGTAGCCAACACCCACACGAGTCTGGAGACTGGGTCCTGATAAAGACTTGGAGGAGTGAAAAACTGCAACCTAGCTGGGAAGGTCCGTACCAGGTGCTACTGACGACTGAATCTGCAGTCTGTACTCGGGAAGGAGGCTGGACGCATTACAGCAGAGTCAAGAAAGCACCGGAACCAGAAAAATCTTGGAAGGCAATCCCAGTTGGACAGTCAGCCGTTAAAGTAACCTTGAAGAAATAGCCAGCAGAAACCACCATGGAGATGTTGGCTGAACTCTGGAAAGGACTATTTGTTGCAACTATATTTACATTAATACATCAAAGAAGTTCACAATATGTTGGACCTGCAAGTGACTTGGGAACGGACTTGTGGGATGACAATGTGTTCATAAAGGATCTCAAGAAGTTCTCATATTCCTTGAACATCACCAAGTGCTGGTTATGCATGCACCTGCCAGGAAGAACAGGTGAAGGATTAATCCTACACGCAATTCCACTTGATCAGAACAGACTAAGACCACAGGGGCACGGGACAGAAAAATATGGTGTAGAACGAAATATAACAGGAAGGATTTTTGTTCATTTAAGGGAAACGGCGTATGTGTGTTTTAGGAGAAATGAAACTAGAGGGCTCCATTTAGGAGATTGGGAAAAATGTAATAAGACTTTTGATATGCCATCATCCTGTAGTAACCATAGCTATACCAAGAGTTATCATAAATTAGATTATTTTAATCAAGATCAGTATCAGATGTGTATGCATTTTGAAGATATGATCAATTGGACCCGAACATCACAACAGACCTATGCTATGGAAAACTTTAGGTGGGTATTGTGTGGGAAATATGCATACAGGGAGATTGCACCTTACTGGAGTGGCACATGTACACTCGGGTATGTGATACCGGTGATATATAAACTTGACGGCCTTCCCCAAGGCCGGATACGTAATAAAAGAGACCCAGAATCTGGCCTTACCCAGAGACTCTGGACCCAAATCTCCTGTGGTATAATAACACCATTGGGAGTAGCCATGAACTACCGAGATATACATATTCTAAATAACTTCACGGTAACAATGTTCAATGATACAATAAAGAATATTAAAATGATTAACACCGAGCTTTCTGAAGTAAGACAGGTTGCTCTACAAAATAGGTATGCTTTAGACATTGTGTTAGCTACAAAAGGGTGTGTGTGTGCTCTGATTCATTCAGATTGCTGTGTATACATCCATGATTTCCAACCCAATATTACAAAGACAGTAAAAGTTATGGAAGAACGTATTCGCTCTAATCCATTATCACAAAGTGTTGACTCCTCATTGCCAGACCTGTGGGAAGCACTATGGTCTTGGCTTCCCAGTTCCACTTGGTTTAGATCTACCATAATGGGAATTATATTGATTATTATATGCTGTGTATTGTTGTGTTGTTGTGTTCAGTGTCTCCCTGGTGCAATAACGTGTGGGAAGCTAGGGAAATCCTTGGGTTCAAGATTTGAGAAGAAGCAGGAAGCAGAACCTCTAATGATGTATCAGAGAGAAATCACTCTGAAAGAAGCAGAGGATCTGTTCTTTGAGTTTGAGACAAGAGTGGAAAAAGAAAAAAGGGGGGATTTGTGAGCAGAACCGAAGCCATGTTGGATGGCCCATTGAATTGAATAAGGAAGTGTGTCTCAAAACTCAGTAGTTCTGCTAAATAAGAAAGTGTTCGAGTTTGTGCACAAGAGAAAAAAAAAACAAGATAAGGCGAGAACAATGGGGAGCTGTAATAAAGTGCTGCGATGTCAGAAACCGTATAACTACTTTTGCTAGATAAGGAGCTAGTATGAACCTTCGAAATACATGTATCAATTTGAAAACAGAAAGAATGTGAGCCAAGGCCTCGTAAGAGGGGATAAAAATGCTGCCTGAATTTTGCTCTGTGTTCCTTCAATGCCTGAGGGGACCCGTCTCTGCAGACACGTGAATAAAACCTTGTTTTCCTTGGATCAACGAATCTTTTGGTGGTTTTTTATCTGCTTCCACCTCACACCAGCGTGGTCTCTCCAGTGCTCAGTAAACCTTCATGCTATATTAACTTTAGTGCTGCTCTTTCTTATCTTTCAGATACTTTTCCATGCTTTTTTTCTTCTTTAACCATTTGATATACTTGCAATATTCCATGCATGGAAGAAGGAGGTGATCAGCATCATTATTATTCTGGTCTTCCTATCCAGGGTTTTTAGTTTTGCTTCAGTCCAGTCCATTATTCCAGCTGTATACCTAATGTAGTGGTGGGATTCAAAGAGGTTTTCCACTGGTTCAGTGGGAGTGGCTGGGTAAGTGCACTTTGCACACGTGCACACACATGCGCAGAGGCTTTTCTCCTTACCTCCTGTACTTACCCTGGATCTTCAATAGCTGACACATGGCAATCTGCTGTGATGCACAAAGCAGCTGCATTTTAAAAGCAGGAAATAAAGGTAAGTATGGAAGCCTGGGCAGGCAGGCGGACCCAACAGCAGATCATCTGACAGAACTGGTTCTGTCTCAGCTGATCTTCAGAACTACCGGCTTGGCAGAACCAGTAGCATCCAACCTTTGATCTAACAATGGAATTATACTGGTGTTAATTGCCTTGATGGTATTTTTTTCATTGAGTTTGTTGAGTTTTTCATTCTTATGATTCATTTACTTCTAACCTTCTTTAATTCAGTGTGCTTAATGCTATCAGTTTGAAGGATACCCAGGTATTTGTAATGATTGTCTTCATCCAGACACTTGATGTTATCTTCCCAGAGCATCTTGATTCCTTCAGTTTTCATTATTTTTCCTATATGGATGGTAAGGGTAGCCCATTTGGGTCACCCAAACTCCATTGCAATATTTTGGCTGAGTATACGGACAGTGTTCAGCAAGAATTCTATTTCAGATGGTGTTTTTCCATACAGCTTCAGATTTTATGTGGAAAGGAGGTGTGAAAACCAGGCAGATATTTTTGATGTTTAATAACATCAAACATCAGTATTGTTTTAACAAAACTTTCAGTATTGTTAATAGAGGAATCAGAACAATAACAAACAGTAGTAGTGAGATTTGTCTCTTAATATTAATTTGTTCCAATCTATCACCATTGACTGGCAATTGTGTCTTTCATTCTGCCACTGATTTTTGCATAAAGCTTCTAATATTTCTGATTCCTGCTTAGGCACTAGATTATCCAGTCATGTAATACAGAATCAAATGCCTCCTTGTAATGAATCCTAGTTATATTCAAGTTGGTCTTTCTTTCTATGTTTTTTCAAAATCACCTTGTCAATTAGGATCTGAGATCTTTTGTTCCTCAGCTACTTGGGCAGTTTCCTTTCTGCTCAGGTGGAAAGAGTTTGTTTTCAATGTTGGACTGCATCAACTACCACACCTTTTAGAAATTTGAAAATTGTTGGTAAGCAGGTAATTGGCCTGTACTTGTCTGGTGCTGCCCTTTTTGTTGGATCTTTCATTCAGGTTGGTCTTGCCAGATGTTAACCAATGTTTAATTTCACCTCCTTCCAGTATGTTATTAAATTGCTTGACAATGAATGGATACAGACCAATCAGATATTTCAATGAAACACCATGCAGTTATCTTCACCTAGTCTTGAACTATTCATGATCTTCTTGCCCTTTTCTCCATCATTTCTGCTGTTAAATTCTTTCATTGCAGGTTTTTTTACTCTTTTTTTTGAAAGTTTTTTTTATTGATTTTCAATAAGTAAACACACAAACAAAACACAAAACAAAAAACATAAAACTTCTTTTTGGAAAGCAGCTTCCCGGGTTACATCTTTTTGTATAGACATAAATTCGAATTCATGCTCATTTTTTATCCCATTTCATATCTTATTTACCATTCAACATTTTCTATATAGCTTCTCCCCTCTTTTCACTCTCTTAATTCTATTTTATTTATTTCATCTCAATTTAAATCATTATGCATATATCTTTTGTCTGTTCTATTTCAATTTTCTATTATCTTTTCTCATTAACACAAAATTTCTCCTGTAATCACTGATTGAAGTATGATGCCTTTAACACTTAAAATATTATACACTTTTCATTCTGATTCTGCTTAGTACATTCTAAAGCTACATACTATGTTATAAAATTTTAAAAAAGTAATAAGTTTATAATACAATTAAAACAATAATCCACAGCAAATTAAGCTCTATTATTAAATCCAGTTTTCTAACATTATTTCAAATATAAATACAACAGTACAATCTTATGTACTTTTGCAGAATCTCTTTTTTAATCATATTTTTAGTATCTCTGAATAAATCTTGTTTCTTTACAAAGGTTTTAAACCTTTGTAACTTCTCTTCCCTTTTTCCCTTCCTTTCTTCTCCAATCCTGCCTTTTTACCCCCTTGTCTCTTAATCTCCACCTTCTTCTGTATTCCTCTCCATTCGACATTTTCTATATAGCTTCTCCCCTCTTTTCACTCTCTTAATTCTATTTTATTTGTTTCATCTCAATTTAAATCATTATGCATATATCTCTTGTCTGTTCTATTTCAATTTTCTATTATCTTTTCTCATTAACACAAAATTTATCCTCTAATCACTGATTGAAGTATGACGCCTTTAAATCTTTCCCCTAAATTTAACGCTTACAATAATATATACTTTTCATTCTGATTCTGCTTAGTACATTCTGAAGCTACATACTATATTATAAAATAAGAAAGAATAATAAGTTTATGATATAATTAAAACAATAATCCATAGCAAATTAAGCTCTGTTATTAAATCCAGTTTTCTAACATTATTTACATCTTGTTTTAAACCTTTGTAACTTCTCTTCCCTTTCTCCTTTACTTTCTTCTCCAATCCTGCCTTTTTATCCCCTTGTCTCTTAATCTCCACCTTCTTAATCTCTACCTTCTTCTGTATTCCTTTTTCCTGTTGCTTTCTGACATTGTATAGATTTTTCACCTTATTTTTCCCTTTTTTGGTTGTTTTTTTAAGTCTTAAATTCTCCATTCTCCTTCCCCTCTTTCCCTTTTCTTTTCCAGCTAAAGTTGTTTGTTCATTAAAGATGGCTTCTTCTTCATCCCAGTCTTCTTGTTCTTGTAGTTTCTGGTAGGTAGAAATCGCCATTTCTAAAAAATGGAAAACAGATCCAGAAGAGCCCTTCCCTTCTTGTTCCTCTTCTTTTAGCTTTTTAAATTCAATTTTCAGTTCATCAACAAGTAGTGCTATTGTAAAAAGGGTTTTTTATACAACCCAAATGTTTTTAGTCTTTCAAATAATGATTTCCAAAAGTCCCAAAGTCACCAAGCAATCCAAATATACACAAACTGTTTCATTTAGCACTTTCTTCTTTTTATACTTTCTCTTCCTGGAGTTATAGTTCAGTTACAAAACTGCAATTAAAATATACCTTTTAGAAGTTTTGTTACAATTTAGCTCTGTTCTTATAAATTCCAAGCAGCCTCCTCCAACAAAATCTTAATATTTATTCTTTTCCTCTCCCTTCTCACTTATAGCAAAAAAAGAGTTCTCTTTCCACCCCATCCCGATGCTCAGAAATCTTTATTGTCCCCTTGGCTTTAGTTTTCAAGATTACCTGCTGATGCCAAAATGGTTTTTTCCAATTTCTCCATTCATTTGCTATGTATTTCTCCATTCATTTCTCCATTCATTTGTAAGGAAGGAGAGTGAGAAAAAACAAACTTTCCCTTTTAACTTTCATTCGCCACTTTTTCTGTCTTCATCGGGAACAATGTATCTTTAATGAAGCTTAAATTCCAGGGTATTTAAATGTTACTTATTATCCCGGAAAACTTTCACTTTCTCAGCTTCCTCCTGCACATTCTTATCCGGATGAAAGCTTCTTTGTGGCGGCCATTGCTGACCGTTGCTCCACCACTTTCAGAAAAGGGAATTAAATCAGCTGAGGAGGGGGTTGCGATTCCCCCAGACTCCTGCTGAATCTCCCCTATCTTCAGTTACCTCTACGGGGTAACTATAGCCCTCACATCCAGCTGGATCGAGGGCACTCCAGCGGCGAGTGCAGCAGAAACCATGCACAATTGCGGATTCCTGCCACCGCCAAAATCTTGCAAACTGGGAGAAATGCAGGTTTTTTTACTCTTGTCCACATCCTTTATCCAAGCTACATTTTTTATTTATTTCTCTGGGTTACCCTGTAGCCATGCCCAAAACTGCAGTGTCTTTTCTTTATCATATTGTAACCAATATAGTGTCTCCATTGATGGACTGGTACAAACATCTCTGATTCAACTGAAATTGGAGATTCTATCCATAGTTGTGCAATTCTGCTGATCTTTTTCACTAGATATGTTACTTGTTGCTTTGTTATTTCCTCTGATTCCTTAATCTCCCATATTTTTGGTGATACTTCTTGATCAGCTATTTTTTTGGCTTTCTTGTTCTTCACCTTTTCTTTTGTTCTAGCTTGTTTTCATCTGAGCTTAGCAGACTGATCTTCCATGTTGTGGTACACTGTTTCTTTTTTCTCACTTTTTATCTCCAGGGTATTCATTTATAACTGCAGCCATGATGTACCTTGATTGGTTGTGTCTTGCAGTAAGCTACTGCTTATATTTGATATTATAGTACTGACATCTTTTAATGCTTGTGCTAGCTGTTTCATTGGAACAAGATTAAATGTGGGCAACCTTATTCTGTTGCTTTTCTATACTTTTAGATGCTAAATTATTCTTTGTTTCAGTTCTTGGTGAGGTTTTTTAATTGTAAGGCTTTGTTCCTTCTGAGAAGGTTGAGGAGAGCAGTCCCAGTTTGAGAATGAAAATAATTCAACAGCTATGCCAGCTTCCTTTATTGTAAACTCCCCTGGTTTGCCTCTATAGTCTAAGTTACTTCTGACAATGCTTTGATTTTTCTGTCCTTTGCAGTTCTTCCAAGTATGCTTCCAATATAATACAAAATATTTTATTTTGTATTATAAATCAGTGTTGATCCGCTAGTATCCATTCTGTAATTTCTGATTCTGGATATTATCCATTCCAGAACTGATGCTTTCTAGTTGAATATTCTCTTTTCATTGGACTTGATTGGTAATAATAGATTATTATTATTTTCTTTCAATCTTTGTGTATTTCTGACAGATAAACAACTTTTCTGCACCTGCTTGGCCTGGTTGTGCTCAGCCAACAGTTCTGAGTTCTCTAGTCCATTTGTCACAGATGTCTAGGAACTCCAACACCTAGTGTGGAATGCTGTTGTTGACCTGGGCAATGACTGATCTGGTATGAGTTTCTGTAAATTACATCTCATCATACTGTTTCTGGGAGAGACATTCCTTATCTTGCTCCTCTGATGAGATTGTCTAGGATGGTTGAACTTCTGGCATGACTTTCATCTTCCTCAGAAAACACAAGCCCCATGAGCACATCAAGGTAGTGCCTTCCTGGAGCAGTATCATATAACAGCTATAGGCCATTATTATTTTTAATTATTATAGCTTGTTGCACAGTCAAACAAAATTTTAAATGTGATTTGGCTTATTTATCAATCTATGAGTACTTTTAAGGACCTGGTGTAGGCAGATACTTGTTTGACAGTATTAAAGGTACCATAGCATTATCATTATTATGTATGTAGATAATCTACAGTTACTCATAATCTAAAACTGGTGGAAACTTGTTACTTTGCACCTTTTATGTATATATTGAGCTTATTTGCACGTACAAGTCAACCAACTCTAATGAAAAAAGCCAATAAAAATAGATAAAAAAATAAACCAAACAAACATCTCAAGACTAATATAATCCCTTAAACAATAAAAGTCAAAAGGGTAGGAACCCTAAACAAACATTCAGCCTGGAACTGAAGTCAGGGTTTGAGAGATTTCTGGAACTCTAGGAAAGAGAATGCAATCTTTTAACACTTTCCCTTAAATGGGTAAGGGGGGGGGATATTGTTGAAGAGTTTTGGGGCTGTGACAGAGAAGGCACACTTTCTTAAGGGAAATGAAAACAGACCATGTTTAATGCAAGCATCTAGAATGCATCCACTCTGCTGAAACATGCTGGGCAGGCAGAAATGGCTAGAGGCCACTCAGATATCCAGATGCTATGCCATACATATATATGCTCCACAGCCTGCTGAAGAAATATTCATAATCTCTATCACATATTTTCACATGCACATATACATTAAGGATGTAAGTTGGAAATCTGTGTATCTCCCAGCATTATCCACATGCTGAAGGCCCATATTTGCCTCCAGATGGTTTCTTTTGGGAAATGCTACCAATTCATGTGTATATGCATGAGTGGAGAGATAAATGATGAGGCAGGTGCCAATTTCTGGCTCTGCTAAGTTCAATAATTGTTGTCCTCAACTTACAACCATAATTGAGCCCAAAATTTATGTGGCTAGTTGAGACAGTTGTTGAATTTTGCCCCATGTTATGACCTTTCTTTCCATACTTATTAAGTGAATCACTGCAGTCGATAAGTTACTAACATAGGATGTTAAGTGAATCTGGTTTCCCCATTGACTTTGTTTGCCAGAAGATCACAAATGTCAGAAGGTGATCATGTGACCAAAAGGTGGTCATACTTACCACATGGTCATAAATATGAACCAGATGCTTAGCGTCCGAATTTTGATCACATGACCATGGGGTTGCTGCAACTGTTTAAGAAAAACAGTCATAAATCCCTTTTGTTAGTGTCATTGTAACTTCAGTCACTAAACAACTGGTTGCAAGACAAGGACTACTTGTACTATCTTTTCCTTGAACAACCAATAGTCTTAAATAAACCAAAAGGAGTTCCCTTATATCAACTGACTACATTATTCCTTACTCTGATTTAGAATAATCTTTAAACTATTTATCTGTTGTATATGTAGAGTTTTATATTATAAAATACTCATTCTTATAATAAGCTACACATGTAAGGGTTATTGTGCATTTTAGTTATTTTGAATTCCAAAGAAACAAACACCATTAACCTTTCATTTTTTGGTTTCCCAGAAAAAAATAATTAATAACAGATTTAACTTTTTAAAAAAATCTGTTTATTCCATGCCACGCTTTTTTTCTTAATATGTATGGGTGATTTGGGATTACAAAAGGAAAACACATCCTTCATTTTAGGTTATTTTAAAAGCATTGATTATTTTATTGTTCCTCTGATTCTGTTTTTAACAACAGTTCAGTGATTGGGGGGGGAAAAACAATTTTTACTAGCCAAAAGAGCCAGCTAGCTTGCAGGAAGGAAGAATTGAAAGGAATGCATAGTTAGGCTAAACTATTTATCATAGCAAAATTTTCTATGAATATCTTAAAGGAAAGAAAATTGTTCAAATATCCCTCAAAAATCCCATGCCCTTTCTAAGCCCCATTTCCAGAGATTTGTGGTCATGCAGTCATATCCAACATTCCCTGGTCCAAATTAGGTAAGAAATTTGATTCCTTTTAAATCACTAATGGAAGCTTCTGGAATGCAACTGCAAACTCAGATTCTTTGAAACGAATATATTTAAATTAAGAAAACATAATTTATCAACATGGATCATCCCAACTTTAACTTCAGAAACAAAAAGACATATTTCAGAGACTACCAAAGAAATATTTGAAAGTCTAAAATGGAACAAAAAAGGGCATAGAAATAAATTCCACATAAAACATGGTATTTTGGTAATATCTTGGTTTCTTATATACTGCTTTACCTTAAATTATTATTACCTTTATTGTCAGAGTACATATGTACAATGAGATTGGCTGAGCCAAAAAATGTACAATGAGATTGGCTGAACCAAAATGTTTAGATACTGAAAGAAATGTTAGGCTTAAGAGCAATCACAGCTTTAAACATACAGGTTCGAGCCAAACTCAACTCTTAGTTCATTGACATGCAGTTCATGACTGCAGCAGTTTGCCATGGAAGTCTTCCAAAGTATTTTATTGACTTCCCACTCTAGTCTACATTCTTTCTATTTCCTTATATTCTCCCATCCACATACTAGCCACTACAGACCCATCCTTTTTCATTTCTTAGCTCAGTCAAGTGATGCCAGGATTTCAATCCTTTCGAAAACCTAACAAATATCAGGGCATCTGCTTCTTTTTCACTTACCAAACTGAAATTTCATCCTTACTTCTAACTTTCTGTGGCATGAAAACTCTTTGTTAATCATTTTCATGGGATACTTCTTAAACATATCACCTATATCTCATTTCTAGCCTGCTACAATGGCAGTCTGAAATCATCTTTTGCTTTTCTCCATTAAACTGATGTTTTCCCCTTTCTTTCAACATTAGTTTCACCATACAAATAACCAGTGACAACTTGATGATGAACCTGGAAAAAATACAATCATGCCAACTTCTACTGATCACT
Source organism: Laticauda colubrina (assembly GCA_015471245.1). Classification (NCBI taxonomy): domain Eukaryota; kingdom Metazoa; phylum Chordata; class Lepidosauria; order Squamata; family Elapidae; genus Laticauda; species Laticauda colubrina. The sequence goes on from BLBF01000002.1 coordinate 51,243,910, forward strand.
TAATTCTGCAGATACCCTCTTCCCCAATATTAGGCTCTCTAAGCATTTTGAGTTGGGCTAAGAGAAAGTCCAGACACCTGGGGATTTTGTTTTGAGTTATTTTACCATGCAAAAGTCATATCTCCATGACAATGATGGCAAAAAATAAAGATGATAAGCATGTGAAAGAAGCAGGGTTAAGCAAGGATTGGCTGTTAATCTAAATGCCAACCTCATCCCAACTGACTGATAAGTTTTTTGTGCTTTATGTTGAAACAAAAGCTTTTGTCTCTACTGATAAAGCAATAGTTTGAGGGGGTGGGAGGAGCAATGTTTTGGTGAACCACAGGATGAGCACAAGATGAAATTAGCTGAAACAAGATGAAACATTGATCAGACAAAGTGATTTTTTAACACAACACAAAGTTTGGAATGTGTAACTAAGAGATGTGATGCTAACTACCAGCTTGGCTACCAGCAGGCCTAGACCAATTTATGGAAAACACAGGGATAAATAACTATTATTTGATGGCAGAGTGACTGCCCTGAAAGGCACCTCCTGGGAAATGTGCTGTTACAATTCCGAATACAATTCAGATTAAAAAAAAGTCTTGACCCAGCCCATATGGGTGATATGGTCCAGCCCCTGTAGTCCTTCCCTAATACCTACAAAAATGCACAGCTGCCAATATCTAAAAAGGTTGATTACAGTGGGCCATGCAGAGTTCCCAACAGAATTGCATATCTACCTTCATTGCAACACTTAATTTATCCTCCAACACTTAACATTTCTTTTCCTTGTTTACTCAACGTCTACTGAAGACAGACAACTACAGTGCCTATTACCTGGTTATGATTTTTCTTTCCATATGTTGTTTAGTACAAAGTTAACATTTCAGATTAATAAATATTCAAACCTAAATTTTATGTGCAATAGCTACTAAAGCCCCTGTCACACTGCAGCAAAGGATGGAAAGAGGATGTAAAACGGAGAAAAACACTTACCATCTGTTGGTTAACGCGATGCTTCCGTTCTGTACTCACTGCCTCCGTTTTGCTTCCTCTCTATCCGTCCAGCATCCGTCTATTGACATTTCATCCGCTCAAAAGGTTTTGAGCTGCTCAAAACTTTTGAGCGGAAATGTATCAAACGCGTCCATTCTGCATCCACTAGGCATACGGGGGACATCCGTTCTGCATCCGTTGTCATCCGTTACGCATCCGCTATATCCTCTAGGCATCCGCTGTGCATCCGCGCAACTCGAATCCGCTCCAGCAGTAAACAGACGCAGGGAGGAAGCGGAACGGACGTGGAACGGATGTGCAGCGTTAGTAGCACGGACGGAGAAAGGATGAAAGCAGATGCAGCATGCAAAGAAAGCATTTAAAACGGAAAAAACGTTTGCAGAGGGACCTATCTTGGATATTAAGGATGTCTAGAGGATGCCTAGAGGATGCAAAAGGATGCTTCCGTTCCGAATCCGCTCTCCATCCGCTCTGCGTCCTCCCCCCATCCGTTCCTTTCCGTGTTATCCGCTCTGTTTATGCAAATTTTTGCCCCTTTTGAGAGCGGATAACAACGGATGGAACATTTTTCTCGTCCGCTATGTCCTTTTTACAAACGTTTTGCATCCGTTGGGCAGTGTGACAGGGCCTTAAGCAGATAAAATATTTTATCAATATAAACTTTTCAACATTTATTAAAAATAATCTGGAGACATTTCTACATTAGAAACTAAACTAATATTAGATTATCTCTTCCAAAGAATGCTAACAAAGAAATAAATTCAACCATTTTATTGAAATAAGCAACCATTTTCTTTGCAGATTTCTTTAATCTAATTTGTTTGGTAAGTGGACATTTTTAAACCTAAAATAAAAGCAGATGTGTACTTCTAAGACTAGAGTATAATAGGATTCTGATGTTAAATTTGTTGCTGTAATTTATTGTATTTTCAAACAAATTGAAAACCTTTGTATTATTACATGTTCTAGTGCTAATATCCCTTGCCTACTCAAAAGCTAAAGACAGAAATTGTTGGAACCAGTTTAGCAAACTTTGCTACCTTCAGTGCTTATTTTGTTTCCATTTATTTGATAAATTTGTTTTATTTCTAGGCTTGTAGGAAATGCTTTTATCTAGATATGTTTTACACATTCTCCAGATAATTCTTTATTCCTATGAACAAGCAATTGTTTTTGAATATACATAGAAATAATTGTTTTTAATTACTATAGAAAGATGACAAGTAAAATAAACACAGTGATCAGTTGGGACAGTGTTTTTGTATTTGTGCACAAGCATTTCCACTGACTGTTAATGGAGATTGATTAGTATAATGATGGTAGCAAAGGCAACAAATAAAATCATTCCATCATCATATCATTCCACTTGAATAACTGAGCTACTGAAAAGGTTAGAATTATCCAAATATCTTCATGCAAATATTTTATTATAGACAGTAAATTGATTGAAGATCAACTTGACTGAAGTTGTGTATAAATTTATTATTATTTATTATTTTCCATGTATGTATATATGTATATATGAATAAATGAATGAATGAATTTTACTGGGGTTTTAGTTCATAAACTTGGGACTTCCTATAGGTATATATTATCCCAAATATAAAAGGCCAAATGTAAGTCAAATTCCACTGTGATCTTTTCTGTGTCTTACATAAGATGTACAAAGGCCAGGCCCCATAACCAACCATACAGTTCTGGTTCCTTGCATCTGACTATTTCCCCAATAATGTTCTCACCTAATCAAAGAATCTTAAATCTGTTGTATTTATTAAAATGTATATAGCAACCCATCTATATCAAGTTCTGGGCAGCTCCAAGTCAGCAATTTAACTTCATATTTATAGGTCACAAATATATGACTTTTTTACTGCTGTATGCAATTTCATTAATATATGTTGTTGCATCTTAGGAGAATATTTCATTTAACATAGATTTTGAGCTGAATTAAACACATTAGCATATTATTAGTAGCAAATGCAATCAGCTAATTCCTTATTTCCTCCCCAAATTTACTGATAATTTAAAACAAATGCACCAAACTAGTCTCTGAGGGATTCTTCTAGTTTGTTCCAAAATATATTGCCTTTAATAAAAATGTCATGTTATTTTCTCTGTAGTTAGCATCTACTCGAAACTCATTTTTCTCCAGAACTGTTTTCCTTTATTATTACATTCATTGTGAATAAAAACCTTGACTTTTTAAATGAAGAATTATTACAAATAGAAGATAAATTATTCATACATGTGGTAAATTGAAAGCCAATAATTATTTATACATTTACCCTTGGCCAAATTAATTCAAAGTGTTTATTATTTTATATTTTAATAAGGCTAGATTTTAGTTCTACTACATTATTAAATGTGGGGTTTGGCCAGTCTAGAGAACAGAAGAACTAGGGGTGACATGATATCAGTATTCCAGTATTTGAGGGACTACCAGAAAGAAGAGGGGGGTGAACTTAGTTTCCAAAGCACCAGAAGGCAACACAAGAAACAATGGATGGAAATAAGGAGAGAAGCAACTTGGAATTAAGGAGAAACTTGCTAAAATAGGGCAATTAACCAGTGGAACAGCTTGCCTTCAGAAGTTGTAAGTGACTCAATATTAAAGGTTTCTAAGGAACATCTACTTATAACTGGACAACCACTTATCTGAAATGGTACAGGGTCTCCTGCTTGATCAGGGGGCTGGACTAGAAGACCTCCAAGATCCTTTCCAGCTCTATTCTGATTGATTGATTGAATCTATACTGAAAGGGGTCCGAAGCATAAATCATATACTATATGTGACATGAACATTTAAACCATTATGGTAAAAAAAAGCTTTAAAAAGTTAGGAAATGGCTTTGTTATAAAGCTATATAAAAAATTCTGAATCTGCAAACTTCTAAAGATTTGATTATCAAGCATATACTACAACAAATATGAAATAATTTGATAAAAGACTAATTTGTTATTGCTCCCAATTCAAGTAGAGGAAAAACAACTGCTTTAAATAAGACATTTGGATATCAAATCTTATTTTCAATGATGATATTAGGCAGAAGCTAAGCAAGCTGTTCCATTTTTCCCATGTAAAATAGTTTATTATCTCCAGTTCTTTGAAGGGGTAATCATCTACAGATTGTCCAATTGCATCTTTTTTCCAGGAGTGCTTCTGCCGTAACTGACTTTGAATTTTGTTGAATTTTATTGTAGGGTGGCTCAGTGTCTTTCCCTTATCAGAGCTTTTTACTTTTTCTGTTTCTACAAAATCTTCAAAGTAGGAATGTAAAAAGGACTTACTTTCTTTTTGATGGTAGGGATTTGGAAGTTTATTTTTTATCCATACTGTCTGCTTAAATATTTATAACTTTTCAAAATGCATAGATGATATCAAAGGGCTCTATTAAAAACAATGGTAACAGAATTTCTTTGATTTCTTTTGTTTGGAACTTCCCCCTCCCTTTTATTAGGGAAAACAAGATACTGTTCATCTCATACCAGAGTAAAATGAGATGAAGATTAAATGTCTTCAGCATATAGCATTAAACCTGCATGATGATCAGCAAAAACACTGTAATGGTGAAGCTCTTTTCCTGCTAGAATCTCTTTAAATATGTTAGTGGTTGAATCATTCATGTATCTTAGCATTTAATAAAATGCAGGAACATAAGAAATAGACAACAAAGGCAACTATATTATTACTAGAATAAAAAATAAATAAACTTAACTTAAATTTGGGTCTCCTCTAAAAAAGAGCTACTGCGAAAGGAGCACTTTTTATTTATTTTATATGCCACCTTTATTTTTTTTTTTGCAAATAACTCAACATAGTGAACATATCCAACACATATTCCCTTCCTATTTTTCTCACAACAATCCTGTGAGGTGAGTTGGGCTGAGAGAGAATGATTGGCCCAAGGTCACTCGGTTGGTTTTCAGCAGAACTTGAACTCACAGTCTCTTGCTTTCTAGTCTGATGCCTTAATCACTAGACCAAACTGGCTATGGTATGGTTGGTTGAGGGTATGACTGGTTGAAAATGTTTTATGTACTTACCAAGGAGGATGAATATATATGACATCCTGTGGTACTGCCTTCAAATGAGCTGTTGTTTCTTTTGCAAAAAGAACTTTAACTCTTGGCTGAATTTCAACAATTTCTTTTATGATAGAACCATCAGCACAAATTTGTCCCAGTTGATGACAGTTAGCTATGCAAAGAGTGCATTCTTCATGCATTTCTAAGATCTTCACAATTAATACACCAGGTTTGCCACCTAGAAGTTAAGCAATAAAACACAATTAAGAAATAATGGAAACATATGAAAAGAAAATTTTCTAAAACTTCTCAGTTACAAATAAGAAATCAGAAATGAATTTGTATGGACCTATTTTAATTGCACAGAACTTCAGTAAAAGAAAACTTTGTATCTGTTACAAAACAGCTTATTCTTAAAGTGCTTTTTAATAAACATTAAATAATGTGTTATAACAAAATAGAATTATATTTAAGACAATGCTGTCCAAACATTTCCAATTATTTGGCTTGTTAAAACTGGCATGAAAAACATGTGCTGGAGGCTCTCATAGGCTAGTAGTTTTTACAGCTATGAGGCAATTTCCTGTATTTCTATCAAAACAACACTCCTCAAAAGACCAAGAGTAAACTGGCAACCCTCATAATCTCACTTATTGTATGAAAAAGGTTAGCATATAAGAACTTAAGTTATCCTTAGTCATCTTAGTAAAAAGAAAATTTTCTAATAAAGAAAATACAGCATAAATTTGCAATAAAATCCCAAAGCAAGGGGAAGCTAGCGTGCCAATATAATTTTATCCATTATGAATATCTAATGAACTATTGAAGAATGATAGCAAAATCATTTTTAACAATATAAACACCAACTTTAGTGAGTTGCTTGATTATAGAAGAACAGACTATAGCTTCTGTGGACAGCAAAATTTATTGTGCTTGCTCTTATTTAAAAGCTGTATCATGTGATTCCTCTCCCTCCCCCCTTATATTAGATTACATTTTAATATTTGTGTATGAAACATAATAAATATATTTTAAAAAGTTGTCCAGCAAAGGAAAAACAAAAAACACATTTGACACTTTGAAATATTAAAGCATCAGAAAATATTTTCTGTGATGTTTGAATATGGTGTATCAGGATTTCTAAGTAACTAGAAAGTACAACGAAGAAGGGGCTTAAAGCACAACATCAAAGAAAGTCTGTTCCTGAAACTGCAGCTGCCCTATCAGTTAGGTTCCACATGGAACTCACAAGGCTAAGTTCTTCCCTGGAAGACAATTGTTTTCAAATACTTGCCAAGAATAAAAAAAAGTTACATGTCAAACATGGAGGGAGAAGTTTGTTGTAAAACCTAGAAGAAAATTCTATCTAAAACTTAAAAATCTACCTGATGTTATTTATTCAATTTTAATCTGATTGTTGTATTTTACTTGTATTGCAAAAAATTCAAAATGGTCAGAGCAACTTGTCTGCTCGCCAGGTATAATGTGTTTGCAGCCATGCCTGACATAGTAGAAGAGCCCAAAACAGAAAAAAGCAATTCCTGACCTTCCTGAGTTGCTTTTCTTTTATAAGTCTTATTCCTTCTTGATGTATGTAGTCAAAGTAATTCTGTATTCATCTATGTAACTCACTGAACAACTGCTTTGTGCGCTTGCTCGCTCTCTCTTCCCCACCACACCACATACCACACCGCCACCAAATTTGCTGTCAGAAGAAAATGAGCAAATTGAGAACATTTATGTCACCTGTGAGCTCTTGGATGAAAACTAAAGCATAAATGGAATATAAATATTTATTTTCATTACTGATTTCATTATAGTGGTAGAATTTCAATTAGCTCTACAACTGATTCCAATTTAAAGTAGGTAGGTAAGTGAAATAAGGATCAACTTGAAAAATGAATGTAAATACCTGACCTACTGTTCATTTTATGGATAAATATATGCTTATTTGAGCCCTTAAATTGTTTTTAGCACTAGAGAAAAACATTTGAAAATATGTCTAAACTTATATTAAAAAAATAAGCAAAGATATGCAAAATATTATGTATAAAAACCAGCCAATTTCAGGTGGCCTGTGTCAGCGCACACATATTTGAACTAGGCATAGATACAAATTATGTTCCAGGCAAGAGTGATTGAAGAAAAAGATAGGGCTATTTGCAGCAACTAAGTGGAGATTAACATTTCGGTATAATGGTTAAGGCATCCGGCTAGAAAGTGGGAGATTCTGAGTTCTAGTCCTGCCTGAAGCATGAAACCAGCTGATGACATTGGGTCAGTCATTCTATCTCAGTCCCAGGAAAGAGATAATGGCAAATCCCTTCTGAAAATGCTGCAAACACTTGTTGCCAACATTTAAAAAAAAAACCCACCTGACTTGAAGGCATTTTTAAGAGCTCTGGAGAGATTGTTTGGTAGTTTAGCCTGCAGCCCATGTGGAAAATAAAGCGAGACATGGTAAGACATATTCAGCCTTCCCTTACATATCCCATAAGATTCCTGTTTTGGGTTTCAGTTCAACCTAATTTCCTGTTTTTGTTTTGAGTTGAAAATAACACTAATTCTGTGGTTTGTACACACTCCAAGAAACAAGAATCAGCAGACTTTCAAATATCTAGTAAAAAGATAAACAGGGCAGTTTGTATGACTAAATTTGAATAAGTTTTCTCCATTTCTAGAATCAAGTCCAGTGCAGTCCTCTACTCCTCCTCTGGTTGAATAGCACTGAATGGTACAATTAATTAGTTATGTAAAATAGATTATAGCAAACTGTGGACAAGTAATTATTAGCATCTAGACTTTTTTTTTTAGAAATTCATACATCAATTATATCTCAAAATCAGTTTTACCGGCAGTTGCAAGTCTAGTTTCTATCTTCTCAAAGAAAGCTTATATTTAAGCCATATAAATACCTTGATTGACTTAGAGTTTTCAGGAAAAGTATGCTTGGGCATGTATATGCATCTGTGTGTGTGTACATACAAAGGCAGACCATTCTAAGTCCGCTATCAACTGTTGCTTGATTTTGAATATATGTCAGGTTCAGGCTGCATTTAGCTATTGTAACATTCTCTCCTACATAGATTCCCATTCCTTAGGTCTTATCCTCAAAATCTAGATGATAAGACAGATGAAAATGTTGTAATGAAAAGGTGAATGCAGACAAGGTACAGTCAAATAATCCAATTTAGCTATATTTATTTATTCAGTTTACTCCTAGTTTTGGATAGCTGCTTATGTCATGTCAATGACTCTTAGCAGCTGACAGCAATTAAAATACCCAAACAACAAACATACAAAAATCAATAAAAAGCAGCATTAAAAACAGAAATGACTACAATTAGCACAATATCCAATCAGTACCTCACAAACAATACAGCTTTTATAAGTACTATGATGCCAGCCATATCAAGCAGATAAGAGATTGAAGCAAAGAAACATACACAAAGCTAATTTGCATGGAGAAGCTTAGAAATGCTAACAAAAATTGTCATTTCCATTAGCAAATTGGTAGGAATCTGACCCATTCAAAAAGATTTGTTGTACTTGATCCTATTTAGCTTAGAAAGTCTGATACATATTTCACTAATTTGATATAAAAGAAAAATCCAAAATAGATCTCTTAACTTTGCCCCTTCTTCCTCATTCTACTATGTTTACTATTGGTTTTACATCATCCATATGGTGATAATATTTATTTTTCCTTTTCAATGCAGGAAGTGAGCATCTGTCTTTGCTTCTCTGAGGAAGGACATGCTATTGCCAAATAACTGCAGCAATAACATTCTGGACTTCTAAATTATATCCTCTGAGAAGTTGACATATGCTCTAATGAGAAATTGTTGTGGTATCAAAAGTAGCCAGAAAAGATGGCCAGCTACTGTCATCTTGGTATTTTTTTAAATAACTATGAGCCAAGGTTCTTGCAATCAAAAAACTATGTGCATTCATAACAGAATGACTGAGAAAGGCAAAGCAGTCTCCATAATTGGGAACTAGAGAACTTAACTAATAGAGGGTGTTTTATAAGGATTACAGATTAAGATTAACAGAGTTGGAAGGGACCTTGTAGGTATCTAGTCCAATTCCCCACCCAAGCAGGAGACTCTACACCATTTCTGACAAATGGCAGGCCAATCTCTTCTTGAAAGTCTCAAATGATGAAGCTCCCACAACTTCTGAAGGCAAACTGACCAGTAGGTTTCTAGTAAAAAGTGATATTTAAGCTCAAGTACAAAATGAAAATACATGAATTGAATTTTCTCCTCTCACTATATGCATTATTATATAGACATATACTGTATATTGTTTTGGCCCCAGTTGAATAGTTTAGAGCTAATTCTGTTTTACTGCTGAATGAGTAGACCCGGGTTCTGTTAGATTTTGAGTTGAGAATTGATGGGAGGGAGGGAGGGAAGGAAGGAAGGAAGGAAGGAAGGAAGGAAGGAAGGAAGGAAGGA
>BLBF01000002.1:51253413-51268536 GCA_015471245.1 Laticauda colubrina
GGAAGGAAGGAAGGAAGGAAGGAAGGAAGGAAGGAAGGAAGGAAGGAAGGAAGGAAGGAAGGTAGTTTCAACTGATGTAAGCTATCAGAAGTTTCCCTGTTCTAAGAATTAAAGGTTCTAGAGAGCAACTAAGGATTCTGAACAGCTTGCCCTCTAGTTCCTCATGCTGTGATTATTCAGTCAAATTATCTGAGTGATGACAAATTCTTGGCTTCTAACCTTGGCAAGCATTTTGGAGGTCTTTCTTTCCCTCTGAAAATGACATTCAGAGCCCATATTGGGTTCAGAGTGGGTTATTATAGATCTGTAACGAACAAGATGAATACAGTATCGATTTGCTGCTCCTCTTCTCTAAAAAGCTCAATCACTTTGATCTTCAATTTCTCCAAATATATAAAAAGGAAGCATTAGAAACCTTTCCTCTGAAACCCAAGATTTCTGTTGCTAAGTGAAACATTGGTTAAGTGAGTTTTGTCTCATTTTACGACTTTGCCACAGTTGTTAAGTGAATCACTGAGATTGTTAAGTTAGTAATATAGTGAAGTGAATTTAGCTTCTCCATTGACTTTGCTTGCCAGAAGGTTACAAAAGTGATCCCATGACCCCAGGGACAGTGCATCCATCATAAATCTGAGTCAGTTGCCAAGCATCTGAATTTTGATCACGTGACCATGGGGAATGCTTCAAGGGTTATAAAAACCATTGTAAGTCACTTTTTTCAGTGCTGTTGTAATTTCAAACAGTCACTAAATGAATTGTTGTAAGTCAAGCACTACGTGTATAACCAGTATTTATGTGTGAATATTTTGGTTTGAACTACAATTCATTTATTCATTCACTTCCAAGTTTTTAATAAAGCAAATTAGCTAGCAATTATTAAAAAATCTAATCAAAAATATACAATCTGCTTTTAAACAATTGGATTTGTTTCCCCAATATAACAAATGCTCAATTGTTTTGTTTCTCATGTTACTTAATCTCACAGTTATATCTCTAAAATGACACAGTATAAATAACTGAAATGCCACTTACCATTTGAAATAATTTCTTGTTAAATTTTATCAATTCAAGCAAAACAGGAATTATAGCATTAACAACTAATTTTATAAAGAGACCTGAAATTCATCAAATCACTTCTACACAATACAATGAACATGACTAATTGTAAAGAATTGGCTTCTTCATAGCAGATTTAGATCTTGACAAAAAAAAAAAAAAGCCATGTCATTACTGTCCATGTTCATTGAATGGAATGCTCATTACCCATGATCAATGGATATATAGATATTATTTATACCATAAATGCTATAAGTAAATATTTTATAGAATTCCAGAGAATAGTAGATGTGTATGAGGATAATGAGATATTCTGGAATTCCCATTTTCTAAAGTCATATTTGAGTGACTGACATCTGAAGACCTTCTTATAGTCAAAGAAATGGAATTTTAGAATTAAAACATAGGACATTCCCATATCATTGACAGCGATTCCATCAAAACCACTGTCTATTTCATCGAGGCCTTCATACAATCTTTATCTGGTGGTTTTCTTTTTCTCCAATTTTTTGATTTGTTTCCTTGTTCACACATTATTTTAATCCCTCTTCACTTTATGGATTTCTCCCTGAATTGTTTTTCTTTTCCTTTAAAAAAACTTTCTTAAATTTAATATTATTCCATTTCCACAAAACCGACAAAAAAGAAATAAGCTAAAACAATTTTACATTTGTGAAAGTTTGTGATTTTAAATGCCATAATGTCTCATTCGAGACAATGACGAATCTGCATACAGACAGGAGATTGTACAACTTGCCTCGTGGTGTAACTGGAACAATCTGGAACTGAACACACTTCAAAACCATAGACTTTAGGATCTCATAATACCACCTCTTACAGTACTAGATAGCACAGTATCAACAGTAGAGAACTTCAAGTTTCTAGGTTCTGTCATATCACAAGACCTATCAACCTGCCTTCAATTGAGGACCTGTATACAGCACAAGTCAAAAAGAGGGCTTGACGAATGTATCTTTTCTTTTATGTACACTGAGAGCTTTTGTACCAAGACAAATTCCTTGTGTGTCCAATAAACACTTGGCCAATAAAGAATTCTATTCTATTCATTGTCTATCTTATTCTTTCTGTTCTTCTACACACACTTCTTTCCTTGGGAGTGTGAAGGAATCTCGGGAAAGCCAGATGACCAAAAGGTCAGTATTTGGGAAAGTCCCAAGAAAAGCCCAGCAGCAAGGAAAAAAAAGGAAAAAAAGTGGGTATTTCTTTAATTATCTTCCCTATAGAAATTGTTCTTTTGGAGAACTTTTCTGTGCTGAACATTTAGGATAGTTTCTTTCAAAAATTATCACCCTGTTAAGTCTACAAAGCTTATTATCAATTATATAACAACATTCTTCCATTGTTCTTATTTTCTGTTGAAGGAGGTCACAGATACTTGTGCACAGGTGTACCAAATAAGCCAGAAAACATTTGGCAGGAGAAGCTTTTTAAACATAAAACCAATGACTCAATCCATCGAGAAAAAAGGGGAGTGTACACACATTGTACAAACTTAAGTAAGTGCTACTTTAAGCCTAATCATAAAAGCTTAGACTTGAAAAATGTTTACTTTTACTTAAATAGCAGTTAACTTTCCTCAAATAAGATAGGCAAATGTGAGAAAAAACTACAGGCATATAATCCTGTTTGGAAGTCTATGATTTAAGATAAAGATATTGATATGTATTTTCTAGCTTCTTTTAAACAAATCTCTTGGCCTATTGTAAAGGCTCCTAATTAACAAATGTGTTTGTATGTGCCTTACACAGAAAGATACAAAGTACACTTTTTTTCAACGACAACAACAAAATGCAGTGATCAGATATCACAAAAGGAACACTGGAAATCTGCCATTCTTTGGAACCCTAAAATATTTACTTCCAGCATTCACAGAAATTGACAGCAATTATAAAATATAGTGCTATTAAGATACTGGAGGCAGGTAATTAAATAGTCCCATCAATAAAAATAATCTAAATGGTGTATGGGCATTATTGCACTCTTAAAATGTAGGCTTTCATGCAAAAGGAGCTGCCAAATTGCACTGTCTTTTTGTATTTCTTTAAATAAAGAGCATGCACATTTCAGAGTTGGATCTTGGTCATACAGAGAAAGCCGATGCAACATGTCAGATTCAAAAATAAATAGAACTTCACAGAATTCAAACATACACGACTATCTTCAGTTTCCTAAAGTACAGATAATTTCAGAAAGAAGAAAACTCTGGTTTAAGGAATTGTAGATATGTGTTGTATCCTACCATGAATATGGGAATACAACATAAATCTACGTTTTTACTCTTTTTTGAGGGAGAAGAAAATACATAATTTTTAAAAATGTAATAGCTAACTGAGAAACTTACACTCTTTGTCCATTGACTATCTTCTGGCTCACCCCTCCTCCCATATTTTTTCTTCTCTTTTAATCAAATATAAATGTGTCATATATTTGATAATACTAACAAGTCCACCATGCTATCTGTTATCATCTGCAATTGGAGCAAATAAAGTACTGTGATAATGCTATTACAGAATAGCAAGAAGCTACAAAGCAATGGGAATGTTGGACAATATACATCATATTGTGACATCTTTGGGATTGTACATGTTCTGTATAAAGAATAGTAGACTCCTAATACAGGATTCTGATTGGCTAAAAAAACTGAATTGGGATTGGTTCAATAGGAACCAATCCACGAAGCTGCTCAAAGGCGGCAAAACTAAATACCTGTCATTGGCTACAAGCCAGCAGGCGAAACCCTATATAAAGGCTGCCGCGGCTTGAGCCAATGTTCCATTTTTTCAACTGCTATTAACTAATAAAGACTTTGTTGTTGGAACCCGGTCTACCTCGCGTTTTTCCGGATGGAACACTGGCGACGAGGATGGGATCGTCCTAAACACGAGACTGAGCACGCGGCACCAATAAAACCAGACTGAAGACAATGGATGGAAATAACGCGCCGCATGCACCCTTCAATCCCAATGAAGAGGATTGGGAATCCTACGTAGACCGTTTCCAGATGTATTTGGAAAGTAACGAGATGGAAGAGATCTCAGACCAGCGTAAGAGAGCTGTTTTCTTGACACATTGCAGGCCCACAATCTTCAAAATGGCCAAGGCATTAGCGAAGCCCCAAGATGTGAAACAAATGACTGGGCCAGAGCTCCAAAGAATGCTAAAGGCTCACTACGCACCGGTGGTGTCAAACCTTATCAAGCGGCACGAATTTTACCTAAGAGACCAGAAAGAAGGCGAGACCATCGCTGATTTTGTGACAGCCCTCCGACAACTAGGGGGAGCATGCGAGTTTCTGAATTTAGATAAAGCGATGCAGGATCGAGTAATACTGGGTTTAAGAGACTCTAATTTAAAGAGCAAGCTGCTAAATAAACCCAACATAACCGTAGCCGAAGCCATCGCAGAAGCCACAGCCGTTGAAGCCGTGAAAAAATCAGCGGTCAAAATGAAACAGATGAACGCGAACAACGACGAAATGAGCCTGGCCAGAGGGAAGAAACAATTTCCCACCACCACTCACCACGAAGATTTTGACAAGACATCAGAATCCGGGGAGGAAGACGACGAAGTCCACCGCCTATACGCCAACCAAAAAGGGCGCGAAAAAAGAAATTGGCGGGAATGCGTTGGCTGCAGAGGAAACCATCCTCGAGCCGATTGCAGATTCCTTGATGCCATTTGCAGAGCTTGCAAGAAAAGGGGGCATATCGAGAAAGTCTGCAGGAATAAAAAAAATTACAGCCCAAACAGACGCAGCAACTCCCCCACACAAGCTGAGCCAAAACAGACCGAGAGAAAGTGGCAGCGGAACAAGCGAGCCAGTAACTGAGAAAAAACACATCAGACTTTCACTATCGGAAGCGCTCAGACGGAAAGCAGGAAAAAAGTAAAAATAATTGTAAAAATAGAAGGCAGTCCCTGCGAAATGGAGGTAGACTCTGGGTCTTTCCTATCAATGGTGTCATGGGACACCATCAAACAACTGGTCCCAGATATCAAACTCAAAGAACTCCAGAGACAAAAATTAACCCTCAAGGACTACCAAGGAAACCAAATTCCTGTAGTAGACCTAGGACATTTCCGAGTCGCCGACAAACAACATGTCGGTACTACCATTGACAATAGTCAACCGAGATCAACCAAGCCTCCTGGGCATCGAATGGTTCACACCATTGGACATCGGGATGACCGGAGTAGACTGGGTGGCCGCAACCAACTGGGAAGAAAACCTGATCCAACAGTTCCAGGACATTTTCGACGGCTCCCTAGGCAGGTATCGGGGGACCCCAATTTCCTTTAGTCTAGACCCCCAGGTAGCCCCTAGAAGACTAAAGGCCAGACGAGTTCCTTTTGCTCTGAAAGCAAAAATAGAGGAACAAATAAATAAATTAATAGACCAAGGGGTTTTAGAACCTGTTGACCATGCTAAATGGGAAACGCCAATCGTAACACCAATTAAACCAGACAGGTCGGTTCGAATCTGTGGTGACTACAAGGCTACCCTGAACCACGCATTGCAACAAAGCGCATACCCGGTGCCAGTCGTACAACACTTATTACATTCTCTTGGGGGAGGAAAAGTTTTCGCTAAACTAGATCTAGCGCAAGCTTACCAACAGCTCCCAGTAGACCCCTTAACGGCTGAAGCACAAACAACAGTGACCCACAAAGGGGCATTCAAATGCAACAGACTCCAATTTGGAGTGAGTGTAGCCCCAGGCGTTTTCCAGAGCCTCATGGAACGCCTATTGAATGGTATACAAGGGGTCGTGCCATACTTCGACGATGTCCTAATTTCGGCCAAAGATGCGAGCCAGCTAAAAAAAAGACTAAAAGAGGTACTAACTAAATTCAGAGAATCTGGCCTTAAAGTAAAAAAAGAAAAATGCTGTTTAATGACTGATCGCGTCAAATTCCTGGGCTATTTAATAGACGGAGAGGGTATACACCCTACTGATAAAAAAGTCAAAGCTATTAAAGACGCACCAGAACCAAGGAACAAAACTGAACTACAGGCATTTTTGGGACTAATAAATTTTTATAACGTGTTTCTACCCCACAAAGCAACAATAGCGGAACCATTACACCGATTACTGGATAAAAAAACAATTTGGATTTGGGGTTATAGAGAAAAGAAAGCCTTCCAAAAAATAAAAAAACTTATTAACATCAAACACCGTTCTTATCCAGTTTAGTAACACACTTCCATTGACAGTGACCTGCGATGCCTCACTGTTTGGAGTCGGTGCCCTCCTGAGCCACCAATTGCCAGATGGGAGAGAGGCACCCGTCGCCTACTATTCAAAGACTCTGTCTAAAACCGAAGGTAATTATAGTCAATTGGACAGAGAATCCCTGGCAATCGTCGCCGGAGTGAAACGCTTCCACGAATATCTATATGGAAAAACATTTTTGATAGTAACGGACCATAAACTGCTACTGGGAATTTTGGTGGGAAACAAGCCAACACCGAACATTTTGTCCCCGCGAATGACTAGATGGTCAGAATTCCTAGCAGCCTACTCTTATACTCTGACACATCGCCCCGGGAAACAAATTTCCCATGCAGATGCGTTGAGCAGAGCACCATTACCGCCTATAGAGGAAGACCCGGCACCGACGATGACCACCTTGCAGATAGAGACATGCCCTGATCTACCAATTTCTGCAAATGATGTCGCCAGAACCACCGCAAGAGACCCATTGACTGCCCGTGTACTGAACTGGGTAGGTAAAGGCTGGCCGGAAAATAAAAAAACTGAGAACTTTAAACCTTTCCGGACCAGACAAACCAAACTCTCGATTCAAAAAGGTTGTTTGTTGTGGGGTGATTCGGTAGTTATCCCTCCCAAATTACAAACTAAAGTACTGGGTATGCTTCATGAAGGCCACCCTGGAATTGTTAAAATGAAAAGCCTTGCTAGAAGCTATGTCTGGTGGCCGGGTATAGATAGGGACATCGAATACTGGGTAAATTCTTGCAACAAATGCCAAAGAACCAGGCCTTCCCCACTACAAGCACCCATAAAGGACTGGGAAACCCCACGAGGCCCCTGGTCACAAATCCACATTGACTTTGCGGGTCCTACTAAGGGATATACCTTCCTAATTGTCGTAGATGCATACTCAAATTGGCTGGAGGTTAAAATTATGCCATCTACGACAACTGAAACCATTATTAAACAACTTGACAAACTCTTCGCAACCCATGGCCTGCCGGACGTCCTAGTATCTGACAACGGGCCACAATTAACGAGTATCCAATTCGAAAAATACCTAGCCTCCCTAGGTATAAGACATGCCCTAACCGCACCGGCCCACCCGGCTGCAAACGGTAGGGCAGAGAGAATGGTCAGGTTTACCAAAGAAGGGTTAGAAAAAATGGACATTGGGGATGTTCAAGATAAAATAAATCGCCTACTCACCCTCCAGCATATCACACCCAGTACTATAACAAATAAAAGCCCGGCGGAACTACTAATGGGAAGAAAACTTAGGTCGCAATTAGACAGATTGCACCCAAACTATACACCAGAAACCCCCCCCCGACTCCTCCACCCGTTTCAGGACATTTGAAATCGGTGACCTAGTCTATGCAAAAAATTTTATCCTAATCTCCATCTTTAGCAAAGAAGATAGCTATAAATGAAAAAAAAATGTTGTCCATAATCAGTAAAATACTGTGTGTACTATCCAACTCTAAATATAAAACAAAAAGAAAAACTGGTTCATGAAGATCAGGATAGTTTTTGATATCTATGATATTTCACTACTGCAAGAGGTGGTATGGGGGGAGGGTGATTAGTGTTGTCATTGACGTTTTTAATTTACTCATCTACTGCTTATGGCAAAAGGTTTATATTATATATCCCAAAATGCACCTAAACTGCATACTTGGAGGATAAATGGCCAGCATATTGATCAACTGAAATCATGTGGGCATGATTTTCTGGAGCTCCACAATGCAGTGCACACTAAAATTGTATCAGAAAATGGTAAAAAAAATAGCAGCCATTTTCACACTATGCACGTGAATTTGTTCAGATCTGGTATTCCACCAAAGGATCAATTAACAAACTTATTGATCCAGATCCAGCATATGAATAAATAAAAAAGCAAACCATTCAAACAACCAATCAACAAAAGAACCAATCAGCTGCTCAGAATTTAAATATAGCTCCAAATGAACAACCAACCAAATGACCAACTGAGCACACTGGAATACAAGACATTTATAAGCTAAGAAGAATAGAACAAGACAATCCTGCTGATGATGTTACCTAGTCTGGCAATGAAACGTTCGGAAACTAAATTGAAACAAGCTTGGAAAGCAAACCACCGCCAAAATCTAAAACCCAAGCTATAAATATTTTCTATTATTTCAAAATAGCAGACATTATTCAATCTTTTCACTTCACCAGAGGAACACAAATCCCCAGAAGTACTGAAGCTATATTCAGCCAAGACTTATGCACAATTACTTTTTGGTACCCAGCTATGACCTTACATTTCATATTGCTCTTGAAAATGTCCATTTCTATATTCCTAAGGGATATATTTCAGGTAGCCACTTGCTTCCTACATGTAGTATTGAGGAAGGAAGGAGGGAAGGCTATCCAAAGTAGAAATTGGTGCATGGATCTGATTCATAGCACATTGTTTGAAGTTACTGTTCTTTACAAGAGGACTACATTTCTTTCCTTATTCAAGACAATTACAAACCAATATTATTCAGGACAATTACAAAAACTTCAGCATTTCAGCTTTTCCAATGCATTCATAATGATGAGTAATAAACTCAAGAGTTTGCACTCAGAGCATTTAAACAACATATTAAAGACCAGAAAGCCCAAATGGATCAGTATGCTCTACCTAGGAACATTTTTCTGAGCAGTCAAACCTCTTTTACAAACCAGCAAGCCATTTGCCTCAAATAACTCATTCCAAATTCTGAAGACTACTAATTTTAGCATCTTTCAATGCTCTCTACACATCAGTTTTAGGGGGCATATAAAAAAAAAAACTCTATGAGCCGAGACTGCCCCTGTGAATAAGGGACTGTTGAAACTTCAGTTCATGTCCTGCTGTACTGCAATACTTTACAAGTACTCAAGAACCTACCTTATAATTCCTTATCTGATAAAACACCTGAGTAATTATGATCTTTTTTTAATGTACAGTTATTCTTATGATTTAATCTCCTTGAATATAGCAAAATTTTGTTATACTGCCTTTAAAATCAGGCCCACTTGGATTATCCACTGATAAAACTACCATCAATTGTAATGTTTTATCTTGTTTGATTTTTACTTTTATTTTTAACATGTTTGTTTGCAATTCTGGCCAATGATCGGAATTTTTAAAAAGTATTAATACATCAAAATGTAAATGTTTCAATCAGTGGTATCATCAGTCCTGCTATATTAGGCTAAATCCTGAATGCTTCTGTAACCAGATATTGAAAACCTTCTATGTAGGAGTATTTGGCAGGATAATGATAGACTATAATGAAAAAAGAAACCATGTGTCAACAATATTGCAACGAGCCGACAATAACTGATGAAACAAAAAATGGTGGCTGAGATGGTTTGGGCACATTTGCATCATCGATCCAGTTTGTTTTCCATAAAGTTACATGGGAACACAAAGATAGAAAGTTCATCCCTGAGTATCAAGGCAACTCGAGAAAATGTAGATTGTAACTGACCCAGATTAGACTTGAATCCATTACAGCAAGGGACAACATATTTTGGGCAAGGCATTATAGCAAATGCCCATGACTCTGTAGCACCATAGCAGCATATTGGATGTACTCAAGTTCATAGTTGCCATTTAACCATATTTTAAGAGACTTTGAATTATCAGCAATGTTTACTATTAACAGTTAAAAGCCCCAAACATATATGTTGAAAAAACACCACTGTGTGCAAATAATTATAAGATCTTCATGTTTCTTCCTTCAAGAAGCAACACAAAATATTTATATATCAAACTTCTTAAATACCCATCTCCCTCACAGAGGTGTTCTGGGTGGTAAGCATATTATGACCGTCAAACCTTGAAAACATAAACTTACGAAGCCATATCAATATAACCCATTATCCTTAAATGCTATTAACATTATCACATGTCTACATCTCTATCCTATTCTGACCTTCACTAACTGATCCCCACCTGGTACCACCTTCACCATGTTTTAACCTAAGGCTTAATTACCACCTATATGTGCCCCAACCCCCTTTTAACAATATGCACTACATCAAGAGTTGTTTTAGAATCCATCCTGTAGCCCCGCAGTTGCTTCAGAATCCATCCTCCATCCCCGCAATTGTTGCAGAATCCATCTTCAGCTTTGCTGAGTCATTCCAAAGCCATGGGCCAGCACACAAGCAGGAATACAGATCCAGCAGCAGCAGAGATAAGGTGACATGGCCAGCTGACTTGCTGCAAGGCATATTCGGAGTTGATGGGCTCTGAGTGAACTCGGAGCCCAACACATAAAACTTCATTTAAAATTTATACTTTCTTCCAAATCATAGGAAAAATATTTTTTAATAATAGTTCTTACTTGAAAGTGTTTCATGGTGAGAGGTACATTGATGCCTCCAAAAGTTTACTGCAGATCTCTTTCTATTTTGAAGTGTATTCAATCTTTCTGCTAGTCCTCCCCTAGAGATAGTAGAAAGCTTTTCAAATTCTCAAAATTCACTGATTTTATCCAAGGTTTTGTTAAATAAATACAACACACAATTTTCTAGAGTTCTTACCATAGCATCAGAAGAATATTGTAAGACTAGTATGTGAATAGATTTATACAGAGTGTGTGTAATAAATTATACATTTAGTATAGGCAGTTTCCTGGAATAAAAACCAGAGCAATTTTAAAATGACAATAATACACTTTGGGTGAGAATAACTTTCTACCTGAAGAGTGTAATTTCAGTCAAGACAAGTGTACTTTTGACCATTGCCCTACAGCATATTACTGGAAGACAAGTGACCACTGGTAAGAAATGTGTCCCAAAATACTCCTTGTGCATACTTGATCTCATGATTCATTTCATAAGCCAGGTCAAGTGTGTACTTTCTAAAGTCTGAAAATTGACCATAGCTGAAAAAGTTCAGTATTTGTAGAGGGAACAGCCTTCAAAACAATTTTATTAAAAGCAATTCTGAAGCTCAGTTATTTGAAAAAAATATTCAAAACTCTCAAAGCTAAGAACAAGAATTGTTCTTGGTAAAGTTGCCTCTCAGTCAAAGTTGCCAAAAAGAGAAGAGAAGCTAAAGCTAAAAAAGACAAACATCTCATAAAGGAACTTAACAAAAGAGTTTCAGAGATCTGTTAGAAGAGGCAAGCAGTACTACAACATGTGTAAAGACACTGAAGATGGAAACTGATATGAAAAGGTAAAACAGTTATGCTGAATGACCGAAATTCTAGTACCAATTATAGTCATAAGTCAAAGACTATGAGTCAAATACTTTGGGGGACAAAAATACTGCACCTCTCATGGTTGGAATATAGTACTGAATAAGCAAAACATTTGACTTTTTTTAATTGCCTGGGTGCATTTGAACTCATATGTCAACTGAGGGTTAATAGACACAAAAGGTAAACATATACAGAAAGATTTACTTAGGGAAAAATTACACACCTTTTATAGCTAGGAATGGAAAGTAAGACATGATTAAAAGACTTATATATTAAAAACTGAAAAGAAAAGAATGAAGGGTCCCCATGAATCCTTTTATGGATTACTTTTACTTTCATAGTTGGGTCATTTAATCCTCTCATACAATGTTATTACAACTCTGATTCCATAGCAGAAATTGTATGCCTTAAACTGCCTAGTATGGAAACACTGGAAACTCCTGTAAATGCAGGAATATGAAAAAAGTTAACCAGCAAAAAAACATGATAAAAATTGAAATGGCCAATGCTATCTTTTTAAAGTTTCAAAATATATCTCTAAAATTGATTTTGCAATTACAATTATTATGCATACCTCAGCAATTTTCTTTTTTTTGCAGAATCTTCTGGAGTCTTCAAACTTTTTTCTATTCTTTTCTTAGGAGTTTGTAGAAGAGTCTGAGCAGATTTTAGCCAGTCAGTGGCTGTTCTTCCTGGGTCTGTTTCAAACCCTACTGCAAAACAGAACTGGAACTTTTTAGGAAACTCTAAATTAGTAGATTCTGTTTCTACATTGCTTCCTTCAAAATTGTCATCATCTGATGAATATTCTGAAATCTGTGGAGAAATCTTTAAGACAGAAAAAAACATCTATTTAAAGAAGATGAATGAATTAGTATAACACTAACTGATAAAGCTTTATAACCATGGAAATATATAATTCATCACCATATTTCCAGAATGTGAGGACTCAAAGTAACCTATGTAGCTATATTTTATTCACTTGTTGAAGGAAATAAAGTCTACCTTTCTGGTTCAAAAATGACATGCTAAAAACAAATTTAAAATAGATTGGTATTTTGTAGCATAAGCAACACCCAAAATACAGTAGCTAAGTAATGAGAATCATTACCAAAGAAAAATAACAGAAACATACCTTATCCTGAACATCTGAACCTATGTAGTTTAGGAACAGCCCAGCAGCCTACTATAACTAAGTACAGGTAGTCCTCAATTTACAACAGTTCCTTTAATGACTGTTCGAAGTTACAACGGAAATGAAAAAAGTGACTTATTATTGTTTTTCACATTTACGACCATTGCAGCATCCCCATTGTTACATGATCAAAATTCAGTTGCTTGGCAACTGACTCATGTTTATGAGGGTTGCAGTGTTCCCGGGTCATGTGATCATATTTGTGACCTTCTGACAAGCAAAGTCAATGGGGAAGCCAGATTCATTTAACAACCATGTTATTAATTTAATCATGGCAGTGATTCACTCAACAGTTGTGGCAAAAAAGGTTACAAAATGGGGCAAAACTCTTTTAACAACTGTCTTATTTAACAAAAGAAATTTTGGGCTCAAGGACTATCTACTTTGCTGAATTGCAATCATTGTATCTAGCACGGTTGCTAATGTGGAACGCTAACTTATTATAAATGACCAACTAAAACTCCACAGGACTTTCCAGCCATCCTTAAAGACTGAACTTGGAACATGACATCCATTATTATACTACAGTCATTGCCAGTAATTATAAGCTGAAAACTTAATTATTTGAATGGTAACTGACAAAAATGGTTTTGTCAAGAGCCTTTGTTAGATAAGTCTCTTAACTTTTAAACCAAGGAATATTTACATTTTTGGTGCCATAACAAAAAAGGTTATTTTGTGTGATGATCATATTTGGAAGTTATGGAAAGTGAAAACGAGCACAGTAGATGGAGAAATTTATACAGGAAAAGATGATTTTTTTATAATAGGCGTAAAAAAACTGAGCAGTAGTCAACATGGCTGGTATAATAAAAATATATTCATTGAAATGTGCTTCTTAGTTAATTTAGATAATCTTACATCTGAGAACATTTCTAGTAGTATTTAAAGCAACTGTACCTTTAAAAAGACCTTCAAAAAAGGTCCTGTGTAAATCTCATTACACAATCCAATCAAAATGGATTACTAAAACCTTTGTGACTATGACAAGGTGAACTGAAGTTGAACTCCTAAATACCCACTGTATGCTTAGACTACAAATTTCCTATTTTCAAGGAAGAATAATTCCATCAAGAAAATCTATGTCATGTTGATTGGCTTCCTGTTTTAAAAAAGTCCTCCATGCTTTTAGCTCATCCTTGGAAAGCAATTGACAGACTTTATACAAATTGTACTATTTCAAAACATTTCATTTTTAGTGCAAATAATAGTAAAAAATTACAAATTACAAATTATCAACATTGCTTTTAGAAATCAAGGTACATATACTATTGCAATGAGTCTTCCTCATCAATATGTAAGAAATAAAAATTTGTTTGGAAATTGGAAAATGAAACAGGAACAAGGGAGTTCTGGAATTAAAAAAAAACAGTTATTAATTTCTTTTCACCTAAGTTTAATATATACACTGAAGCAAGTTCTACTCCTTTATTCAGAACAGTAGATCAATAAAAATTTCTACAAAATCTTCTGTGTGGGCTTATCAAGCAAGAGTGCCTTTTGCTCAACAATCTTATTATTACACAGATAACCCAAGTGAGACTTCCTTCCAAGAACTTGATTCTAGCTAGATGCAAACTTCCCTTTGATAAAATGATTTCCTTTTCATTTGCACCTTATCATTCCAAGATCACGCTGACAGCTTTTCCTGCCCATTTACTCTTCCTCTGATTAAGTTAATACCCAAATTGGCTGCCATGAATAAAATGCTAGACATGCTAATGGAATTAGAAAGCAGAAACTAGATCTATGGACCATGGAATGAGGCTGGATTAGAAATGATAACAAAGAGATGTTTCTAAGGTGGCTGCAATTAGCAACCTGGAACAGGATTAGAGCTGACAAAACTTCAGGTTTCATGGAATCTCCTCCTAATTATCTACAGACTCCTAATTATTTACACCAGTAAAATAATTATTTAGATATGAGTTCCTCTGCAGGCCTACAACTCCAACTTTGAATTTAACATATCTCTTTCAGCTATTAACCTTAACATTCTATCATTATTCTATCAACCAGGCATTTGGCAAGGCAGAATATAATCCTTTGCTTCATCGTGGGTGACATCTTTTATTGTTAGCTTTTATGTTTTGTTGAATTTATTGTGATTTTTTTGTCTGGATTGTTGTGAGTCACCAAGTCATTTAACAGAAAGCAGCATACACGTTCAATTATTGCAGTTCATTGTACAGTCAGCCAGATATTCAGACAGGATTTAACTAAAAAAAACATATATACATATATATATATATATATATATATATATATATATATATATATATGTGTGTGTGTGTGTGTGTGTGTGTGTGTGTGTGTGTGTGTGTGTGTGTGTGTGTGTGTGTTTTCTTAGGCTTTCGCGGGTACTTACATGTGTGCTATTTAGCTTCTTTCGGGTATTATCCCACGTCATTGTAGTTCT